>CM038706.1:44192434-44774934 GCA_021613375.1 Megaleporinus macrocephalus
AAAACTGTCGGCGACTGAAAACCAGACTAAAATTGTGTAGTGTGAACTAGGCATAAGTTGCTGGTACCAGGGAAAACCAGTGACTACTATTCTGAGTGAAAACCCATGAATGTTAATAACAGCTGTAAGAAGCCTCCAGCGATCATCAGAGCTCAGTGTAATGTAAGGCATTCTGAGAAGAGCTCAGTGTGGTGTGAAACTGCATTATGCATTATCAGTCAATCAATCAATCAATCAACGTTTATTTATATAGCGCTTTTTACAACCAGTTTATGAAAAAGAGGAACCGAACAGAAGGATGGTAAGAAAAGAGTCCATGTATAGCAAAACATGAGATAGGGTATTGAGGTCCAAGCCCCACTAGAGCAAGCCAAAGGTGACAGTGGCAAGGAGAAACTCCCTTGAGAAAAGGAAGAAACCTTGAGAGGAGCCTAGACTCAAGGGAGCAACCCATACTCCTCTGGTCAAAGGAGAACAGATGATCAGCCAGTAGGGCATTATACAGTAATACTCTAGACAGCCAGTTCCAGAGTGTTGTTGTTAAAGTATGACTGGAAATTTGGTATCAGCGAGTCTTCTCAAGTTCAGGTTTGGTGTTTGTTTCTCAAAATCACTGTTTACTTTTTCCCCTAAAACATTGTAGCCTAAAAACCTGATCCTACACATGTTCTTTCAGTGTGTTGTGTACTCTGCAAAGCTTTTCCGCAGCAGGAAATTACTTGCTTCCTTTATATGGGTCGACTGACCCTACCGTTGGCCACAAGTACTGACAGGCCTAGACAGGATAACAAAGCAAACGGTATGTAAACATTGTTTAACAGGGATCATCTAAAGCAGTCTCAAATGGAACAAAATCGCTCGCTGTAAGTGGCTTGGCGATGGGCTTAACAGACTAAGAACCTAAATCCACAGAAGTTTCAGGCTTTGTTAATGCTTGTTAAACATTTATTATAATAAATCTGCCTGAAAATCCCCGATTACACAAATATCGTAGAGCAGCAGGAGCCTGTTTGTATAGGCAGTGTAAGCAATGGGTAGAGCTTTGGATTGATAAAGCTTTGGGTTGAAATTGAACAATAATAATAATAATATATAATAATAATAACTTTGCTTCGACCAAAAGCACACCAAGCCCATTTTGGAATCAGTTCTGTTTTATTACAGTTTCATTACTTTAAAACATCTGGTGTTCTTCAAAAAAATACCCTTGATCTTAGTAATAAGCGTATTTTCACCAGTAAGAACACCAGAATAGATGTAAATAATAAATAATGCAGTATAAAGTAACATGAATATCTTATTTTTAAAGAAGTAGATCATACCTTGAGCTCCAGTTAAAAGAACAAAGTGTAGTTCCAGATTTCTCCTGGACGCCCCAGACATTGTATGAATGTATTCAGTTCCTTCAGCAGCAATCTTGATTTAGCTTAATGAAGTACTGAGCAGTCAAAGCAGGTATTAGATGAGAACTGATAATAATACTGGGTTGTTTCCACAAGGAGAAGCTTGGAAAGGGTTACAGAAACACACTGACGCATGTAAAAGCAATACTTACTGTATTAATATTGTTGAAATATATAAATAATATATATATATATATATATATATATATATATATATATATATATATATATATATATATATATATATATATAAATATATATAAATAAGTCTTTTGCTGAACAAATAAAAGCTTCCTGTCTGTAAAAATAGCTGTTTAAATATAATAATGTCCCCAAGTGCCTTAACCTTTTGCACAGTACTGTAGACGTAGAGCCTGAAAAATATAGACCCGATATAAACATCCCAGCAGCCATCTGCTCCATCTACACTAGCCAGCTATAAGTAATGTAACACCTTTCTGTCATTGTGCATTACTGTGCGTCTTCTACTGTTGTTGTCCACCATCTACATCACATGCATAACATCTACAGCAGTTTCTGAACAGTGGGCAGAGCTAAACAGTCTTTTAAGCTGTATTTCTTGACTTTGTAAAAAATAAAAAGTTTTCTGACTTTTAATAATCACAAGTTAGGATCTCAAACTCCGCCATATTTATGTTTAACATTTTCATATTAGATAGTGCTTAGCATTTAAGTTTGTTCTCTGTAGACCGTGTTAACTTATTTTAACTTAAAGTATCAACAAATCATGTGATTGGACCAGGGCTGTTTAAGTATTTGCATATGACTGTATGTGCTTTTAACACTGACAGCTTCTTTCACCAAACAAACAGTACCTCCAGCAGCTTTCTGCTGACTTTTACTGCTGCTCAGCAACAGGTGGTGGTTAATGGGCTGGGGAAAAAAAACTTTTATTAGAACTCTTATCACATCTTGTGGTGGGAGTTAACACGAAGCTTTCTTTATATCAGCCGCAGCTGCATATTCACCATATTCATTAGTAGTTGTGGAGGTGTTTTGCTGCATACTCATCATGGTGTGTTCTGTTCTCGCCCCTTTTAGACCCAGTCAAGCGAATGAATGGAAGCTATGGTTACATCGGCCTTTTTGGAGTGATCATCCTGTCCATTTCTGTTGCCCTGCAACTCCTCGGAGTCTTTTAAAAGCCCCTGAGCACTAATTTCATTCAAGTGGTTGTTTTTCTAAAGCCATTTTCTCCCCACTTTTTATATCCATTGTTTTAATTCCTCTTCCACTTATACAGAATGTGAATATAAAGGACCACTATTGGACCACTATTTGAGCTCAGTTGTTTGTTTAAAACACAAGTTTAATGTATCGTGTGTCTCACATTAACATTAATGTTATCGGAATAAAATACCTGATATACATTTTTGGTTGTGAACATTTTTTTTAAACACATCCAGGCCAGTTTAATATAATATAATTATACCCCCCAGGGGTGTAGCTAGCCCTAGTTCAGTGAATTAAGCCCCAGAACCCTTAAAGACTATAGTAAAAAAAAAACTTTTTTTTTTTTTACTTTTAATGTTAATATGTCTCTGACAAGCTGGAAATGTTAAAACCATAGAGAGTTTAAATTAATTATTTTAACTAAAGATGGAAAAATTGATCGGCTATGTATCGATATCGACCGATTTTTTTATCAAAATATGCGATCACTGATATTTCTCCAATTTAGCCGATCCCGAGAGCCGATCGATGGCGTTCCACAAATGAGCCTAATTTCTGTATTTCCAGCTAGTGTTATGTTGAAACCCCCTCCGGCCAGCTCCTTGCAATTCCTATCTGAACCGCTAGGTGGAAACACATACCTTTTATTTTCCACAGACTGACTGAAGCAGCGCCTCACGAGAACAGTTTGCGCTCACGGCATGTGCTGATAGAAAACATCAACTGTCTGGTTTGTTACCGTATGTGACACAGACTCATCCAGAGCATTTTTAAAATTAGTTAAAAGTCTCATTGGGGAACCAAGACAAAGACATTTAACACACTAATCTGATACGGTTTTTAAGAGAACCCCACACGGCTGAATACAGTGAGTATCAGCAAACAGCAGAGCTAGCACACAAATAACTCAGTACACCATACAGACCAGATCTGACCAGTACGAACAGAACAGCAGCTACAATTCAATATTCTACATTTAATGATTACAGATTGTCGTTTAAAATAACAGAGTCTGTGTTTAATGACTGCAGTTTTTACTGCATTTATTTAATTAGCTTTTTTAGTTTTAAATTAAGGATCTAAATTGAATGATTGCAGTATTGTGGATATTTGTTTGATTTGCTTTTTTTATTTACTGTTAATTTGTGAGCTCGTTAAAAATTCTAATAAACCAGTTTCAACCATGTTTTATGACTTGCTGGCGCTAATAACTACCCTGCCATGTCATATAGCCCGCCCTCGATCGGTATCGGCTATCGGCTGATCGCGCTGAACGGCGATCGGAATCGGCCTCAAAAATGCTCCAGCTTTTCTTACTTTCAGTGCAGCATCGCGCACGCACACGGTGTCAGTGTTTTATTTGACTGGTGTCGTGTGTCTAGTAAGTTTTGCAAAGGAGTATTTTTGTACTTTATCACTCAGAACCAACACATTGCAGTCATTATCAGCCAAACTCTAACCCTAACCCAATCACTACAGAGCGCATGTGCATCTTCTTTCCTCCTGGACTGTCTGTCAGTGTGAACACTTAAATATTGATGATAAAAATCGAAAATACCCATGACTCACAAACAGATATACACTGAGCTCGATCCAACCCCTTAAAAGATACAAACACCTTCCCGACATGAAGGCTGGCTTTAGTGACTGTGTGTATGAGTTAAAAGTACAGACAGCATCAGTCTGACTGTAGATTGGCAACTATTTTGTATATAATTGTTTACAGCACTTGTGACAGCATTTCTTACTGTTTTCAAAATGTTTAAAACCAAACAGCATCAGCTTCTTGTTCATATTTTTTGTTTTACCCTAAAAGGTGCAGCAGTTACATTTCCAGCACCTCAGACTGCTTGTCCAGCTTCAGACTCCCATTCCACCTTAAATAGTGCACCAGTTCCACACTGGCACCATAGCCTACCTGTCCTGCCTCCTGTTTAAACTTTCCCATTCCACCTTAAATAGTTCAGCAGTTCCAGGCAAGAAGCTCAGTCTACCTGTCCTGCTTCTTGTTCAAACTTTTGCATCACACAGAGAGAGAGAGAGAAACAGAGAAAGAGAGAGAGATAAGATATAAAGGGATGATACTATAACGTAACTGTGTGTGTGTGTGTGTGTGGTCAGCAAGTCAGCTATAGATATTCGATTCTTATATTCAAGTAAGGCCAAAATGATCTCTTGATCAAGCCCTGAATTCATGCTCTGAATTTCTCATCTGATCTCCCTAGCTCAATACTCAAAGAGAAATATATATATATATATATATATTATATATAATATATTATATATAATATATATATATATATTACTTTATAATGTCCTAATACATTTGTAGACTAAGCTTTGTGAACTAATGTTTTTTTTAAAAGATTTGTTGGTGTCCTTCCAGTCACAGTGTTGCCCCAACACTTATTTCAGATTGATAATACTACATAACGTTAAACTGTAGTTTTTTTTACGAGTTGTTCTCGTTTGGGTGCTCAACACCTCTAAACCTCTGAGCCTACAATCACCCCTGATACCCCCTCCACCACCCTAAGTACTTGGTTTCATTCTTTGCTCTTGAATCGGTTAATTTAACCCTTTTAGCCACTATGACAACTATAAATCAGGTCCTGGAGATCTACCACTACGGGTAGTTCATATACAACTCTAATATCCATGTGCCCCTGAGGTAATCTCTGCATGTGGGTAGCTCTCTGCAGGACCAGGATTGGGTACCCCTGTTCTGTGATCTTGTGAACACGTGTGACATACCGATGTTAAGGCTACAGTGTGGGCAAAACAGCAAACTGCTGAAGATGAAACCTCTAGAAACAAAACACAGCATAGACCAGCTTATTTGGTCACCACCAAAACCATCATATGTAGCCTTTTGGTTGCTCACCAGCATCAACTAGCATGAGCTATGTGGGCTGACCAATTAAGCAGCACCAGACCAGCACAAGCCAGCTTAGCCATGCTCGGAATTCATGCTGGTCTGTGCTGTTTTGTTTTTTTCAGCAGGGTAAAGAAATGCCTAGAACTGGTTCTCTCAGCGTACTGATGGAACTGATGATAGCTGCACTGATTAAGCACTGATTAAGCACTAATCTGCATATTTCCTGTAACAGGCCCCCCAGAGTGATAAGAAACGCTAAAACACTGCTGTGTCATTTTCATTCTAACATCAGTAACACATAAAGGGCCCATTTTCTAGTTTTTCTTCTTCAAGTAAAATTATAACAGTTGTGTGGATGTATGTACCAAACACCACGTTTCATTTTACAGGACCATCTTCCAATCACTCTTTATCTCTCAGAATCTCTCTGACTTTTTAAGACATGTTTCCTGTTTGAGTTGTCTGAAGTACTGGTTACCCTCTCTGAAGAAAATGTTTATGAAATAGTTGGTAAATTGGTATATATACCAAATGTTCTCATATTTCATTTTTTCTCAATCTTCTGAGAGTGATTCTTCTTGATTCAATATATCGCTATATACTGCAATACTGCAAGCAAAGTGATATATTGCGATTTTTCAAATCATACTATTAAAACACACCACTGTATGAACAGGTTTATCAATGCTTACAATAGCATTGCGCCCTTGTGCTGCTTGTTAATGTTGGAGTGGAGCTGAAAATGAATTACAACACTGCCATCTAGTGGTCATAGGTTTAAACACCTCACACAATGATTCACTGTCTGCCAGGAATCTGTGTATCTGTACTGTGTTTTTGAGAATCGATACAGTATCACTAAACATAATATCCCGGTATTCAGTGTTTCAATATTTTCCTACACCCCTAAATATGAAGTGGGTTTCTTTTGCCATTAATGCTATAAGCTGTTCTGACTTGAGACAGTGGGGCAGTTTAATACTGTAATCAATTTTACTTTATGCTTGAATTAAATTACACTAAACTCTTAGGACCATTTCACAGTAACATCTCAAAAGTCTGTTCAGACTGAGCTATCTGCAGCAGAAGACCAGTGATTTGCTCAAACAAGATGCTTTTATCATCATATAACATATAATGTTATATTCTGACATATTCTCTCTTAAATACAAGATATTTTTTCAAAATTATGACATATAGTTTTTACGACATATCTTTTCATAATTGTGTGTTTATTTGTCATTCTGCTCGGCAGCAATACGTCACTGTAGATATCTTTTTGTTTTGAGATCTTTATAGAACCCTTTACAGACTCGTTTGAATATACAACCCTCTTTCTAAAGGCCTCTGGGAGCTCTTTGGATCTCTCTATCAAAAACAAACCAAAGGTCTAGGGTTTAACCCTCCTATTATGTTATGGGTCAATTTGACCCGTCTCCACTTTGAACTGTTTGAAATATTGTTTGGAATCACTGAAGAAAATATTTATTAATAGCTGTAAACATACAAAATGTTCTCATAATTTAAATTTCTAAATCTTCAGAGAGTTTATAAGAATTTAAAATATTTTTTATTGCTTTGATTGTTTTTTTAACATAATAGGAGGGTTAAATAAGACTTATCCAAAATCCTCTGATTTTAAGAAGTATCACAAGAAAACTGCATTTCAGTTCATTACATTTACAAAAGATTTTCAAAAGACATTTCTTCAGTATTTGTTTAGGTATATTACCTCCATATGGTTAAAATTAATATATAAATTGTCTGTTAATATATCAAATATCAAATTTTACATAATCATTTATTAGTATTTAAATAATAATAACAAATAATAATAGTAAAATTAAATAACACTGCATGTGAGATTTTTTGCATCATATTTGCTACATTCATTTTTTTTCAGATTACAGTGTTTTAACCCTTTATATAACCCTTCATTTTAAATGTTTACTCAAGTAATTTGTAACTTAGTAAAGAACATTTTTCCATATTGTACACAGTGATTTACACATTCTGTATCTCCTACAATCTTTGGTTCTCCACTAAAATTTTGAACAAAATGTGAGTGTGAGCAAAATTCATTTTTTTTAGAAAAAAAATATAAGAGATTTTTTGGAGCTCTCAAACACGTGTGTATCAAATATGATACACTTGGCGTTAAATATGTTGGACAGGTTTTAATGGTGTGTCCTAATGTTTACATGACTGTATATATGTTTATAGCGTGGATAAAAAAACCCTCACTCACCATAACAGCACTAATGATTCAAGATTCAAAAATAAAAAAAAGATTCAAAATAAAAAAAAGAAATAAAAAATATACAAAATATATAAAGTATAATAATATAAGTTGAAGTAAATAAAAGTTTTTTTATATATAGTTAAAAAAAAATACAAAATAAAAGTTTCTGCTGGGTTTAACAATTCTCCCACACATTAATAGAGATCCTACACTTCTTTCTGGTCCTCGCTTGAGTAACAGCTCCCTCTTTCCACCAAACTGTTGAGAAACTTATCGAGTTTTCAGCTTCACTGCATGCTGGGACTCATAACCTGAGGGGCATTCTGGGAAATGGAGTCCAAACTCGTGTGCTGTATCTGCGCATGCGCGCTTCCGATCTTCGGAGGAAACGAGAGTATTGTTTGCTGGCGATAAAAACACAGAAAGGTGAGCAAAACAGGGATGAACGACATTTGTAATGACTTCGTGTACAGGCGGTTTAGCTGGCCGTGATTTTCGAGCGTGTTAGTCGAAGCCAACGGGCTGCTTTTGTTGTTTACTGCTTAGAAAAGAGTGATGGAGTGAAACGTTGGCAACAATATCTATCTCGTTAGCCTGCTTAGCCCAGCTACGTCAGGCTGGCTAACCTAGATATATCTAGCTGCTTATTGACTGTTAACTTTGTTTACAGCGGTATTGTGTAATATACAGTATTATATTGTATATTTCTGAGAATTAACATTGTTTTTTTTACTGATTCGCGATTCTAGTAGTCGACCTCCAACAGTAGCTTTAGCCTTTGTGTACACATTTGCGCAGCCGACTCGTCAACGAGACTGAAACTGGCTTCCTGTACACCAGCTGCTTGTTAGAGATTTAACGTTCCACCTTAAAAAGTGCGACACCATTTAAGGTGGAACTGAAAATTCAAATAAGAAGCCGAGTTCAGGGTTGTGACTGTCTATATTGCAGTACTAATATGTGTATGTCTTTATCGCCCTGTCTCTTTAGTCTGTCAAAGCTTTGCTGTAATAATGAACCCATTGTTGTTGTTCTTCCTGGAACATGTTAGTCTCCTCTGATCTGCCTTGTTCTGTGCTGTGACTCAGCTATAAACTAGGAATGACACTCTGTGGGTTATTAATGAACACATACATGTGTATATATACAGTAGTTATGTCTGTTTGGTATCTCAGTGTTGGGTGATATTCACTGGTATTGCTTTTCAGGCTTATCGAAATCTTTTATTTGTTGATAATAATACTAGTAATACCTATATACTTATATAACTGCAGCTTTCCTCATGCCACACTGTTTGTTTTGTAGCTTTTAATCTTATGTTTGTGTGTCCAGGTCACAGTATCCACAACCAAAGTTTGTTGTCTGTCATTTGCTCAGCAAGACAGAATTCATAAGTATTAAATCAGTAGGCTTATTGAGTTTTGTTCTGGAACTGAGGTTTGATTTTGGAGTCATTTCCAGAGCAAAATGGACCAAAACTTGTCAGATCAAACCCTGGGCTGCACTCAGCCCCAACACAGCATTGATTTAAATGAAAACCGGTGGTGCGTTGATCACACTGATTCCATTTACACCTCATCACAGCACGTGATAAATATCTGGATTGTGTCCTGATAGGATTTTAGCCACACTTTGTATTCTAATGGTCAGGGTCTTTAAACCCAACACAGAATGAGCCACTGATGTTGAGAGTTAAGATGCATAAAATTATTATACTCAAGGTTATCAATATATTCGTACACCCCTAACAATGATGTATGTATATTCATGAAGAATGTCACTGTGCTTGTTTTTATTAGTACCATCTTAACACTCTATCTGTTATTTATGTTCCAGGAAAATGTCAGGGTTCCTGGATGGCATCAGATGTGGTGACTGTGAGTGTAATGTTGACTGGGGAGAGAAGAGGAACACCATTGCCTCGATAGCAGCCGGCGTGTTGGTACGATGACTTTACATCCTGTATTGTGTGGCTTGGTTTAGTTGCTTTGCTTAAGATTAACCGTGTTAAGATTATTTGGTTGGTCAATCAATAGATGGCGTGATGAAATTCACCTTGATCATACTGTTTGATTTAACAAGCGATGATCTTGTTTGTAGTTCTTCACAGGTTGGTGGATCATTATCGACGCTGCGATTATGTACCCCAAAGAGGATCAGTTTCACCATGCTTACCACACCTGCGGGGTCATAGCCACAATAGCATTTCTTATGTGAGTTAATTCTGACACACCCTTTTCCTTCCTGCCTTTGGGTCAACAACACACAGCCGTGTCCTGTTCTGTTGTAGGCTTGGCTTGTAACAGGAACAGACCAAGCTTGTATTAAACATTAAAGAATGCTCGTCCCAGATATTTCTGGCTGTTATCTAGCAGAGATAGCGTTATATGGAGCGGTCTAACAAATGTTATCGTTTGATTTATTAGTCTGATAAGAGAGAGTGTCCCAGATGGACTGACTTGTTTTCTTCTGTTGTGTTGAATGCAGGATCAATGCAGTGTCAAATGGACAGGTGAGAGGTGACAGCTACAGCGAAGGCTGCATGGGACAGACAGGTATGTGGTTGTGTATGGTTGAGTATGGACCACAAAATAGTGTAGCATCATTTATTTAGCTGTTTATGCAGCACCTGTGAGAAGAGGCCGCCAACGTTTTTCAGCCTGATCTCCATCTGACTCATCTGTACCATACAGTTGATTACACTGTGTCTGTAGGCCTTGGCTTAAGTATGAACTTTGTGCTTAGTTTATCCACATGATGTGCAGAAAGGACCAGGGGTGGACTGGACTGGACCAAGTCTTGTTGCAGTACAAAAAACATACTACTACTACTACTAATAATAATAATAATAATAAATACATAAATAAATTGAAGGAAGCCCTAAATATGAGAGCACACGTGTACTGCATGCTTGATACTGTAAACTGTTGCTCTTTCAGACTTGAAAGCAGTGTTAGCTTCACACAAGCATTAATGTGGCATTATTCAACAAATAGCGATGCATGAATGATGATACATATTGCTACAAGCGTATCCACGGTATATTAATATATTGAAACCTGAGCCTACAGTGTTTATGCATATATTAAAAAAAAAAAACATTCTTGTAATTGAAACCAGTGGGCGGGTGCTGCAGAAGGACATGAGTTGAAAAAAGCTGCAGTGTTGCTTTACATTGTCTTGGTAATTGATCTGGAATTTAAAAAAATGTTATTCGGTGTCAACAAAGGTCCATCTTTAGCTTTTAAATGTCAGGTTGCAGCCATTAGGGCTGTGCCTAAAATGTTTGAGCGGTAGGACTGTAGAGGCGTTGTAGCGTCAATTCATGCCAAAATATAAAATATATATAAATATGTGTGTGTGTGTTCTTGTAGAGGTATAGTTGTGAGGTCCACATGTCATATTTTTTTGGTAAAGTGAGGACATTTTGCTGGTCCTCACTTTAGGACATGTAATTTTCTCCAAAACTCATGTCTTTAAAAAAAAATCTAAAAGGGCAGAAAATTAGTCTTTGGGGTACTAAGGTTAGGGTTAGGTTTAGGTGTAGGTGTAGTGTTATTTATTTATAGGGCAACAAAGATAAATAGAAACCTATGGATGACCTCACTAATTTAGTAAGACAAATGTGTGTGTGTGTGTGTATATATATATATATATATATATATATATATATATATATATATATGTGTGTGTGTGTGTGTGTGTGTGTGTGTGTGTGTGTGTGTGTATATATATATATATATATATATATATATATATATATACTAATGAAGTATGATAAGTGGTTATTTTTACTGTGTAAAAACAGAAGAAGTGCATACGAGACTATATATATTTTGTATGACTATATATATTTTTGTATGACTATATATATATTTTTATAGAAGTTTATTCATAAGGAATAGGCTAAAGATAGTAGCGAGAGCAGGGGGCACCTCAGGTCCTGATTCTAGAGACGCGTTTAGGAAGCATTAGTATTTTTTTGACAAGCAAACTGTAAAAACTGTAAAAAAAAATGACCTTTAAACATTTTGTACATCTTGACCCCTAAACTGTTTAAATTACCCGACAGACATACATTACCATAACCTGCATCACAGCTCGCTCGACTGGAATAAGAAAAGTAGTTCAGTATTGCACATAGTTAGAAAACTAATAATCCACCACAACTTCCATGATCATGTGGTCTCATGTGGGCTAAAATATATGAATGAATATGCACAAAAGTGCACACCATGTGACTGATCTTTTCACTCAGTATTCAGGTCCTCCAGTATGTTCAGTAGTGGTCACATTTTACAGCGCTGACTGTACAGGGAAGCAGAATAACAGCTGAGCGCTAATAAGGCGTTCCAAGTTGACAAACCTGCTTGGCCTAGTTCGCAGAGTTATTGGACTGCAGAGCGTGCTTGAGGACTGTCAGCTGATTAAGATTGGGTGTCTGCAGTGGGGGGTTTGGGCCTTGTGTGTCACATGTTCGTGTGTGTACGTCTACACACATACATTCCCTTTTCTTTTCTTCTCTTATGATGACACCAAACGGAACTTTACACAATACAAAACCCAAAGTACAATAAGTATAAATTAAGAAATCTACGACCAATGAGTAATAAAGGGATGTTGTATTAGTTCTTATATTGGAGAGTCGTGATAGAGCTTTGTTTTCTGATTGCCGGTGGAATTACTAGAGGCATGTATTTTCTTGCTTGCGCAATCAGGATATGCCTTCTTCTACTTGAGCTTACTGATGCTTATGGTTCAGACCAGTGTTTCTTAACCCTGGTTCTGGAGGCACGCTGCCTTGCACATGTTAGTACTTTCTCTGCTCCCAAAACACCTGATTCAACTTATCGGCTCATTAACGAGTCCTTTCAGAGTTGCAGGGGGCGTGTTAAAGCCGGGAATCCACCCAAAATGTGCTGGGCAGGGTGCCTTCAGGATCAGGATTGAGAAACACTGGTTAAGACATTTTCACACTTGTCCTGATCTTTCGTTTGCACTCTTTTTGTGGAGGGGCTTATTATCTGGGGGAGTGCGCTATTCCATACATCACTTTGTTGTGTACAGGTTTGCAAAATTGTGGGTTCTAGCTTCATCCCTTTGCTGCTTTGTGTTTTGTTTTGGGTTTTTTTTTGCCATGGATATAAACACTCAAGCGGCAAAGCTTTCCTTGTCATCACTTTCAAAATTTCAAAATTAACCAATCATATAATCCCACATGCAGTGCAGGGAATGGATATCTTTCACACAAGCCGTGGACCGCACCAGTGTTCCCTGGTAGTGAACCCCAGATCACTGATTTCAGGAGGACCAGAGATCAATTCTCTGGACCCCCTTCTCGTTTCAGATTTGAGCAATCATACCAGAGATGCAGAGAAGGCAGTCCTGGGTCTGGAAAAATGGTCTGGAACCAAACCTATGCTGTGGTGTTTGCTCGTTAGCTTAGCCAAAACGCTGCAGACGACATGCCACATAATGGGTTTAATATTAGATTTATTTTAAATGTAACACACGTCACTCAAATTTAGCTCTCTCTTACATTAAAACTAGTTTTAAGGAGTGCTTAAACAGAGCACTAGTCAGAATCAAACCTGTACCATGGTGTGTGGCACTGTTGGGGTCTGTTGACTGCTTGCTAAGCTATTGTTAAGTTAGACAATCAAAATGCAGATCCAAACGCCATAGCACAGGCTTTAGTTCAAATAACTGTCCCTTCAATACTGTTGAGCGTTTAGCAATAGTTAGATAGATAGTTTAATATTTATTGGACAATTTTTGCTTATTAGGTCTCTCATTTTGGTGACAGTGTGAGTTCTATTATTAGAAACTATAACTAAAGTATTTGTACTGTGTGATTCTACAGGTGCCAGAGTGTGGCTGTTCATTGGCTTCATGCTGGCCTTTGGCTCCCTCATCGCTTCAATGTGGATTCTGTTCGGAGGCTTTGTCGTGCCGGGTAAGCTTTTGTTCAGTGCTGGAACTGCGCTTCTCCATTCTGTTTTTATGTAGGCAGTACATTAGCATATCAGTACTTTGCCAGAGGCCACAATCTGTGACTTTACTATTATTATTTAATCTGTGCTGAGCTCTTGCTGCATTATTAACCTGCACTGCTCAGTGTCTAATTTGTTGTTGTTTTGATCAACAGCGAAGGAAGCAGTGTACCCTGGAATTGCAGTTTTCTTCCAGAATGCGTTCATCTTCTTTGGGTATGTTTACGTAAAGATGCAAAAGTGTAATTGAGAATTTCTGATATTTATGAAAAATTGTGTTTTCAGCTATTAGTTAATAAGTAAAGCGATCAAGAAGCTTACATAATAAATAGAGCTGTGTATTGGCAAGAATCTGGCGATACAATACATATCGTGATACAGCGGTCACGATTCAATATATCGCAATATACTGCAAGTAAAGTGATATATTAAGATTTTTTTAGATCTTACTATTATAACACACCACTTTATGAACAGGTTTGCCAATTTACAATAGCATTACAATAGCATTGCGCCTTTGTGCTGCTTGATAATGTTGGAGTGGAGCTGAAAATGGATTACAACACTGCCATCTAGTGGTCAGAGGTTTAAACACAACACACAATGATTCACTGTCTGCCAAGAATCTGTGTATCAATACTTTGTTCTTGAGAATTGATACAGTATCACAAAACATAATATCCTGATATCCTGATATCCCGGTATTTCTTACACCCCTAGTAATAAGAGCATTGTCGGCACTAACCAGCTGAAGTAGAGCTGTTAATGACCGTTGCAAAGTACTCTAATCTGTACACCATTACGTATCAAAATAAGCACAACAAAATCAAATAGCAGCTTTTTTTTAAATGTACTTGTTTTTGATAGCAAAACATACCTGCTACATAATAGTAGATTATTTATTTATTTTTTATTTATTTATAGGCCTGTGACAACTAATTGCTATATAAATTATTGTGATTCCCAGTAAATTATCCTTGTTTTTGTTCCTTGTTTAAAGCTATTAAAACCACAAGTTCAAATAAACAAACATTACTCTTTACTGCCCTCTAAGGCACAAAGTTGGAAGTTACAGGTTTTGCTGTTTTTTCTGTGGTTTTTTTTTTTTAGGACCTGTGATTTGTTTTCTTTTATTTTACGTATATATTTACTTTAACACGAGAGATGAGAACACAACCAGATCACTTTGTCGAACCTTTCACTTAATCCAATGTGGAAAATGACTGACGTCTTCCCAAATAATTACGCTCAGGCTGTTATGTAATAATTGTGACAGGCCTACAAATGACAGCTTTCTGTCTGTACATGTGGAAACGACAGCAACACAGATCAACTGACTGACATTTATGATGCTGTTGCTTAGCAACAGTAAGACATGTAGCCAGAAGTACAGTACTGTGCAAAAGTTGGAGGCACTTGGGGGGGGGGGATTATAATGTTTAAAACTTTTTTCCAGACAAAATTCTTTTATTTACTCAACAAAACACATTATGTTTTAAATATTGTAGTAGTATTAATACAGTAAGTTGTGCTTTTACAAATATCAGTGTGTTTATTTAACCCTTTCCAAGCTTCTCCTTGTGGAAACAGCCCAGTATTATTTACAGTTCTCATCTAATACCTGCTTTGACTGCTCAGTACTTCATTAAGCTAAATCAAGATTTGCTGCTGAAGAAACTGAATGCATTCATACAATGTCTGGGGCGTCCAGGAGAAATCTGGAACTACACTTTGTTCTTTAAACTGGAGCTCAAGACCTGATCTACTTCTTTCAGAATTAAGACTTATGATTTTTTGCACGTAATTTATTTAGATTACACATTAAAGAATGTCTTTCAGTGTAAGCAATACACAGTTCATATGCAAACCAGCAGTTGATGTACATGTCATCCACAGAAGTGGGTCATGCTGAGTTTTTTTTCTCTGTAGCACTTTTTATATGCTCACACCTGGTCTGGCAGAGTGATGACGTTCAGCCCTTTAATCAGTGTCATAAAACATAGGTCCAAAGTCAGGCAGGCTGGAGGCTCTGAGTCTGGAGCTTTCAGTTTTGCAATTGTTACACCTCTATAACAAACACTTTCTTCTTTTATTGTGTAGCGAAACTATATAAACCATATTGCCCCCTGTACTTCCTGTAGTGTACTGCAGAATGACTTCATGTGTCTTGTGAACACTGCAGAACAGAGATTGCCCACCTTAATTCTGGCCCATAAGAAGGTTTAATTGGCCCAGTTGTTTCAAATGCAAGCAAGTATTACACTGTAATCAGCAGCCTAGCAGCCTGGAGGTTAAATGTTTTAATACTGTAAGAAATTTTCACGGTATTTCTTTTTTCAGACTGTATTTCTTTTTTCATCTGATGAGTTAGAAATGATAAAGAACCAGCAGTCATACTGCTTTCAATAACTCTGAATATAATGATTTTTATTCAATATTTTAATTTCTGTGTTGCACTAAATTCAGTTAAACTGGACTAATTTTGCTCTCACTGCTCCACAAGGACTGATATATGTGAAGAATATTGTAGTGTGTCAAGTATCAGGTTAATGATATATTGTGATATTGCTCAGAGCTAAGGCAGCCAGATATCAAGTTTCAGGGCACTGTGTAGTCACACTACATAGTAAACACAACAGTCATCTATCCATGATGAATAAATTCCCTAAAATCAAAAAGAGAATTGTTTTATATTATATATGTATATAAATATATATGTACCTAGGTAGCTGGTGTTGGTCACGCATTTTGCTGGACCGTTCATTGAGCTGGTCCTAAATACTTAGATATGTTTGGTGTTTTATTTAATTAATTATCACAACATATGTAAAATCTGTGGTTTGATTAAATGTCTCTGTATTGTAATGGAAGTTTTGTGCTTTAAAACAATAAATAGCCCCCTAGCAGTACCACCAAAGCCTGCAGGCTGACAGCCACTGTTATAGTGTATGTTAGTTATTAAGTAAATGCCCCATAATCAATGCTGATGATGACTACACAGCTGTGAGTAATCATTGCTGTCCTAATGACTCTATGTTCCTCTAAAGCTGTGTATTTGTGTGTTTATTCTGCTTGCAGGGGTCTGGTGTTCAAGTTTGGACGTACAGAGGACCTTTGGCAGTAAAAAACAAGCCGCTCTCCTCTACCATAATGAGCCCCGGAGTCTGTGGATACTTTTCTAATTTGATTTTTTTTCCCCCCACTTTTAAGTACATTCGCTCTTCCCATTATTGTTCTTCTGCCATGTGTCAACAGCCTGAGCTGCCTCACTGCTAAACAGAGAGGAGCTTCTGCTGTACAGCACGCCAAGAGCTGTCATGGTTTTCTAGCCAATATATTTGAAAGTGGAACTCCACCAATTTTTCAGAATATCTGTATAGGACAACTGTTAAGATGAAGTGAACAAGTTCATTCAGAGTGGATTGATGCGAAACTGCTTAGCCATTTTATAGCCATTATTATTATTATTATTATGTTATCCAAAAACAAAGCTTCACACATGTAACCAAGAACTCTATGCGAGGTATCTTTTTTTTTTAGAGGCATTGTGCCTCAGATGTTCACACTTGTGAACATAACACTTTTTACATCGGACCACTCTGAATGACTTTTTGTTTACTTCTTATTGATTTCATAATGCATTTTTTACCACAGCCTGTATTCACAAAGCTCGTCAGGGTAGGAATGCTGACTTGGGATCAGATTCTTCTTGTTTACTGACTTACTCTCTTTAGGGTTGGGGGAAATGTCTGATTGCAGTTATTCTGACTAATATTTACTGGCTGCAATTAACATTACGACTACTTTCTAGGCCCATTATTTTGGCCCAGACGACCATCAATACATTTGATGAATTGAGGCACTGAAGTTAATGGGCCAGCCTGCCTGTTAGTCATGGTTGTGATGTCACAGCACATGGGTATTTGGTTGTTTTTGATCTCACAAGCCACAAGTGCCCCCTCCACCTTCTGTAATTTACTGCAGTGTGTCAGAATGACTTCCCATGTCATGGGAACACTGGAGAGCAGGGATTCCCAACCCTAAATCTGGCCCGTATAAAGATTTCATTGGCCCAGTTGTTTTAAGTGCAAGCACTGATTACATTATAATCAGCAGCCTAGCAGCCTGGAGTTGGATGATATGGCAAGAAATATGAGGCACTGAAGATATTGGGCCTGACTGCCAGTTAGTCATGGTTGTGATGTCACAGAACATGGGTATTTGGTTGCTTTTGAAGCTCAGTGCTAAAGAATTAGCCACCCAAACCTCAAATCTCTCAGCCCTGCTTTACTGACATGAACAGATCCTGGATCAGCACTCTTACTCTGAGAAGCTTCGTGAATTCAGCCATTAGATTTACGACTGCAAGAGAGAGAGCGAGACAGCTTAGCAAACAAGCCCTCCACGTTCAGCTTCTTCACAAGCTGCACAAGTCTTTTCCCAATATTGCACTGATCCATCGTAGCTACCGTTCCCTCATTCTGTTTTAGTTTCGTGCAATATTTCCTCGAATCACACTCTGTGGGTGTGGCCTGAGGGAGCATCCTTCACAGTGATTTTCATTGGGATACGTCAGGTGTAGTCAACCTGTGAGCGTTTGCTTTTGAATGTGGTCATTAACTATGGTGGTCTGAGGGGGAGGGGGTGGCAAGGTTCGTTTTTTTAAACTCCTGTATGTTCTGTGTGAGAATTGAAACAGAAACTGATTGTGAAACCATCCAACCAGATTATTGATCAGCCAAATCGAATTGGAAAGCAGGATTTACTGCAAGCTGGTTAACAAGAACGGCATTTTCTTTTTCCTCTTAGTTCATTGTGACGTCAGTTTTAATAAACAAATGTACCACCAAATATATCTGTCATTTGAAGTGAAGTAGTTATACGTCCCTCCGCTCATTTTCTACCAACTCTATCGCTAACCGAATTCAGAACAAATGCAACAGAATCTCGTGCCGCGCCCATCGTTGTAAAACCGATTCCATGTAGTCTTGTACGTTGATCGAGCGGCTCTGGAGATTACGCTCCCTTTTTGGCTCTTCTTCTTGGTTATGTTTATTTTGTACTCCTGAGTCAGGTTCTGTAGCTTTTAGCTTTTACGTTTGCACTCTTATTTATGTAATCCAGCTGCTGTACAGAGAAGACGACCAGTACAAGCACAATTTCCTCTTTCCGTAGTCGGATCAAGAGCTGACGTCGATGGGAGAAAGCAGCCTTCGCAGCACCAACTGCTTTGTTTGCGGTGTTTGTTACTTAGACACACTAAACGAATGTAAGCTTATGTTTTTCATTGATACTTTTTGTGACAAAAAAGTAAAGATATTTCAGGCGCTAACTGTATCTGTCAAAGCAAATAAAATTATTGGAAGTTGGCACATAACGGTTTCGGCTTATTTTCAGTGATCTGATTTTTGGTATCAGAAGACCCTCAGGACCTTCTAAGCCTTCAGAGAAAGCCTCATGATTGTAGTTTGTATGATTTGTGTCTTGAACTGGTAGTTAATTTTTATTTAAATATAATCATCATGCAAGTTATATTTAAAATCTATGTCTTTAGGCAGATACAGCCAAGCTCTTCCATTTGTTAGGACTTCTGGCACTGAACTAAATGCCTGGGTGCGAAAAACAGGGGGAGGGGGAGGGGGGGTTCCGGCACCCCCTAATTAAGCTATTGGATAGCATGAAAGTCTCAAACTCAAAATTCTGGGGGTCCCTGAAAATAAACTATTGATGGTTTGGTGGTCATTGTTTATTTTCACCCAGTTGGTCTGTAATAGTAGCATATTTCTTAAACCCAACTTTCCCAAGAGATTAGTGGACGGAGTGAACTGTTACTCATTTCTTAAACTGATAACTACAGAAGAGAGCTCAGTTATTACACATACAAAAGAGTATCTCCAGAAGAAGAACTGTTAAACCTTGTGTTACCACTGAAGTACCATTATGTTGGATTAGCAAGCCAACATGGGACCCCCTTTAAATATCAGGTGTTATTTTTCACACTTCCTAACATGATTAACTAGATTAACTACCCACATACTTAAGAGGAGGTGGTGCACTCGTATTCTGATTTACCATAGATGGGACCTGTTTAGTAAGAAACAAAACTGTAGACCTTCTGGAAATCCTGGATACAGTACCTCCTTCACTGAGAGTTTGTGGTGTAAGCCAACTAGGTTTTCATCTTCTACAAGCTACAAATGCTCATGTTTAAGATAGAAATGACAAAAACACTTGAGTATCGCTATTAGCTCAGTGTTAACATGCTACTAGTATTCTTAAAGGCCACAGGTTCCCACCCACTGGTCCTGAAGGACCCCCTGCCCTGCACATTGTTTTGTTTGTTTACTAAATTATTAGTGGTATGCTGTATGTGTGTGTAGAGAGAGAAAGAGAGAGAGGGATTAGCTTGAGAGTATATCTTTAATTAAATTGAACATTTCCAATGCCAAGGTTGACCACTGGAACACAGAACAAACATACATTTACATTCAGGTGTTTGGAATTATTGTTTTTAATGTATGAAATGATGCTTTTATGTTATACTGATTTACAGCTTCACAGATTCTAAGTCATTCGAAGGAAGCTGGAGAAAAGTAGAAATATTGGAAATGCCAGGAATGACTAAGAAAGTTGTTAAACTTAAGAATTAAGTTATAATAAAATTTACATTTACTGTGCTCATATTTGAAACAGGCAGATTACTATAAATAAGTAATTTCAGTAGATGATTTATCACTTAGTAACTTTTTCTGTTCATCAAAACATCTTGAAATGCCCTCTGGTGTTTATCTGCACTGTGCAAGTCATTACTGAATACATTATAAAATAAAATAACATTATTATGATATGTGATTTTAAACTTTTAAAACACCAGCCTGGCCGAAACATCTCTCGTCACTCCACACACAAGGCAGAATAAAGGTGCACTGAAAGGAGCCACACAAGCTGCCATTATCCATTCAGAACAAGAGCCGTTCTCTCTGCACTGGCAGCATGTAAGTAATTCAGTCATGCTTTGTTTTAGGCAGCTGTTTGTTTGTTTTATGGATAAATAGCTGGTAAAATGTTTATTTAGACAAACCTGTCAAATTTCTTTAGTTGATTTTCTAAGTAACCAAATGTAAACTTATATTTCAGTGCACAATTAATATAATTAAACATGAAAGATGCACAGAAGTGTGTTTTCTGTGTCTTATTTTTACTTAGAAAGTCAACAAATAATTTGACCATTTGTTCCCTAAGAATATACAGAAAACAAGTCATTATTAGATCATCATTGTTCTCCAATCGTCTATGCGTTCCCCTCACTTGCGCTCCCCTAAATGTGGAAACTGTAAAATACAAATAGAAAACAATGTTCAATCAGAAAGTCGTTGAGAGGGACTGGTGTTTGTATAGGTTCACTAATTTAAAAGGTTTTGTTTCTAGTAAACACGTACACTGAGACAGATAAGAGTGTTGGGTCAGGAGGTGGGGTTTGGGGAGAGGATTAGTTATGGTCGGATTGGGTCTGGAGATGGGGTTGGGTGGGGTCTGGGGACCGGGTCGGGTTGGGTGGGGTCTGGGGACCGGGTCGGGTGGGATCTGGGGACCAGGTCGGGTTGGGGCTGGGTTTTAGGGTGGGGGCTGGGTGGTGATGAGGTCTGGGTTCTGGGCTGGTCTGGAATCTGGAGTGGGGTCTGGAATCAGGGGTAGGCTCTTGGGATGGGCTGGGGTCTGGGATCTGGGGTAGGCTCTTGGGTCTGGGCTGGGGTCTGAGGTAGGCTCTTGGGTCTAGGCTGGGGTCCAGGATCTGGGGTAGGCTCTCGGGTCTGGACTGGGGTCCGGGATCTGGGGTAGGCTCTTGGTTCTGGGCTGGGTCCGGGATCTGGGGTGCGGTCTGGGATCTGGGGTAGGCTCTTGGGTCTGGGCTGGGGTCTGTGGTAGGCTCTTGGGTCTGGGCTGGGCTCCAGGATCTGTTGTAGGGTCTTGAGTCTGGGCTGGGGTCTGGTCTATAATCTGAGGTCTGGGGTGGGGACTACCCTGCTTATGACTATATAGAGTTCAGCAGAAGATTAAAAAAAACCCACACACCTCCCAGAACGCCTGGTCATCAAAGCACTTCCTGTCCTGCTGAGATCTCCAAACGCTCCATTTGAGGAGAAGTCCTATAGATTTAAAAACATGGTGAGAACATGGACAGGGTAAGTTAACTTTTTTCTAATTCCAATTCTTTCCTAATCCCCTCTGTCTGATTCAAATTCTAAATAAATATGAATAAATAATGTACACAAATTAATATTTGTGTACATTATCTAAGAACATCCTGTCCTTCCACCTGTAGAAGATACCTCAGCTTCTTTCTTTTCTAAATAGACCGAGATATTAGCTTAAAGCCTAACTAAACCTAAAACTGTGTTAATAAGAAGGGACGTATATCGACCTTCACATAAAGCTTACAGGCATGTCAGATTCAGATATAAGTGCTGAAACATCTTTAAAGTTTAATTACTGTGACCAGTTTAATGTTTCCTCTAATAACAGCTGGGAATGTCAAACAGCTGCCCTGAATATGCATTACGGAATATCTACTTAATGAATACATTGGAACAGAAATTTAACTGGTCAAAGATAGAATTAGACAAATAATGTACATTTAATTGAAACCAAACTCATGAAAATCAAATACACTGTGAAATAGTATCAAAACATTATACTATGTTACAGTAGAACGATGATGAGACCTCTGGTGGTATTAACATACCTGTGATAATGCCCATAACCAGGCTCATGCTGACTGTCATGAGCAATATGCAGATGTTATGCACTGCAAGCCTGATAGCGCTGAGAATCAAACATAAAACAGAAATTATAAATGTAATTATAAATGTATCAGCAGAAAATAGATTAAACATTAAGCTTAAAATTGCCTTCACAACAAATCAAACGTAAAAAAACTTAGTATGGAAAACTTTTCTCTCATTTTTTATATATTGAAGGTTGTGGGTTCATCCATCTATTATCTTTTGCTTTATCCCACTAGACGGGGTCACTGAGGCGCTGGAGCCAATCCCAGCGTCATTGAGCGAAGGTGGGGTACACCATAGACAGGTCACCACACCACCATACTAACCACTACACCACCGTACTAACCACTACACCACCGTACTAACCACTACACCACCATACTAACCACTACACCACCATACTAACCACTACACCACCGTACTAACCACTACACCACCATACTGACCACTACACCACCATACTAACCACTACACCACCATACTAACCACTACACCACCGTACTAACCACTACACCACCATACTAACCACTACACCACCATACTAACCACTACACAACCATACTAACCACTACACCACCATACTAACCACTACACCACCGTACTGACCACTACACCACCGCACTGACCACTACACCACCATACTAACCACTACACCACCGTACTAACCACTACACCACCGTACTGACCACTACACCACCGTACTAACCACTACACCACCGTACTAACCACTACACCACCATACTAACCACTACACCACCGTATTAACCACTACACCACCATACTAACCACTACACCACCATACTAACCATTACACCACCATACTAACCACAACACCACCGTACTAACCACCACACCACCGTACTAACAACTACACCACCGTACTGACCACTACACCACCGTACTAACCACTACACCACCGTACTTACCACTACACCACCATACTAACCACTACACCACCGTACTAACCACTACACCACCGTACTAACCACTACACCACCATACTAACCACTACACCACCATACTAACCACTACACCACCGTACTAACCACTACACCACCGTACTAACCACTACACCACCATAATAACCACTACACCACCATACTAACCACTACACCACCATACTAACCACTACACAACCATACTAACCACTACACCACCGTACTAACCACTACACCACCGTACTGACCACTACACCACCGTACTAACCACTACACCACCGTACTAACCACTACACCACCGTACTGACCACTACACCACCGTACTAACCACTACACCACCGTACTAACCACTACACCACCATACTAACCACTACACCACCGTATTAACCACTACACCACCATACTAACCACTACACCACCATACTAACCATTACACCACCATACTAACCACAACACCACCGTACTAACCACCACACCACCATACTAACAACTACACCACCGTACTGACCACTACACCACCGTACTAAACACTACACCACCGTACTTACCACTACACCACCATACTAACCACTACACCACCATACTAACCACTACACCACCGTACTGACCACTACACCACCGTACTAACCACTACACCACCGTACTAACCACTACACCACCGTACAGACCACTACACCACCATACTAACAACTACACCACCGTACTGACCACTACACCACCATACTAACCACTACACCACCGTACTGACCACTACACCACCGTACTAACCACTACACCACCATACTGACCACTACACCACCATACTAACCACTACACCACCGTACTGACCACTACACCACCGTACTGACCACTACACCACCATACTAACCACTACACCACCGTACTGACCACTACACCACCGTACTTACCACTACACCACCATACTAACCACTACACCACCGTACTGACCACTACACCACCGTACTAACCACTACACCACCATACTAACCACTACACCACCGTACTGACCACTACACCACCGTGCCACCTTTGTGGGTTCAACTTCAAACTATTAGAGAAAGAAGAGTCAATATTTTTCTAGGCAGCTCTGGTCTCTTCCAACAGCTGAAGAACACTGCCTAGTTAGTTTGTGTTTAATGTGAAATTAAATCATCTCTACAGGGTTTAAACCCAGACTAACCACTACACCACCGTACTAACCACTACACCACCGTACTAACCACTACACCACCATACTAACCACTACACCACCGTATTAACCACTACACCACCATACTAACCACTACACCACCATACTAACCATTACACCACCATACTAACCACAATACCACCGTACTAACCACCACACCACCGTACTAACAACTACACCACCGTACTGACCACTACACCACCGTACTAACCACTACACCACCGTACTTACCACTACACCACCATACTAACCACTACACCACCATACTAACCACTACACCACCGTACTAACCACTACACCACCGTACTAACCACTACACCACCATACTAACCACTACACCACCGTATTAACCACTACACCACCATACTAACCACTACACCACCATACTAACCATTACACCACCATACTAACCACAACACCACCGTACTAACCACCACACCACCGTACTAACAACTACACCACCGTACTGACCACTACACCACCGTACTAACCACTACACCACCGTACTTACCACTACACCACCATACTAACCACTACACCACCATACTAACCACTACACCACCGTACTGACCACTACACCACCGTACTAACCACTACACCACCGTACTAACCACTACACCACCATACTGACCACTACACCACCGTACTAACCACTACACCACCGTACTAACCACTACACCACCATACTAACCACTACACCACCGTATTAACCACTACACCACCATACTAACCACTACACCACCATACTAACCATTACACCACCATACTAACCACTACACCACCGTACTAACCACCACACCACCCTACTAACAACTACACCACCGTACTGACCACTACACCACCGTACTAAACACTACACCACCGTACTTACCACTACACCACCATACTAACCACTACACCACCATACTAACCACTACACCACCGTACTGACCACTACACCACCGTACTGACCACTACACCACCGTACTAACCACTACACCACCGTACTGACCACTACACCACCATACTAACAACTACACCACCGTACTGACCACTACACCACCATACTAACCACTACACCACCGTACTGACCACTACACCACCGTACTAACCACTACACCACCTTACTGACCACTACACCACCATACTAACCACTACACCACCGTACTGACCACTACACCACCGTACTGACCACTACACCACCATACTAACCACTACACCACCGTACTGACCACTACACCACCGTACTTACCACTACACCACCATACTAACCACTACACCACCGTACTGACCACTACACCACCGTACTAACCACTACACCACCATACTAACCACTACACCACCGTACTGACCACTACACCACCGTGCCACCTTTGTGGGTTCAACTTCAAACTATTAGAGAAAGAAGAGTCAATATTTTTCTAGGCAGCTCTGGTCTCTTCCAACAGCTGAAGAACACTGCCTAGTTAGTTTGTGTTTAATGTGAAATTAAATCATCTCTACAGGGTTTAAACCCAGACTCAGATCAGCCAGAACATTCAGTAAAAACCTTGGACGTTGGACTTGTTCCATTTTTTGCTCAGCAGCGTACAGGTTATTCATTTTTCAGAAGTTTCCAAAACTGTAAGTCAAAAAAACTTTGTGTTTGAGCTGGATTAGTATTACTGGGGATGTGGTGTAATCTAAGTGATTACTGACAACCTCTGTGATTTTAACATGTCTGTAGTTTTTACTAGTCTGCTAAGCAATAATTACAGAGTGAATTGCCTTCTATATATATATAATCATCAGAACACAACGCTCCCCCTTTAATTGTAGTCCTGCTCAAATCTCATTAATGTAATAACAAAACTGGGTAAAATGAAACGGATGAGGCTAAAGTCGTTTCCTATGTGGCAGCTTTTTGTTCAGATGTTCACCTTAAATGGTGCAGCAGACATTCTAGGGCCTTGAGTGTTATAATACATGCTGTACCATTTAAGGTGGAATTTATTTATTTATTTATTTTTGTGTTTGACCCAAAGACGAAGCCTGATATCATCCTTAAAAGTTCACAACAAGTGCACAGTTAAATAAACCCACTTTACTACCCTAGTGTATACGCCAATTAGCCACCCTGTGTATTGTGAAGTGCAGCTTCAGTCACCTTATGCTGATGTAAATGTCTGTGTGATGATGTTTGGATCCGGGTTATTTGGGGTAAAGTGGAGAAATTATAGTGATCCTGTATGAGTCCCGTGCAAATCAGCCAGTCAGATTACACACTTGTCACATTACCAGACCACCTACGTTAAAACTAATCCCACTTGGATAGGACTTAAGACTGAATTATGGAGGTAAGGCTGAGAATTTCTCTGAGAACCTAAAAAGTCTCTTGAAAAAGAGTGAAAGCTGTAATAAAGAATGCACAGAGTAAACACTGAACCCATATTTCTATTTTTATTGAAGCTAAAAATAAATGTATTTATTTTTATACTTTAATATCTGCTTTGACTTAAAATTCAATAAATTAAAAGGCAGTCAGTGACATTTGTCCAGTACATGCATAGCATAGAACTGAGGTTAACCCTAACCTAATACCCAAAAACTTAAAAACTTACACGGTGGTGTCACTGTCATTGACCAGCCGTATGATGACATAGGCAAACCATCCCAGAATTCCTGGAACAGCGTGTGCATTCAGAACGCCGCGGGTGTCGTGGCACTCAAAAGCGAACAGCATGTGGCCCTGAAAGACAGAAATGTTGATTGATACACACATCTGTCATTCCCATGTTTATGTTCTCAGCCTTTTTCAAGCTTGTAAGAATATCATATACACTGACTGGCCACTTTATTAGAACAGCACCTGTTTGCACCTGAGTTCAACCAACGGCTGTCCTGCTAGAGCGCAACGTTACAGAAATCAAGGGTGTAGAGACCCCTAGTCGGTCAACTCATTAACTTAGTGGTGCAGAAAGGGTTAAATCAAGTTGATTGATTCATAGGTCCTCACCAATGTCAAGAGCAAATCTACACCCTTGACAGAAATGGCACCTTTGCAGAATTTCAACTAAAGCTTCTGGAGAAGGATGAGAAGAGCTTGCCTCATAATGTTGGATGCTAAGTTGTTTGGTTTGAAGCCTAACATTACATTTTAGACAACTTTGTGACATCTACACTTAAACTGACCAAAATGTGTCAACACCAAAATCCGTAAGGCTTGTGCTTATATCTCTCAAGCTATTTAAAAAGATGACCTTTACTAGCTCACTGGCCAAACATAGTTTATGTTAACAGCCAATGTAGAAAATCTCAGTCTGAGGCAATATAGGCTTTTGTTTTAGTCTGTTGGTATTAACTAGCTAACTACTAGTTAACTTGTTTACCTTGTATTTTGTAAATATACCTTGTATATCGTTGGTGTCCAGTGAAAAACATGTATCTCTATTTTTGTTGATTTCTATTTTTCTACATCTATTAAATGCAGCAGCTGCCATTTACATTGTGGGACAATTTCATGTTGAATGGACCAATAGAAATGCTTCTAAATAGTGTGGAAACAATTCTGGTTCCATTGACTTACATTGAAAGTGAAGACAGTTTTTGTCCTCTCCTATAAAGTTGCCATTTTGGAGACACTTGTTTTTTTATTGGAAAGCAATGTATATATGGTGTTTCTGGCAAACTAGGTCTGTGAAACATAAATGCAAGTTGGCATAGCTAGCTGTTAGCTAACTTGTTAACATTTCTAGATAGCAATGTATTTTAATGCTGGTTCTGAAAAACTGAACTAGTTTTGAGAAAACACTAAAATGTACAGGGTTGACAAACACTGTGTTATACATGACGAGAGCAGCACCTTAAACAAGACTGCTAAGGTTAGAATATGCTGTCAGGGCAGCGGCTCTACATCTTCACCCTCTCACTCTATGCTACAGTGGCTCACTATCGCCTCTTGAGGTACAAAGTGGTATTACGAGACACGACAGGCCAAAATATGAGTAGATATTTCTGCAAGATGATACATAGACATCTTTGACACGATGTTTATTCATATTCTGCTGATAATTTCAGTTAATTGTGGAATGTTTGAACTCAAAATCGTACACAAGGCTTCTTTGAACAACGTATTGAAACATGTGGTTTGGTTGGTGGATCATGGTACTGGTATGAGTGTTGTTAAAAACATAGAAAACTGTTAAAGACAGCAGTGAGGTAGTAATAAAGTAGCTAGTCAGGGTACATAGCACATGGCAAAATGTAGAGTAATGTACAGCGTAGTGTAGACATTCTTATAGCACACATCCACCAGACTGTGAGTGATTATGCAGGCTGTGTGAGCCACCTTCAAATATTGAAATCCCAGCATTGACAACAGAGCAGCACAAAAACCAATCGTCATGTCTATCCACGGAACCGCAGTCACGGCAGCCCCAACGGCGACACCACCAGCCAGGACGGAGCCCTGAACATGCACCTAGTGGGAGACAAAGGGTCAGTTAATACAAGTCTATGTGCTTTTCTTCTGTGTCATTGTTCTGTTAAATATGTTTACAGTTTTTTTTTCCTGATGCTGAAAAAATATATAATTTATATTCTTTTAATGCTGCCAATAGTGTTAAAAGTATACAATAGCAAACTTTATTACTACTGTATATACTGGATAATTGATAGATAAATAATTATAATAGTATACTAGAAATAATTATATACTAGTATATACTAGTAATAATAAATAATAATAATAGTTTTTTCAGTGTTTTTAATAAGTCCAGTAGCCTTTCTATACAAGATTTTGAATGTTCAACCAGCAATACCAAGAATGGCCTCTAGCTGGTATTGTTACACCATGTATGGGTGTAGTTTTCCTAATTCCAAGAAGTATAGTGTGAATTCATCTAACAGAATCTCCTCTAATAGAATATTTATAGAATATTTATCTGATACATTTATGTAGTCCACAAATCAATCAATCAACCTTTATTTAAGCTCGGATGTAAATTGAGGGCAACCTTCATTTTCAATGTAGCCGAGCATTTACATGGACAGGGATTGACATAAAGAAAATAAAAACAAAATGTAGTCATTATAAATTAATACAGAAAGTACTGTAACTAATATACATTAAATTCATTTTTTTAAATAACAGTGAACATAAAAGTAAAAATAATAATAATACTAAAAAATAGATAAAAGTTAAGATTTAATTAATAAGAAATTTTGTAAAAAGAGGGTAAATAAGTAAAATAGTTCAAGAGGAAAAAAAACAAGATATTATAATAATAAAAATAAAATAAAAGACAAAGAAATTTAAGAATAAGTAAGAATTAGTAAAACAGGTACAGGCTGTGTGAATGTGGTTAGATATCAAATGTTTAAAATGATGAAAAAGTGAAAAAGTGATTGAGTGAAATATTTATTACTAGTCTAAACTCTGAGTCTGCATCAGTAGCTTTACCGTAGTTGTAGCAACGATATAAAGCTCAGAATCAGTACAGTCCTAAAAGATTATAACTAAATCCAACAAAAGCAGTCTTTTTAAACAAGCTATGGACAATTATCCCACTAAATGTAGGACAACTCAAATATGCACACTTATGTATAAAATTAAATTCTAAATTGTAACTGTATATATAAAATAACATAAACAACAACTGTAGATTATTATCTATTGTATAACAAAGCTGTTGTTATTATAGCCAGATAAAGTATTTTGATATAATCATCATGCATCATAATGACATTAGCTTGGAAAGCAATCTGCAAGATGGGATGATTTTAACTGTGGGTCTCTTGCTTCCATAGACATATGTGCATTAAGAGACACGACCGATGTGACAAGGTACCAACTGGCTATGTAGGAAACAAATGCATGTGTTGGGGTTTAGGAAGAGTAGGCGGTGGACCAAACCACTGTGAGGCATATGGGGGGAATGTAATACTCCAACCCCTGGTCTTTAAAACATGCTGTTTATTTCAATGTATATTATTGTGTTTTTTAAAACTACATAGTTATGCTTACAAAGATATATTGAGGGGGACAACTCTCAGTTTTTTCTAGGCAGAGAGGGTCAGAACCCCCCAAAATTTCTCATGTTTGCCTGTAGTTTTGTCCAGAAACGCTTTTCTTTAAGTTTTATTTCATACCACTCTGAACTGTTGTTTAATTATTCAGAAGTTAAAAAAAACAGTGGATTTACTTCTAAAAGGCAGATGCGCTCATGTATGCTCACCAAGTTGATTTTCCCTGTGGACAGCACGGAGATGGCCATCGCTGTGACAGCGCTGACTGCCAAGGACAGATACGTGCCATGTGCTATGATTTTGTTTGAGACCAGTGCTAAGTTAAAACTAGGCCAGAACATCCACAGGAACAAAGTCCCTGAGAAAGAGAGAGAGAGAGAGAGCAACTTTAATTAAGTGACATGAGGCATAATTAATTTTGCCATTAAAGATATAAATGAGACGGCAATGGAGTCTATTGACTTTACTCTGTATTGAAACAATTTTTGATCTCCCTTTCAATAAAACTGTTCGTGTGTCATCTTCTGTGAGGCGAGATAAAGTGATGAGGAAAGAGTATTGTCATCGTAAAGCATTGTAATAAAACAGTGATTTAAAGGTCAAAGGCATCAGATTTGATTTTGTATAAGCTTTTCAGACCATATCATATGTCCTTATGTATTAATATTACATACATACACATACACATAGGCTCTAAAAGAAGATTCAGTGTTTAGGTCTCAAATGCAAACTCAACTTTATATTGATTAAAATACAATGACAACAGTAGAGAATTCTAGAATGGGGGCAAGAAGCACAACCGACGTTTAAAACGTTGTGTGCAGTTCCACAGTTCCACCGGAGAGGGCTCCAAATCCCCAAATCTTACACAGTGTAGCTTTAAATATTTGGCTGTGTCCAAAATCTCCTACTTCCTTACTACTCAGTAGGTGAAATCAGTAGGCAGGTATAGGCAGTATTCATCTAGCAGTACCCAAACGTTACCTGAATGGCCTACTGAATCAGGAGACATGTTTATTTTATTTTTTTTGCATCACACTGTGCTATCCCATGATTCAGCAGGAGCCACAAAGTGGAAGTAATTCCTAAAAGAATGATTAAATTCCTTCTGATTCATCTTCTCCGAGTTACAACTCAACATCGTCTGAGTACAGATACAGGCAAGGGCGGATTGAGGATAGTCCGGGCCCCTGGGCAACCCTACCCAACCCACGCCCCTTGTGACCCAGGGACCCTCTAATGGTATGACCTGCTCTTCTCTAGGGCCCCCTGGTAGGTGCTCTCATAACCAGGGCCCTCTAAAATTATGCCCCCCTCTTTCCTAGGACCCCTAATAGCCAGAGGTTGAAGTCAGAACAGTGCCACAACACCTCGTCCATTTTCATTATCATGGCTAGGGCCCCCCAAAAGCATGGCTAGGGCCCCCAAGAGGCCCTGGGATCAAAGTCCCTAGAGTATATTGTATCATGAATGTTGATAAGCATCGCAAAATGTTTTGGGCCAGGACCCCCATCCCCCCCGGAGCCCCCTGACCTCAAGGGCCCCTGGGCACTGGCTTCACTGGCCTGGTCAGTAATCCAGCCATGGATACAGGTAATTGTCATAAAAAGTATCTCAAATAATGTCTGTAAACGGGGTTTTTAATGAGTAGCGGGACGTTTACAGTGGTCTGACGTCTTGTGTCACAGGACATTGGTAGGATGGCGGACGTAGCTCGATGACTTTACCACTCAAGCAGCACCTACTGGCTCCAATCTTAGTTGGTGATTTCATACACAGGCTTTTTCTAATGCTGATTGGTTGATGAGCTCATCAGCTCATTGCCTGAGTAAAGCAGTTCGTGGGTAAGCGTAGCTCACACAGGCTACAAAATCATGTGGATCTACAGAGCTGTGCGTCAAACAAGTGCTGATTGGCTATTAAGGCCCCAAACAACACTCGACCAGAATATAAGCTACTGTTTCACTGCAGGGCAGCAGCTGCTCTCTAGGTGTCTTCATTCATTGTCCATTAGACAAACCTAGTACTGTTTTTGGTACCACCTCTGCTGAGGTCCCAAGTGAGTTGAGCCGATACCAAAAGATGTGGTAAAAATGGCTGCAGACCACTGATTGGATTCATCACACCACCCTAAAGAAATATGCTAACGCTAGCTACCAGGTTTGCTGCTGCACATATCATACCCTCTCAATGTAGCCGGGTAAGCTAGCGATGCCATATGGGTTTATACATTAGCTCACAGCAGCTGACCCACAAACACAACTGGCCCACCAGGAATTCTCCTAACTCTCCCAAATACCCACTGCAGTAGAGTTAGGAACTTTTGGCTTTTCTCTTGAGCGCCCTCTAGTGCCTAATTAAAGTAGAAGACCTGATTGAGTGGCCTCACAGGTTTTCTGATATTAGAATTCAACAACATCATTGTTTCATTTGCTTACCTAACATGGCAAACAAGCCAGATTTACTGTCAAACTTCTCTTTCTCATGCTTCGGCTCATTCTCTCCACGGTACAGCACCCATGACGTCATCACACCAAAGAGAGCTCCGAAGACATGCAGGGACATGGCGGTGGACAGCGTCTGTTTCAGAAAGAGGAAGGCCAGTGTACTGTCAGTGAGCACTGTGAGCAGTACAGTTTGTCATATGTTGAGGTGAAGTGCAGACCTTATTGATGGATTTTGGAAATTTTTGAAAATCACTTAAAGCTCAAACTCTTGTGAACAGGGCTGGACTGGGACCAAAAATCAGCCCTGGCGTTTTTGGTCCGTCATAATCAGTGTAGCACAGCCGACCAGTAATTTATGTATGTGTTCCGTGAAGGAATGTATTTTACTATTATCTTATAATAACTATCAAATAATAACAGCATCATATAAAAACATAACTTTTGCCTTTTTAGAAATTTACAGTGAATGATTACTTTAGAGGCCTATCAAATAACCATTGTGGAAAGCAAATCAGTATATTACTGTAGTTCTAGAACTTTTGTCTACTCATATGTATTTTCTGAATTTCTCTGATGTAGAAGCTCAATTTTAATTCTTCAGGTTAAAAGGTGCTCCCTCCTTTAAAAAGCTATAACATGCATTTGGATCAGGATAAAACAAACAGGGCTGCTTTGTGAACTCATGCAACACATCAGCATTTAACACTGTCTTACTGAGGACTAATAATACTTTTATACACTTACTTCAGTAAAACCTGAACGACAAAGCAGTGACACCGCATCCGCTCGCTCACCTTGAAAAAGTGGTGTATGAGCCACTGGTTGATCACAAACCCAGTGACCTCCATCAGAGACATCAGCAGAAGCTGGACAGGGTTGGTCTTTCCGTGGACAGCCCCCATGGCCACGAGGGCCGAGGCCGCGCAGAGCTCAGCGTTAACCAGGCTGACGGGAGAAAGAAAGTCATGTGTGGTGTGATACTCTGGTAAGCATAGTCTATATTGTGCAAACCCTATTTTTTTCTCACCTCATTCTTAAATAAAACAGACATTACTTAAGGTTGTAAACGAACTATTTATGCCTCAGTTCATATATGGAAATGAACGGCAAAAACAAACAGCATGTTTTAGATTCATCGTTTTTGTGATGTCACAAAAACCAACAAATTTATTGGCCCAATCAGCCCAAAGCAGCCTACAGCCGCCACTCACTCACGTTGAAGTTATAAGGAGTGTTTTAAAGCTTTTTAAATGAGGCACGATCCTGTAATGCTACACAGAAGAGAGCTCAATTACAGATATCAGTCTTAAAGGTGCAGTTATTAAAACATTCTGATTAATTAGGCCTAAACAGAGGTTGGATAAGGGTACAGTAAACTTGGAGTGTGCTTATTTTTGCTGAATAAGCAAAAGAATTGCAGGATATGGGCGCTTTAAAGACAAGAGACTGGGGTAGTTGGTCTTCTGTCATAACATAAACAGTAAAATATGAATTAACATCTACTGTAGTGATGGTGTATCTCAGCTTCATTCTCAGTCTTTGTTTCTAGATCTTCTCCTCTTTGGCTGTTTCTCAGCCATCTCTCCTTCTGAATAAGGTGTGGAGTTCAGCACGTAGCCCCTCCCTTTCCCTCTGTCCTGTGCCCAATCATGAACGGCCCCAGTTTCCGATTGGCTGGAAGAGTGCTGTGATGCTCGTCCTGAGCCACTCTGTTTATTTCCCATTTATAGAGTCAGGACTATGCATCAATGTCTTTATTAGACGTTATTAGCCTACAGATCTGTAGCTACGCCACACTTTTTAAAAGGTGGTCCTTCAAGGGTTGTAAGCAGTTATAAGCAGTTCTTTACCTTTTCATCTTGATTCTAATCATCCAGTCAGATGTGGAGTGGAGGAGGAAGCCGTTTAGCAGAGTGGCCCACTGCACAGCCATGGCAGCTACGAGCAAGCAGAAGCTCACGCTGCTGAAGCCATAGCGGACCAGGAACGAGCTCAAGAAGCCGAAACCCAGGAACACAATCACATGGAGATCTTGAAAGTCTGCGAGTGAAGAAATGCACTTGTTTGTAGATACATTGGTTCATATAATGAGTTTCTTCCGGAATGTCTTTACACTAGATGTTGGAACACTGCTGTGAGGATTTGATTGGATTTTGCCACAAGTGCTGGATCAACTCAGCCCTCTTCTATTGGTAATGCTTTTTTATGAAGGCTATGCAAGCTGTGTCAAGAATGCATCTTAAAGTTGGTCAGTGATTAGCATTGTTTACATATAGTATTTATAAAAAAATATATAATTACAAAAAGATGCTAGATTGTATAAAGATTTTAACTACAACATACTCACTCAAAGGAGATTTCTGGGGACGTCAGAAAATTATTTGCCAGTGCATATTAGGCTGGACGAGGTTTCAAAACTATTCCTGACAAGTTTGAAGTTGACCAATCCACTGCTAGGCAGATAATATAAGAATTAAAGAAATTCAACACCACTGTAAACCCCTATAGGAGTGATCATCCAACAAACAGACCTTGACATTAAGCCTAAACGAAAATACAACAACATGGGAATCTCGTCACCTTTAGCAGGATCTGCAGATATTCCTCTATGGAATGTGAGGCTCCACTTCAGCTTTTTGCTCCTCTCATTATAAAGGAGTGAATGAACTTGCCATCATTTGATGGAGCTATGAATTCTGGACTGTATCAAACTCTACATAAGAATGTTTCAACGTCTTTTAACTGAAGGTGAAGAAAGACAACAACCCTACAAACACCAGCTAGTCTACAAAGAATAGTTACAGTAGAGGAAATGTTGCATGTTGGAATGGCTTAGTCCCCATTAATCCAATAGGAATGTTGAAGGGTAACCTAAGGTGAGGTGTTCATGCAAGGAAGCCCATCAACATAGAGTTGAAGTAGATCTATAAAGAGGAATGGGCCAAGATTCCTCCAAGTCAATGTGTGATCAATAATTATAGGACCTGTCTGTTTTGAGTTATTGCTCCTTGAGAGAGTCACACCATTTCCTAAGGGCAGAGGTTCACATACTTTAACCAACGAAAGCATTTAATGTTGGATCAGTTGTATTAATAAATGGATAAGCACTACATAATTGGTTGGGTTATTTGTTTTATTGGGATGTGTGTGTTTATTGTTGTTACTTAAATGAAAATCAGATCAAATAATAAGTCACATTCATGTAGAAATTCACAACATGATAAAGGGTACACAAACCCTGTACATTTGATTTTGGTGGTTAACTGTATAAAAACAAAAAAAGAAGAACTATAAATTAAATTCATCTGATTGTGAACGTTTATATAAGCAGGCGTTCATTTAAGTCCCAACAATAGCTGAAGACATTTCAATCAAACATATAACCCAAACAATTATATGGCTTTTATTCATTTATTGCAGAAACTGCTCCAACATTTAATGTTTCTGTTGGCAAAAGTATGTGAACCTCCGCTTTCAGGAACTGGTGTGACTCTCTTGAGCAGCAATAACTCCAACCACACAGTTAGTTGCTTTAATTTTGATCTTGCACATTGACTTGGAGAACTATCACTGAAGTTTACTGGACTGTGAAATTTCACCCTCCTTTGTGAATTATGCTCTAGTTTCACACCCTCTTCTTGTAAACCCAATGCTACTACATGGGGTTGCAAATACATCAAATAATGCTTTATTATGGCTTACATATTTGCATGTGAGTGTTGGTGGGTTAAAGGGAGGAGGGTTCCTCTTATCAGACCAAACCAGTGGCGCACGCTATCCCCACCCCAACGACAAGGCAACATGCCATATTTTAATGCAAGGTGTCTACAGTTCAGTGTAAATTATGAATATTTAGGTCTAAACCTCTTATTTTACTTTTTAACTGACTGCAGTGGTGATATAACATGTTTCCTATTACATTTAAAACATTCTGAGAACACACTGGATTCATAACAGACTCTACCTCAGCATAAACTGAACTACCTTAGCCTTAAGCTTAAGCTTATTCAAGACATTGCAGTTATGTGTATAAGTATGCATGTATCTCATTCTCTCTCTATAAAGGCTAAAAGACAGACTCTGCCTCAGACTCAGTCTCACTGCACACAACTAGGCTTCTGCATGAATGATCACTTACTTGCATATGAATCCACAAAGTCTTTTTCATCAGTGTTTTCAAGATCTTCAATTTCCACAAAAAAGGCAAAAAGTACAATAAAGGTGATTTGTAGTAGTATGGCCAACGGCGGCAGCCGTGACCGAAGACTAGGAGCGTATCGTGGAGCCATGAGTGACTGTTTACTTTTCCGTCCTCCCCAGCATGTCTTCTACGCTCAAGACTTCTGCCTGGGCTATCCTGTCCAGGGTGGGGGACACCAGTAAGTTCGCCTGAAATCAGCAACACGCAGGCTTTTTAACAAGATTGCTTAAATCTATTGAAGTAATTGACTGTATATTGAATATTGATTTCATTTGGAATTAATTTACTCTACTTTTTACTCATGTACTATATCGTTGCAGTCCAACGAAAAATATCTATTTCCATTTTTGTCCATTTCTTGTTTTTTACATTGTGGGAAAATTTCATGATGAATGGACCTATAGAAATGCTCCTACAGCTTGGGAAAAAATCTGGTTCCATTGACTTACAATGAAAGTAAAGATAGTGGTTGTTCTATATATATACAAACACACACACACACACTTTGCTGTGTCTGCTCCACTCATAATACACCAGTGTCACTGCAGTGTTGAGAATGATCCACAACCTAAATAATACCTGCTCTGTGGTGGTCCTCTGGGGGTCCTGACCATAGGGTAACAAATTATACAAAGAAACAGATGGACTACAGTCTGTATCTGTATCCTATATGGTAAATGGAGCTGATAAAATGGAGAGTGAGTGTAGAAAGGGTGTAGAAATGAGTGCAAAAGGGCTGATCGTTATGGCTGATCGGTGTATACAAAAACAAATGTAACAAGATCTCATGCCAAGTAATCGACTATCATCGACTGTTCACACAGTGTTAGAGAGGAACACCCTTTTCATGTTTTACTGAAGTAAACTGATATATTTGAGTATCATATGTGTGAGTATCATATATGTTTTACACCTGCCTTTTAAAAAAGCCTGTTTCTGCAGGCCCCCTAGTGGCCGCTCTTCCAGAGGAATGGAAAGCGATACAGATATTTGTAATAATATTTACAAACAAAAAACTGGTTTTTAGGCTTTAGCTATAATTGACTCTTCTGTAACCATCAGGTTGACTGGCCGTTTTTCTTAAAGGTCAGTGTTTTTTTTTTAAACTTTATGCTTTCCCGCTCATATTTCATCCAGTGACTCTTTACTTATATCGTGTCTGGCTCTCTCTTAGCTCACACACACTGAGGGCCCAGACCTTCACAAACTGAACCAAAAATAAATATAACTGTAAACTAAAACGTAAAGCATTTTCTTGACCATACTAAATACTGCTGTATGGAAATGTGAATTTTATTATTTATTATTTTTTTCAATTAATATTTGCGGGTCCCATATATACCCTTCAGTAGGCAAAGGTGGTTAAATTTTTTTTTAGATTTCTTTTTTAATTTTGCATGTATAATAATAATAATAATAATAATAATAATAATAATAATAATAATAATAATAATAATAATAATAATAATAAATGCCTCTTTTTGATAAACTAAAGCATCATTAAAGCCGCTCGCACACGAGGCCTCTCGTTTTACGGAATATTGATATTCCATTGTTGCTGGCAACGTCGACGCGCGGAGAGAAACGACGCCACTACGCAAACAGCGTAAGTACACGCACACACAAAAAAAACTCGGCGATCCGCCTCTGGCACCTGATTGGTCAGTCAGCGCTACCTGATGCGTCTACAAGGGATGTGATTGGTGGAGAGACGCATCGCTCAAACCAAAAAGGCCGTCTTTACGGTTGACAGTCGCCCTATATATCCTTTCTCTTAGGAGCCGTGACAAAACAGCGCTTTATTGCCTGTAGCTGGTCGATGCAGCTGACTGGCTATCGATCAGTGATCAGTGTGATCGCCTCTGAGAAACGTTGTGACCAGTCTTTTGGGCCGCATTGCCTTGACTAAACCTGGTGTGGGTAAAAAAACGTGTCTTTGAGCTTCTGCCCTGCGTCGAGAAAGGAGGGAGGGAGGGAGGGAGGGGGAGAGAGAAAGAGAGCGAGAGAGGAGGGTCTTCCAGGGTCTTTTTATTTATTTCTTTGTTTCCAGTTGGGGGGGAGAGAAAAAAAAATAATAATAACAGCGATAGCTAGCTACCTAGCTAGCTATATCCTTTAGAGAACTTCCAATGTCGCTCCGCTCAACCTGGACGGAGAAGCGGACGCTGCTGCTGCGGTAGGCTATTGAGAGACAAGCCGGAGCGAAGAGGGGAAAACAAGAGGATGAAGCGGCGCAATGCGGACTGCAGCAAACTCCGACGGCCGTTGAAACGGAACCGAATCGCCGAGGGTATATACGGCAGGTAACGTTGGGGCTAACGGGGCTACAACCTGAGCAGCCTCGCCGCGGCTGTTGTTTCCCCGAACAGCGCGGAGATATACCAGTGCTGGAGGGGAAGGTGACCAGCAAGGTTTTTGTCAGGCCTTTATACTCCCGAACTGCTGTATGATAGACCATATTTGTCTTATTTTGCAGCTAGAAGTAATAACACAGCTACCACAGCAAAGCTAGCGTTCCACTGGTCTGCTCGTTAGCTTTGAGCTAACGTTGTTTGGCTAACGTAGCAAGCTAGCTAGCTCGCGTTAGCCACGCTAGCTGTTAGCTCGCTATCTGTAATTAAATTATTACTCGTTTCCAGTTTCAAACTCAGCCTGCACAGCACAGCTGGCCTCAGTGAAGAAGGAATACATTGTTTCTCTCTATCTAGTTAAACATATCCTCAGTCTATAATTGTGTATGTACGTTAGCTTGCTAGCTGAGGTGACGAGGCTGAAGTTGTGGCTTCGCCAGGTTCTCGTTCCCGTTCCACCTTAAACAGTGCAGCTGTTCCTGCCGCAAATTCGTGCTCGGGTGAGTGGAGCTGCTCTAGACGTGGAGCTTTTATTGAGCGTAGACCTGAAATAAGACGTGTCTGAAGTTAGCCTCTTTTTCAAATTCCCCGTTCCACCTTAAATTGTGCAGCTGCACCATTTAAGGTGGAACGGGGAATTCGATTAGGCCAGCAGATGAGCTTTTCCAGCAAACTGATGGCGAGTCTGAGTTTAACGGTGACCCCTCTAGACGGACCCAGACCTGCTGTGACAATACCAAGCAGCCAACTAACAGTCACCCAGCACAGGCTCATTTAAGGTAGCTCTGTTATTCGTTGTGGAGCTTCTAAAGAATTTGCTGGATGGCAGTTTAACCTGTCCACAGGTAGTAAGCCTAGAAACAGCCACAGAAGATTTGCGAGCAAGGGGCCTGTCAGGATGTTTCCTGCAGTGAACTGGACGCATGACAGAGATGTAATTGCTTTCAGTTGCTATGAATGAAGGCCCAAATGCCCATAAGACCCCTTAACGCTGGTCAACTGTCAATGTTTTGGCACGTACAGGGTCTTTCTGCTCTTTCTTTGGCTTTAGTTCAACCCCACTACCTCTGTCAGATGCTGAGTAACTTCTGTAATGTGGGCAATGCATCACAGAAGGCTTCCAGGCTTTCCAGACTCTTGCATTTTAATTTCGGCGGATGTATAACGGGCCTGTTTTGGTTGGGTAGCACTTATGCATAGTTGCCATTCAAGAATGCTTGTGTTGACGCACGTGGGAATATTGTATTGATTAATAGATGCCAAGTATCGATATTTTATTATATGAATTGCATATACACATGAAACTTTTGGTGCTGGAGTGATTAAGCCAGTTACATTGAGTAAAGTAGCACAGACTGCATTAACTTGCTGGAGAGTGCGGCGAGTGCTCAATGTAGAGATTTCCTTTGGGAAAGAATTTGCCGTTGATAAAAGGTAATAAATCACAGTATGTTATCTCAGTACTCCACATAATGCAAATATAATGTTAACTATCACAGTAATATTATAATATTGTATTGTGGAGCCTTTGATGTTTTCAGTCTCTGCTTTGGTACTCAAATAATCTCTTGACCGTTCGGATTGTTCATCATTTATTAATATATAATGAATATTCACCCACCTGCCACTTTGTTAGGTACACCCCTTTGTATCTGCACTCATTGTCCATTGTATCTGCTCCACTTACCGTATAGAAGCACTTTGTAGTTCTACACCAAGTTCATCTGAGTCACCCTGTTCTTTAATGGTCAGGACCCCCCAAAAAGCCTGCCCCAGTGCTCATGGTATTTGGGTGATGGGTCCTTCTCAGTGCTGCGGTGACACTGACGACGACGTTGTTGTGGTGGTGATGATGTGTTAGTGTGTGTTGTGCTGGTATGAGTAGATCAGACACAGCAGTGCTGCTGGTGTCCCCATACCTGTGTAGTCACTGCTGTCTCTGTTCCAGTGCAGCTCTCTTGCGTGTTCAGCTGCATAATCAGTTCATTGGTGAAGAGGTGATGTATTTCTAAATAGTGTTACAGCTCATAACTTGAAGTAACATGGTTACAATTATCATTAGGATGCTAGCTAACCAGCGTATGAAGGTGATTCTTCATCTAATATCCACCAGCTGATGTGCTCTCATGACTTTCAAGGTTACTTTGCAAATGTTGCAGTTCATAACCTTTTTGGTAGAGCTAAGAGTGAAGTGCTACCACACTTTGGTGGTCTTTGGCTATGAAGGTGTCGCCATTGTGCTGCTGTTCACTTCCTTGAGCATTAGCATGTACATGTCCGAGCTTTCTATGTGACAGTGATGTCTCCAACTAGTCAACAGATTTGTTTAATAAGCTAATTGTTTTTTAGTTGTCAGCGTTGATAATTTGTCACACCCGTACTCTGTACAGCCTTTGGCTACGTTACCCCAAATCCGATGTTCATATTCGGCCGTTCACGTTATCTTTAAAACGTTTTCTATGTACAACATCGTTCTGAACAAATCAGAACTCTCTTGAACTCACCTGAATGAACAAAGGGACAATGCTTCATGTGGTGTGTTCATTCAGAGATGAACAATGACTGCTGATGGACGCTGGTTCGCTCCTGGTTTCGGTTTCATCTTCTCCAGCATCACAGGATCGTGAAGTTCTAAGCGCTGACGGCTGGGTCTCATTTGTTCTTGAAGCTTTGCCTTTAGATGTTGTTTTTTTGTTTTTTTTTGTTTAATGCTGCAGACTCGTTCAGCCGTTTATGTTGAATTCTCATTGAACTGAGAAGTGTTTTTTGTACGGAAACATCAGTCCAGAGGTTTATCAGGTGATGACAGCACACACGTATGATTAATGGCAAACTGGATTGATGTAACAGTAGCATGAACTCTGATCTGGCTGTTCGGACTGAGTCACATTGTTTATTGGACTTCAATCCCATATTATAAATAGATGTCAGGTTCAGTGTGTTTCAGGTGGGTCACATATGGTGGAAAATATCTGATTCGGGCCACTTTCACCTGCTGTATGAACATAGCATTTGTTATAGAATCTGGATAAGGCGTAATGCATTGGTGTTTTGGTCATCCTCATGATATTCAGTCAGACAAGGATATAAACCTGTTCAAAGTTTAGCCTGTTGGTGTGATTGGCCTGTTTTGTTATACGGCAAGTCGTTTGTTCTTAGTATTATTAGTTTGCCTCTGAAAGGTGCGATCATCGTAAAAGTGTTTCACATGCAAAACCAGGAATAATCTTGACTGGATAATATTAATAAAATATATTTGTTTGGAATGGGCTTCTTGTTATTAGTGTTGTGGTAATAAACTAATAAAACTGCCTGTGAACATTGTTCCTGCCCCCAACAAATTGGATGGTCTGAATATGCTGTAGAAGCTTCCATGAAATAATCTTTATTGATGGTTCATGGACACTCTTTTTACATTCATAGTGAAATGATGCTGACTGACTACAGTGGGATATAAACATGACTTACTGAGGTGCATGTAGCTAACCTGGAAACAAATCATGCTGCTCTACAAATTCTAAAGTAGAGTGGATAAGTAGAAAAGATTTCTTTGAAAAATAAATATAAATATGAAATTTGAACACAACATAGACTGTGTTCAGACTACGGTTGTGTATTGGCAAGAATATGTATCGTGATACAGCGGTCACAATTCAGTATATCGTGATTTATTGCAATTTTTGTAATCCTACTATTAAAACACACCTCTATATGAACAGGTTTGCTTTAATAGCATTGCGTCCTTGTGCTGCTTGTCAATGTTGGAGTAGAGCAGAAAATGGATTACAACACTGCCTAGTTGATCTAGTGATCAGAGGAGTAAACGCAACACCTAATGATTCACTGTCTGCCAGAAATCTGTGTATCGATACTGTGTTTTTGAGAATCGATACAGTATCACCAAACATAATATCCCCATATTCGATATTTTGATATTTTTACACCCCTGGTTCAGACTGCAGGCAAATGTACTGTTTCTCAATTCAGATCTTTATATATCTCACTGATGTATTTCCAAGTGATTTGATCAGATTTGTGTGGGACAATGGAGTGCTGTGGTAATGATGAAGGCTTCAGTAACAACGTATTAGATTAACAGTGATACAACCTGAACATGCCAAAAATTAGACTGGCTGTATGAACAAGCCTATAGAGGGCAGCTGCTGGTGATGTGCGATTATGCAAAAAATTGAATATGGAGAAAGGGGGAAAAAAAAGGTTTGGCCTGCCCTCATAATGAACTGCATTTTTAACAAAAGCAGTGTTTAGTCACTTAGTCCTAACCTCTTATTAACAGTTAGTCACAGGTCACAAAGCTAAGACAACCCAGATGTTAGTAACAGTATTAAAATTACATTCAGTTTTCCTCACCTGAGTTTAACTGTTGAGCTCGAGTAGTTTATCAGTTTCTGAAAAACCACTGCATGAATATCATTAAACAAGTAGTTTAGTCTTTAGTTTTTGGGTTTTTTTTTTCTGAAGGTAATGAAGGTAGGATTTCCTCACACTAATGGTGCACATAACTATGTCATCAGTCTGGCTTTGCAAGTCACAGATTCTTCTTCTACCACACCTGGAGAGTAAGGACACGCCAAGGTGTTGGCCTGTGTATATTAGTGTATTAGTTCAGGGTTTTGGCCTTTTTGTTGCTTAAGATCTGGTGCACACATCACGAAAGTATAAACTGTTGTCTGTTAATGCAGGTTCACTAAAGATCAGGGTTTGGAGAAGGCTTAACGCATTACCAGCTCTGTGTTTTTTGGTTTTTTTTTTGTTAGACATACAAAATGTATTATCATCTTAAACATGTTTCTTATAATAGTTAAAGAGAAGACTAAATGAGATGTGCTACTTCAGTGTATGAATTAAGCTTATTAATAGCCCACTGTTGAACATTCACATCTGTTACCAGTTTAGCAAGTGACTAAAAACAAAGCAATAAAAAACCAAACAAGACAGTAAATAGGGTTTGGACCAAATCATTGTTCTTGCAGCAGAAAGTGTATTACCAAGAGTCCAATGTTTCTCAGAAGTTGTATTTGCTTTTGTGCACAGATAAACATGCAGTAGTAGGATAGGATGCACCAACTAAAGCCTTGGGAAGCTTTTAGTACATTTGGGAATGATTTCTTCTATGTTTGCATGGTTTTCTGCTACAGTTTGTGCTTGTGGTTTGAATTGCCAGTGATGGTGGTGTTTGCAGGACACAATCACTGGAGATGGCGAGCACTTGTTCTTGCTGTAACCCATTTAATCAGGATGATATGGCAAGGTATGTGATCACAATACTTGGTGACAGGTAGTTGAGATGCAGTATTTGTTGTGTTGTGTCTATCTGAGCATTGTGAACAATTTGGAATGAACAAAATGTCCAAGCAGATGTTTATTATTATAATAATAATAATTATTATTATTAAGTGTTGTCAAGTTGTTTGACTTGGTGACTATATGATGTTGTGTGAGTTTGTTTATTTGGGTTGTTGTTGGTGATGGTGTTTTTATAGAATATCCTGTCTTCTCTTTTGGTCTTCAGGCTTCTGAATGGCTGGTTTATGATTATTTGGATTGCATCTATCCTCCTGTAGCTGGTCATCCTCTCTTACCTTCAGCTCTTCCAAGCGTAATAGGCTGATCCAGCGAACTGTTTTTTTTATTCTAAGAATGTGTCCAAAGGAAGAGCTTCAGTTTGGTTATCTGGGCTTTGTGTAAGAAGGAGGTGAGGCTTGATTTGGTCGAGGATCCGTGTGTTTGTTTTCTTTGCCCCCCAAGAAACTCTCAAAAGTCTTCGCCAGCACTAACGTTCAAAGCTCTCTCTGTTTTTCCTGCCTCGCTTCTTTATTGTCCAGCTTTCACATCAATAAAGAGCCGCAGAGACGACCACAGCCTGGACAGTTCTGATCTTTTATAAAGACCAACTGTAGCATTTGAAGACATTTTCAAGCTCCTTTATGTTTGTTCTGCCGAGTGCCCGTCTGTGTCGTGTTTCTCGGACGCTGGCTCTTTTGTTGTTGTTAATAATTGATCTGCGCAGGCAAATGCTGTCCACCGTTTCCACATCTTTTTCGTCATTGGTCAAGTTGGCGCTCTTTCCTGTTGTGAGGCAAATCAGTTAGAGATGAAGGGTTTGATCAGCTTTTTATCGGCATCGGCTGATTTTGAATCAAGATAGGCCGTTCACATATATTTCCAGTTAGCGTTTCATCCAAACTCATCCAGGGTGCGTTGTCACATTTAGTAAAATTAGTAAAATCAACATGTCTTGTGGGGGAACAAAGGCAGTAAACACTACTAATCTGATACAGCACTTAAGAGTACACCACGCAGCTGAATACAGTGAGTATCAGCAAACAGCAGAGCTAGCACGCACAGCTAGTACAAAACAAACAACCCAGAACACCGTACAGACCAGATCTGACCGGTACGAACAATACAGCAGCAGAAACAGCCAGAGAGCTAAAGGAACCACAGCCAGAGTGATTGAGTTTATAGTTCTAGATAAGCAGCTCTTCTCGGCTGTAGAAGACGTTCATTCTGGTGCTTAATATTCCACTTGGATCCACGCTCTGCTGTTCCTAGTAGGAAATACTTTTCAGATGTGGCTCTTCAGGAGCTGTGTCATGCGGTTTATGCCCACATAGACCAACTTCTGAAAAATAACATCATATACCTGAGCTTTACAAGCGATATATGAAGTTCCAACGTCAGCCCCACCTGAATGTTAAGCTTAACAGCTCAGTAGATTGATCCAGACTTTGAGCTACATAGCACCATAACGCTATTTGTTTGATTTACTTTGTTTATTTACTGCTAATTTTCTCAAAAATGTAATAAACCAGTTTAGAACATGTTTCATGACCTGCTTGCGCTAATAATTGCATGTAGCCCTGCTCTGGCACATAGTCTCGCCCTCGATCGGTATCAGGCTGTCGGCTGATAGCGTTGAAAGGTCATCGGCGATCGGGATTGGCCTCAAAAACGCTGATCGGTCCATCTCTATAATCAGTAGTGCTGCTTTTTAAAATACTAGGAGTACAGAGATCAGTCGCTTACTTGTTGCTATGCAGCTCCTGCGGTTACTATACACTGGAGTAGTTATTTTTAGGCTCTCTGTAGGTCTTTTTAATGATACTCGGTTGAAGTACTGTATGCTGACTCAGTCGTCGTATACCTAGCTGAACGTCTAATGATATGAGTAGACACCGTTGGAGAGTTAAACATGTGAAAAACAAACCAAGCACTTAAAATTAATGGCACCGTCAGAGGCTTTATTTATGTATTTATTTATTTATTTGAGGAAATGAGCCAGATATGTGTTTTTAAGAGGTGTGTGAATGCAAATAAAACCAAACAAAATCTAAAACAAACAACAAACAGCAGAGAACACTTGGAAATTATGGAAACAAACCATTTGGGATGGTAGAGAAGACATTATCATCATAGGCCAGGAGAAAATCCTGGCTTTACCAAACCAAACATGCTGGATTTGAGGTGTTTGTTTAGTGTAGCTGCAATTGAATCTCCTACAGCAAATGATCTTTCGGACGGGCTTGTGTTACTACTTCATTTATGCTTTTTGTTGAGTTCTTAACACTGTAATTGGGCCGTACAGCATTGTGATGTGAACATGGCCATGTTGCATATTGCCCACCCTGTCATCTAATTCAACTCCTAATGGGCTGTTAAGAAAGCACTAAAATGTGCTGTGCAGGGAAACTCCAGGAAGGGGTCTGAGTGTCGACATGTAATCACATATATTAAGATATCAAACTTGCAAGTCTTTTAAACGACTGCCGCTGTCTGGTTTCGGAGTACACAGCTATGTTTCTGCATCTCTTTGGCTGCAATATGTCTGTGAGCTTCACCTTCTCTTTGCTTTGCAAGTTGCCCAGATCAGTTTACTTTAGATCGCTTTGTTGTAGTTGTTTTTTCAGCTTCAGATTTATTGGGTTTATTTCCATGAAGTAACACAAACAATTAATCAGTCAAAGACAAGTATAATTTGATAGATAGGCCTGTTTTGTCTGAAATGTCACACCTAAGTAATGAATTGCTCAGCAGTACGAGCAGTTCATTGATTCTGTTGATGCCTTTTGGGAACCAATTTTTGGTAACCAGCCTTAGTACCAAGGAATTAAAGTCAAAGTTGATTGCTTTAAAAACAGCTAATACGTTTTTTGTCGTTGAAGGAGCTTAAGGCTGTTACCCACCGAATGCGAGACCAAATAAAATACTTTTTATGAAAATGGAAAGCTGTGACATTGTGAAGGATGTTTTTCTCAGCCAGTTACACTCAGGTTTTTCACGTTATTTAATCATTAATTTAAACTTTTACTAACTTTCGCTGACCTTTGAAAAAATGCAGTGGCCATCTCTGATGTTGTCATGGTGACAACTGAGATGATGGAACAGCTGTGTCCCAGCCAATAGAGCTTTTCCACAAATGCTGTAAAAAGATCAGAATCCACAGAAGCAGCTGGAATTGAGCCTCACACTAGAACACAAACAAAACATTCATAGCCTGTGTGGAAGGACCCAGAGACTTCATGCTACTTTCACTTTTCCAACATGGACAGCAGTCAGGTTGTAATTAAACACTACTCAGCTGCATGTTTGATTACAGAGAGTGCATAATTATTCATGGTAGGTTTGATTTACTGCAGCACAGTATGTGGAATACAAATAATTGTGTTTGCAGTTATGATCCTGTTTTTAACTGTGGCATTACTTTCTGTTCCAGGTTACTGTAACTGTAATTTTCACTAGTTGTAGTTGTATAGCAGCTGCACCTCTTTAAGACTGTGACCTTGTCAATCCAGTCACATTCATCTACTATTACATCTTTCTGTAATGGAATGTAGGAAATACCTGAGAAGTGATTTTCGTTGTTGGAACCGTTAACCAAATCTTTGGGTACCCATGCAGATCCTTAGTTTGGATGAGGCTGTGTTGTTGTTGTGTTTATTATATATTTATGTTTAATAATTATTATGAAAAATGTCTATACCTGTGTATAAAAAGGCTTGACATGTCACAATGATCTCTCTTTTTTTTTGTAGAGAATTTATCCTGTAAAATAAAACACATTAAACTTGACTTATGGTTTGTAGAGTCGCAGCAAGGCTTAAAGGCTAAGCACTACTTATGGACACCCCTGGTGATTTCACATTGTTTTAGATATTGAAAATATATAAACATGACTCAAAATTAAATTTGCTGCTTAATTTGCTCTAAAATAGACATATTTAATTAAGTTGGTGAAAAAACTTAAGCTCACGATGCAAATTCCTAAACGCTACCGTGTGACTTCACTGGTGGACAACAGTGAACCGTGCCGCGGTACAACAGCATTACTCCTGACTGGGGCTGAGAATGTTCCAGAGCTGCTTCTTCAGATTCTGATGATATTTCTGAATTTGAATTTGAAAGAGCTGTAATGTAGAAATAGACCACCGTATCACTTAGACCACCATATCACTTAGTCCTGATACTTTTAGTCAAACCACACCCACAACAGCAGCTCATCCTGAGTGTAAACAGTATTGAGCTAAACAACCAACATTATTCATGAGAACAGCCTAGCAACCAGCTACACTCAGATATAGAGGTACAGTTATTGTAGTAAATATGATTAAAGTGGAACTCGCTCTCATACGACTCTATAAATCTTCTTAACTCAACTAAGTTAGCTTAGCATAACTTCAGCCACCGAACTTAGCAAGTGAAGCTAATGTTAGCTAACATCAGCTAAAGCAGACTCAGTAACTGAGCTTACCTGGTTTACCTCCACGTACACGGAGGATCTTGAACTCCTCTCTCTGGTTTCCTTACACGCCCATATTGTTGAACAGCGTCAGACTTAAGATCCAGTCGTCGTGTAAGCCTACGTCCCATAGCTGTGATAATCTTCAGACGTGAAATGATCTACAGATGACGGAGTGAGAGGACGGTCCTTTCCAATGTGCCAGTTTAAAGTTCACAGGTTTAGACCACTTTCTGGATTTTTGGGGGTCTTTGAGTTGTTTGTGCTCGGTGGTCCACTGTACATCCAATTACTGCAGCCAAAAACTTCTAGGGTTGTTGTCCACCATCTACATCACACGCATAACACCTACGGCAGTTTCTGAACAGTGGTTGGCGCTAAAGAGCAATCTATTAAGCCGTATTTCTTGACTTTGTACAAAATAAAACGTTTTCTGACTTTTAATACTCACAAGTTAGGATCTCAAACTCTGGCTGGTGCTTAGCCTTTAAAACACTCTTTCTCCACATCCTCATGCCTGCTCATGTTGAGTACTGTATTCCAACACTTGCACCCTGTGAATTTATAGAATTATAAAATAACTGCAACTTTCTTCTCTCTCTCTCTCTCTCGCCCCCAGTACCTTCCTGTACCTGAAGTTCTTGGTGGTGTGGGCGCTGGTGCTGCTGGCTGACTTTGTGCTAGAGTTCAGGTTTGAGTACCTCTGGCCCTTCTGGCTCTTCATCAGGAGTGTGTACGACTCCTTCAGATACCAGGGCCTGGTGAGTATCTCTGTTTTTCTGGCAGTGGGCAGTGTATTTTCCCTTGTATACAGTTAAGCCAGTGAATATTTAAATTTTCACTGTTGTTGTTGTTAATTTAGCTGTCTAGCCAAGCCATACTGGGGTTGAAATAAAAGATAAAAATTAATAGAAGTAGGGATGCACCGATACCACTTTTTCCTTACCAATACCGATACCAGCTTTTCAGGTATCTGCCAACTCTGGCTTAAATGCTGAATATATGGCTATAAATCCTGATATTTATAGTGTTCCACTTTTTATATGTTGTATTTTTTTATGAATAAGATAATATTGAAAGAACCATTTACTGGTTGAGTAACTGCACATTAAAAAGTTTCAATAGCTTTCTATTGCTGATACCAATACTGTGTAAGTGCCAGTATCGGCGCTGATACCGATACCGTATCGGTATAATACCGTATTGGTAAATAAAAGTACAGAAGTACAGAATAAAAGTACAGAATTTCAACCATTTTCATACATAGCCCCGAATTTTTAGGGGCCACTTGCTTGGTAACTCATAAGACATAACATCGGATGTTTGGCCTCGATCTAATAGTTTAGGCTTTCCTGTCTGGAGATAAGATGCTGTAAGATAAGATTTGCTTCTATAATATGAATTTGTTAAAAATGGTGGTGCACTGTCTCACTCCATGTGCAGGAGGACTTGTGAGCGAGGTTAGGGGGGATGTTGGCGCTGGGTTTGTGCACACAGGAAGCTTTACAGAAGAAACAGATCTTGTATATTTTAATACGAGACTATATCAGTATATCCGGTATTGTCTCATCGTGTATATCTTGTGTGAAAATATATCAGCGTATCCTAAACAGTCAATATAGCGCACAGCCCTATATCATATTTAAAACAACCAATGGGGCGATGCATATTTCTGAAATGCAGTTTGAATATCATTGCTGTCCAACGAAAAACATTGATCTCCATTTGAGTTGATATTAGATAGATAGATACTTTATTGATCCCAGAGGAAAATTCAAGGCTTCCAGTAGCTATTCCACAAGGTAAGGCAAAACAGGACAGTTACAACAAAAACTATATATATAAAATACATTTTTTTATAATTTGATTTATGTATTAATTATTATTAATAAAGAATGTATTATTGTTTTGTGATAAATGGACCAGTGGAAAAATAGCTTGGGAAAAAAATCTGGTTCCAAATCTGGTTGCATTGAAAATAAAGTAGGTTTTGGTCTCTCCTGTGAAGTTGCCATGTTGGAGATAGTTGTTTTTCTTTGGACAGTGACGAGATGCTCTGAATTGGTACTATAATGATACGGTAATATGTTTTTCTCTCTCTGTCTCTCTCTTTTGCAGGCTTTCTCTGTGTTCTTTGTGTGTGTGGCGTTTACATCAGATATCATATGCCTGCTGTTCATCCCTGTACAGTGGCTGTTCTTTGCTGCCAGCACTTACGTGTGGGTGCAGTATGTGTGGCACACAGGTAAGACCAACACACCTGTAATCCTGCTTTCAACTTGCCTTGTTTGCTGCACAGTCTCCAGGTTCTTATGGCTTGGATCCAGGCTAGCCTGGGTTTTAGGCAGTGCTACAACAAATGCTAAATAATAATCATGAAAGTTAATAAATAAAATATTAGAAAATTTTGCTCAACTTACAAGACTCTCTTGGACTTTAAGAGAGAAGACTCTGAGTTGGCTTGATGTTCTTGGTAGATTAAATAACGTGGACAAGTTAGCTGAGCAGAAAAGTGAAACCAAGGTCAAGTCACTTTGTTTCCAGCTGTTTAAACAGACTCAGCTACCTGTTTAGGGTTGCCTGATAGGAAATTATCCCAGATTTAGTATCAGACCACTTAAGGCAAGGCAAGGAAGGGGAACTCTGAGGAACTTGGGGCTGGAGTGCTGGGTGGCTTCGGCTGCTGGGGTTGAAGCCAGGCCCCAGGAAGGTTTTGAAAAAGAGGGAGGAGCCGGGGAAGGTGGTGGGGGGAGTGTGAAATGGTTGAGGGGAGGAGTTTGGGCATGGTCTTTCTCCCAAACTTGAGTTTTTCATAGCTTCATTTAAAACTGTGGTATATTTGGTGTTTTTATTAATTATATAATTTTAATTAAATAGCTATGGTATTTTTATTATTATTATTATTATTATTATTATTATTATTATTGTGAATTAGGGTGGGGATAAATTAATTCAGTGTAATATTTCAATATTTTGCATGCTAATATTGTTTCAATACCTTGACATGAAGTATCAATATTATATTATTAATAATATTGCATAAATTGCAAATATGAATTTAACTTTGTGGTGCTGCGGTAATAAATAATTAGATAATCCAGGTGTAGGCAAAGTCCTCCATTGGTGACCTCATTTGCAGCTAAAAAAAAAAAAAGAGTACAGTATTTTTTGCAGTACTCAGCATATTACTATAATGTATCATAATAAAAATAATGATGATCTAATTGGCTGTGGTGATTCCCCTCCCTGATAAGAGTGCTTCATTTGTTAAAGCTCCTTTTCATGAATTTACGATTCTTGTTTTTGTGGTGTCTGCACTCTGAGCTGGTGGAAGAAGAATGCTGTTGGTCTTTTCTGTTGATGGGCTTCTGAAGTGAAGACTTCTGCTGTTTTACTTCTGTTTGATTTAAATTGAGCTTGAGTAAATTTGGCACAGGGGATGTCAAATCTACCAATTAGAGTTAGCAGTGTGTACATGAGCTCCTTTCATTCCTCTCCCTTGCACAGTCACCGCTCTCAGAGTCCCAGTCCTACCACCAAGCAGGCCATTTCAGCTTTTCTAAACACTCTTGTTTTATTGTATCTAGACCCTGCATGGGTGCTCAAATGTGCAGAGCTGAGCCACGACGATTGGTGTTCTCTCGTCACTGTCACTTTAGCTGGGTTGTTTGTCTTGGGAGACAACGCTGCCAATCATTCTGCATTCTGGCGCACAGTTAAAAGCTGACAGCAGCTGGGAATTATCGGAGCATTTATCTGCTGTTCATACGAAAATATATGCACACGAACCAACCGGCCACATCATTACATGCACCTCCTTGTATGTACACTCATTGTCTATTTTATCACCTCAGCCCACCACCACAGAGCAGGTATTGTTTGCGTGGTGGATCTTTCTCAGCACTGCACTGACACTAGTGTTGGTATTGTGAGTGGTATGATTTGTGTTTCCTGAAAATTGAGCTGGTCAATGTTTTGTTTCGTGATATATCTTTACTATTAAAATAAAAAAATAAAAAAATGGAAAATGTGCTGACAGGACATTACAGTGAAACATATCTTGGCCTTTAACTTTTATAGAATATTTGAGATACTATTCAAAGCTATATTAGAAAATGAAGGTATTCAGTAATTGCAGTCACAGTAATGATTGCATGTCATTGAAAACATTTAATTTAATGAAGGGCTTTAATATGACGAAGCCTAATTTACTACTGACCCTTATTAAATACTGGTATACTCATTTACATCCATAATGGCTTGCCTAATATTGCCTTGTTTTGTTAATATGGAGTCTAGAGGCTAAAAACTCTTTCATGGAGGAAGAAAGGAAAACCTACAGCAGCCATTGTTCTTGCAGCCAGTATTTTCTTTTTATTATTTTTTCAAATGAAAGCTTCCTCATCTAGAAGTCTTTCATAGGCATATGATGATATACACTGCTCAAACCTAATTGAGCTTCCTTGCCTGCATCTACTAATACCATATGTGAAGGCAGGTTTGCCAAAAACCCCCTCATATTCACCCGCCATTGCCAGGCCCCCTCACTTTTGCAAGGATGGTGTTCATGTGCCCAATTTAAGCCAATACAAAACATATATAACGTCCACGTTTCTACACGGGCGAGTGCAGCACTGGTTAGTTGTTCCCATGTATTTTAATGAGATTGGAGACAGTACTTAGTAAGTAAATGCACTACAAAGGTCCCATACTTGACTAGCCTAGAATCTGTTGAATCGGTTCCTACGTTTCTGTGATTGCCTACCCGAAGGATTAGCCTCAGTGAGTTTTATCAGTATTTTGCAACACGTACTGTGAGTATGAGCGAGAGAGTGTGAGTGAAACACTTCTCCAAATCCCATGTGACGATCTGAAGCAGGCTCTGTCTCGGTATTGAAAGTCAGCCGTTATTTAGTGGCGGCCCATATACACTGCATGTCAAAGGATTATTCACACGTATTGCATCATCATCATCATCACACCTCTCTGCCACACAGGCTGATCGTCTCCAGTGCTAAATGATTTACACAACCGTTTCGTAGGCTGTAGACTCCTTTCGTCTATAAATATGTCTCATTTCCGTGCGGCCGTATGCGTCTGGTAGAACAGACAGCCAGATAGACTTGGTATGGATTTTGAACTGATCAGTGTTTGGGATGTTGTTAATGGTTGCAGGGTTAGATCCATATGTCTGGCAGTGATGTTATTAGTTGTGATTTGTAATTTATTCATTTGTTTGTTCACAGCCTAGAAAAGCACATTTGGATTGACTTCAGTTCAAGATTTAATTTATTTAATTATTTATAAACGTGCTTGTTATATATGATAACAAGTCAGTATGGCCAATTTAACCAATTAACAAATACGACAATTATTTATATGATATGATATAGAGATCGACCGATATGGGTTTTTCTGTAGCCGATGTTTAGAGGTCAGGATCAGTCGATGGCCGATATGGGCTGCAGATTTTTTTTGGCTGATTTTTAGAGCCGATATCTAGAAGTTTTCTGCTTTATTTGCTGCTAAAACGTCTCACTAGTAATAACAAAAAGTGGATGCACAAAATTTCTGATCTTAACATCATTTATTGAACACTGACTTAACAAGAAAAAACACCGTAACCGTGACACTGGGCTACCCGCGGGCAATGCCGATATATATTAAAAAAAAAAAAAAATATATATATATATATATTTTGGCCCGATATATCGGTCGATCTCTAATATGATAATACACTTTTAACATGAGCTAATAAAGTCATTTTGTCAATTGACATTTTGCATTATGGATTTTTTCTCTCTCTCTCTCTCTCTCACCACAAGTTCAAGATTTATTTCTTTATTTATAAACATGCTTGATACGCATGTTATCACAAAGCAGCTTTACCGAAAATCCCAGTCAGAGCCCTAAGCGAGCATTGTCAAGCGTGACCGAGGCAAGGCTAACACTGCGTAAGAAACCTTGAGAGGAAGCAATACTCAAAAGGGGAACCTATTCACATCTTCACTCTTTGATCTTACTGTCTTTTTGATATCTGTTGGAGACCAGATGAGAATGGTTTACCCTTTTGTGTCTGTAGAGGTTAGACAGAAGTGTTTAGATTAGCCAATGATAATTGAGGGCTTCTGTTAGTATTACAAGTATTACATGACATTGCAAGTATTACCTACTACAGGGCGTAGAACATGTTGGTGGATTGTGATGCATCAGTAGCCACCTTGTCTGACAATCCACCAATTATCAGACTAATAGTGGGAATGGAGTAGAATACGCCCATGTATACACCTCCTTTGGAATGGAGTGGTCCAGTTAAGGCCATTTGGAATGCAATGTCCTATCCAAGTAAACAAGGTGTGAGATCCAGTAAATAATCTATTAAATAGAAGAATAATAGGCATGTAAACACCTGTATCTGATTATATTTCTTATCAGGAGGTTTGTTTTGCATATGTGCAATAGCTTCATAGCAGAAGTTTATAACGGTCCACATGACAGAGCCGGAAACGGAGGAGATGAAGTTTATGCTTCTTACTTTAAAAGACTTAAAGGTTTGAAGAATGTTAGAATTAATAATGAAGTTTTACAAAGTATGCTTTTGTTTTTTTTGGCTATAATAAAGTTTTCTGGCAGTTTTCAAACATAAATATCCAACATTATCAGTTGGTGCAGTTTTTCACAGTATTTTCATCCAGTCAGTTTTGTTTTTTTTGCAAAGAAAATCGTCCTCATGAATTAACATTAACATCATCCAAGTGGAAAAATCTATTAACAGACTATCTAGAAACACTCCCAGAACCCATCAGAGACACAGATTCAGACCCAGTTTGGAAACATCTAATTCAAACACTACAGTATATAACATAATAATCAATAGGGAAAAAAATACTCACACATGAATAAATAGAATAAATAAACATTATTGAATATAATTTGCACATAGGTTCATGTTTCTGTTTTCTGCTTAGGTAGAAATGGATATATGTAGATATACAATTTTTTTTTTTTTTTTTTTTTTTTTTTTTTTTAATTTTTTTTTTTTTGGCTGGTTTGTTTGTGTGCCCCCCCCCCCTTACAACTCCTCCTGCATTTCACTCCCTGGTCCCTCCAATTCGAAGCACCTATCTGCGTGGGGGGGGAAAAATGTTGCAGTACAATGATTGTTGTAAATAAATAAATAATAAAGAATTAATAGTCCTTTGAAGAGGGGGGTGTGGTGGGCCATGGTGAACTCAAGAACATGATGTTTCTGATGAACTATTAATTGTGAAGCCAGAGAATAACATGGGTAGTCATCTAATAATCAGTAAAGTGAATGTAATACAGCGTAGATCAGTCCGGGATCGTTTTTATTCATGTAGCTTCTGAAGAACTTGTTCTTTCGTTCAATAATGAACTGCTGTCGTTTGTTGCTCTTGTTCGTTGTCAACTAGAAGCGATTTAAGAGAGATCCAAAACGCTCCAGATGTTGGTCGAGTTTTAAATCGGCAGTCAGAATTTACTTTGATCGCCCGCGTACACTTCACGTTTTAAACCGAGCGTTTTGTCGCTGTGCGAGACGCGGGCTTTGAATTGAGGAGAACATCTTAAATATTTTAGAAAATGATGCGTCATCTCTGCTACTTTGATCGTTTGAAATCTCTGGCTGTGAATGTAAGGCAGCTCGTTCGTAGTAAAGGACTTTAACTCTGGTATTTCTAACAGTGCCCTTAATGAGCTGTTAAATAAAGGAAAAGCTGTGAAGCAGTTCAACATGACTATGAATGATTCAGTAGAATGCTGTGATCATGGTGACCATGCTTATTTTTGACACTGTCCTGTCCTCACACTGTCATGATCCAGTGCCCTTACAAGGTCCTCCCTCCCGAAACATATACATACACACACACACACACACACACACACACACACACACACACATACACACATACCAGTCCCAGCTATTAACCTGCCTATTTCTGACTCCATGACAAAGCGGCGTTCGATCTCTTTTGTCCACACCTGGGCCGTGTCTCAAATGACTCACTCGTCGGCTGATCCCGTATTAACGGCTGACACTTGAGCGAGGCATGTGAACGCGTGCGCAGCCCTTTTTGTCTGCATTGTGTTGTGCTTAGCGAACAGCTGTCAGCTAGTCACTAAAGCCAAATGTGACGAGTAATCATCATTAAATGGTGACGTGCCTGTAAGACGTTTGTTCTGGTTTGAACTGAAAAAGAGGTAGAATGAAGACCATGGTTATATAATTAGCAGGTTCTAGGTGTTGTTCTTGGGTGTCATTTGGTTGTTTTGCAGTGGTGTCTCAATTTGACACAGCAAAAAAAAGGAGTGCCTGTAAAACTGCCTTGTCTTGATGTTAACGCTGTGTAAGTGTAAGTACTGTTGGGTAACCGTACATATTGAACTGACAGGCTCATGTTGAGCAATAGAACATGTCTGGGATTTTCACAGTCTTGAGTCTGTTTTCTGGTCCTGGGTTTTAGTAACTGGTAGTAACTGGTTGTCCACCTAGTGTTATAACAAGAGATGGAAGGATCGATCAGCTGTTTATCGGTATCGGACGATTTTTATTCAAAATATTCAATATCTCTCCAATTTAGTCGTCCCCAAGAGCCGGTTGATGGTGTTAAACAAATGAGCCTAATTTGTATTTCCAGCTAGTGTTTCATCCAGAAAGAGGAGCCCACTGTTGAACGCCCTCCGGCCATTGCTTGCGCTAATAATTGCTTGTAGCCCTGCCGTGGCATAAAGCCCCGCCCTCGATCAGTATTTGCTTTCGGCTGATCGTGCTGGAAGTTGATCGGCGTTTGGAATTGGCCTCAAAAACGCTGATCAGTCCATCTCTAGTCATAACTATTAGTGATGAGGCCTGACATGAGAATGACATTTTAACTGTCGATTATCATAAAAATAAATAAATAAATAAAAAATGAGTGTAAATAAAATAAAAAAAAGTGATAAGGCCTGTCATGACAATGAAATTTTAACTGTTGATTATCATTAAAAATAAATAAATAAATAAGTAAAATTTTATATATATATATATATATATATAAGTTTTGGTTTCAATTGTCTGTATTGACTAAATAGAAAGATAGATATGGCCAGTTTACAAATTAACAAAAAAAAAAAAAGGATATGATAATATATTATGATGTACTTTTAACAGGAGCTTATGAAACAAATATTCAGTCATTTTTGTCAGTTGCCATTTTGCATTATGACATTTTCATACAATGTGATGTGAAGTTGCAAGAGTTTACAAATACTAACACTCTCTCTCTCTCCCTCTCTCCACACAGAAAGAGGGGTCTGTCTCCCCACTGTGTCGCTATGGATACTCTTCGTTTATATTGAGGCAGCTATAAGATTTAAAGATCTGAAAGATTTCCACGTGGATCTGTGTCGACCGTTTGCAGCACACTGGTAAGGAAGTGGTTATGAATATCTGAAGTGGTGATCTTTTAGATTTGTGTGCTCAGTATTGCATCATTTCCATCAGTTCCATCACTGATCTAGTCAAGACATTACAGACATGCGTAGTACTGTAGACTGACTCCATCTGCACAGTCGGTGTTGCACTTAACTCTGCTTATCTCGAGTCAGTCAGTCAGACAGTGTAGTTGTTTTAGGCTTTGCACATCAGTTACATCAGGCCAAACAAGTTACAAACCATATGTACAGTAGTTTTTAGCTGTTTTAAAATAGTTTGTTCATTCAGTGCTGTAAAAGTGACCATACAAAATCTATGCTGTCTTTACAGATGGCGGCAATCCAACCCCCCAATATTGCTGTTGAGATAATATTAGCAGAAAATATACTGAATCATATATCAGAAAGAAAAAAGGGTTTAGCCTGTAAAATCAGTAAATGTATGAGAAATGGTAACCGGCAGTAAAATAGGTCATGTGATAACAGTAACCACATGCTAACGTCTTGAAAAGGCTGCAGCCATAGCCACAGAGCCTTGATAGAAGGACATAAGAACAAGATGCCAGTGGGATAGACATTTTAACAGCAAGTATGAATTAAAGGTTTACTATATGATTTTGTAAATTTTGTAAAGAATCTTTGGTTATCGCATTATGTACTGTTCTACAGGTCTTAAAATGTCATGGAAGTACGCAGCCGTATACTTATCTAAACATGGTACATCTAAGGACCCAGTGAAGTAAAGAAGCTGTGTTTTTTCATCTATTTGAATATATATATATATATATATATATATATATATATGTGGAGTCATGTAAAACAGAAAAATGATATAGTATTTGTAATAATATAATTTTTACACTCTGACAGACCACAGTTCGTAGTTGTCACTGAGATGCTGAAATAGATTTGATCCCTTTGTGATTTCATATGTAACTCTACAGACACATTACTCTGTAAACGAACTGGCATCTTTATTAAGCGTCAGTTCACACACCTTTAGATAGTCAGCAAAGTTCAGTTTTATGTTTGTTTGCCACTTGTCAGTTCACAACGGACTATTTAAAGCCCCCTCTGTTGGAGAAGCATTGCTTATTCTCACATCTCCCTCACACCAGCACACTTTTTTTGTCAGGAAATAGGAAATGCATCATGAAAAACCTTAAGGCACCCTCAGGCTTTAGGCTCTAAAGTTGTTTTAGCTGACGTTCTTATTGTAGGTGTGTGTGTGTGTGTGTGTGTGTGTGTGTGTGTATTTATTTATTTATTTATTTATTTCCTCAGTCGTCGTGTATAAAATGATCTTCATATTAAGCTTTGTGCTCGTTAACTGATTTGCTACAAATCTCTCTCTCTCTATCTCTCTCTCTCTGTAGTATTGGGTACCCGGTGGTGACGCTGGGCTTTGGCTTCAAGAGCTATGTGAGCTATAAGATGCGCCTGCGGAAGCAGAAGGAGGTGCAGAAGGAGAACGAGTTCTACATGCAGCTCCTCCAGCAAGCCCTGCCACCAGAACAGCAGATGCTACAGAAACAGGAGCGGGAGGCAGAGGAGGGTAAGGCATGAAGGGAAATGGAATGATCTGAATGAGTGGATGTAGCTTTGCTATGTATATATTACTGTTACCGCTCTATTAGTGAACATATGGAAAATTAGATAATTTGCACGCATGTATTCATGCCACCTTGCCAAAATGCAGAGCTTCCAATGTAGAAATGGAAGAAAAAGAGATTGGATGTGTAGGAGCACTTGAGGAGATGGTTTTCTAATCAGGCGATAATGCATTCAGTGCAGAGTTTACGGTAAGAGGTAAGTGTACTACAGAGGCACACCGTTAGATAAGATAAAGATAAGATAATCCTTTATTAGTCCCACAGTGGGGAAATTCAGCGTTATAGCAGCAGAGGGATAGCAAGGCACTCAGTACAAACAATAGAACAATAAACAGTACAGTGTATACACAATATAAATAATAAAAAGTCAGGAACAGCTGATGAGTCATCTTAAATAAACATGCTTATTATATCTATCTGAGTACATCACCTCTTACTCAACCTGAATGGTGTTTATGTTGATTTTTAGGTTTAAACAGAGAGATCTGGTTCGGATCTGTTAGTACATCATTGGATTTTGTGATTTTAGACTAGTTCAGCTGGTCTGAACTTAACCACTAGATAAAATAGAAGACTATCGATCCCATCAGACGAACAACTAAAAGGTTTTTTATGTATTGTTTATTAAAGGGTGATTTGAAGTATGAAAGCATGAAAAACATTTTAATGTTAAAATTTTATTAGCTGTACAAAGCCAAACTGATGCAGCCTCTGCCTTAGCTGTCATTCACTCTCTAACATGTGCTACTGTTTACTCTCATTACTCTCTAAACCATGCTTCTCCAGCTGCAGCAGCCAAAGGTGTCCACGACGCAGACTCCGCTCCTATAGCTCAGAACGGCTCAGCCGGCGGCAAGAAACCAGCGTCCAATTCATTACCGGAGCTGGAGTACCGGGAGAAGGAGCGAGGCAAGGGCGATAGCCGAGAGTCCAAGAAACAACACAACCAGAACCAGAACCATCACAACAACAGCAGCAGCAGCAGCATCCTGCCAGTAATGGACTATAAAGGACAGGAGCTGGAGTACATGGAGAATCACGTGAGCAGTAAGAGACTGAGCAGCTCCGAGCTGCTGGGCAGCACAGAGAATCTGCTCCTGAAAGAGGACAACTCTTCATCCTCATGCTCGTCGTCCTCTTCTAACTCCAGCTCCTCAAAAAATTACAAAAACGCCAGCGGGGGAGGCGGAGCCGGGGGAAACTCGTCGCCGCGTGGACACGGGACCGCCAACGGCAGCGTGCCCTCCTCGTCCGGCGGTCCCTCTTCGTCCTCCTCCTCAGGGAAGGGGGAGAAGAAGCAGAAGTGCGGAGGGAAAGGCGTGGGGTCACATCGAGATCCTGTGGAGAACTGCATCCCCAATAACCAGCTCAGCAAGCCTGAGGCTCTGGTCAGGTAAGACGAACACGTACCCACACAAGCAGTCAGACTGTATACGGTGACAGACAGTGAAACAGAGTCTGAGCTCTACTGCGTCTAGTGATGTATCTACACTTGTGTGCAATACTAATGAGAAAGAAGTACTAATTATTAAATCCTGATTGGTCCCAACTACATTACATTTGAGAGCCGTGTCTGATAACAGGTCTTTCATAGTGCAGCTGCACTTACTTTTTTGAGAGAGAGAGAGAGAGAGAGAGAGAGAGAGGCACACACACACAAGGTGAGAGAGAGACACACACACACACAAGGTGAGAGAGAGACACACACACACACAAGGTGAGAGAGAGACACACACACAAGGTGAGAGAGAGACACACACACAAGGTGAGAGAGAGACACACACACAAGGTGAGAGAGAGACACACACACAAGGTGAGAGAGAGGCGCACACACAAGGTGAGAGAGGCGCACACACACACACAAGGTGAGAGAGACACACACATGGTGAGAGAGAGACACACACAAGGTGAGAGAGAGACACACATACAAGGTGAGAGAGAGACACACACACACAAGGTGAGAGAGAGACACACACACACAAGGTGAGAGAGAGACGCACACACATACACAAGGTGAGAGAGAGACACACACACATACACAAGGTGAGAGAGAGACACATACACAAGGTGAGAGAGAGACACACACACAAGGTGAGAGAGAGACACACACACAAGGTGAGAGAGAGACACACACACACAAGGTGAGAGAGAGACACACACACACACAAGGTGAGAGAGAGACACACACACACAAGGTGAGAGAGAGACACACACACACAAGGTGAGAGAGAGACACACACACACAAGGTGAGAGAGAGACACACACACACAAGGTGAGAGAGAGAGACACACACACACACAAGGTGAGAGAGAGAGACACACACAAGGTGAGAGAGAGAGACACACAAGGTGAGAGAGACACACACACACTCAAGGTGAGAGAGAGACACACACACACTCAAGGTGAGAGAGAGACACACACACACAAGGTGAGAGAGAGACACACACACACAAGGTGAGAGAGAGACACACACACACAAGGTGAGAGAGAGACACACACACACACTCAAGGTGAGAGAGAGACACACACACACTCAAGGTGAGAGAGAGACACACACACAAGGTGAGAGAGAGACACACACACAAGGTGAGAGAGAGACACACACACAAGGTGAGAGAGAGACACACACACAAGGTGAGAGAGAGACACACACACAAGGTGAGAGAGAGACACACACAAGGTGAGAGAGAGACACACACATACACAAGGTGAGAGAGAGACACACACATACACAAGGTGAGAGAGAGACACACACACAAGGTGAGAGAGAGACACACACACAAGGTGAGAGAGAGACACACACACAAGGTGAGAGAGAGACACACACACACACACACACACACAAGGTGAGAGAGAGACACACACACACTCAAGGTGAGAGAGAGACACAGGTAGAGAGAGACAGCGAGACAGAGAGAGAGAAACTTTATTGATACCAGAGGGAGATCAAGATCTCTGTATTTAACTCATCCGTGCAATGAAACACTTAGACACACACACACACACACACACACACACACTAGGGGGTAGTGAGCACACTTGACTGGAGCGGTGGGCAGCCCTACCCCAGTGGTCAGGGGTTAGGTGTCTTGCTCAAGGGCACTTCAGTTCAAACCGGCAACCTTCCGGTCACAAGACTGGTTCCATAACCTCCAGCCCACGACTGCCCCAATATCTGGGTCAACTGGTTGGAGGACGGCTTTGCGCAACACTATACCACCGTATATACATTCATAGTAAATTTAATATAGATTTTTATTTTGGTTAGGAGTTTTAAAAAATTTAAAAAACTGTTTAAATCTTATCTAATTCGTTTAATTTGAATTACAGTTAAAACTCGATTTTCAAAATGGTGTAAGAGATTTTACATCTTTACATACCGACATTTTAACTTTTTAATCAAAAATATCCAAAAACACGTCTTATTTCTGAAGGGATACGAATAAAAGCCTTATTACCGGCGCTTCCCACTGACCAACGCACACACCTTTCAAAACAATGCAACAGGCCAGCGCTCCGCAAAGACTGAGCTCGTACCATATAGAGGTGGAAAGGTCACTTCAGTGGTGTGGAGCTGGTTTTAAGAAGTCAGATGTTAAACAACACCTTGTAATGTGTCTCAAGTCTGTCGCCACCAAAAGTAGCTGCACAACAAATCTGTACCAGCACTTACGACACAAACACGCTGTGGAACGGGAATGGAGTGCCGGCTGTTAATGTTAGCTGCGTCATTTTCCAGCGCTGTCCCATATGACAAAAGTAGCGAGCGTTGGAAAGCAATAACGGAGGCAGCTGCTTTTCATATCGCAAAAGACCCAATTCCTCAATTATAAACGTAAAAGAAAAGTTTGAGATCTAGATGGTACTGTTTTTCTATTTTGGCAAATGTACATTTTTTTATTTTAATGAAACAGTTTAGTTATAAAAGAACTAAAGAATTAAGAATCGGCCATAAATGTGAAAAAAAAATTTCTTTTTTTATTTTTATTCCCCCAATATCGCCCAGCCCTAGCATGAGTATCATTTTTAACTGTACAGGTATATAATGACCTTTTGACACAGACAAAAAATAACTTTTTTTTTAATGGACCATCAAAAACTATCTCTACAGTTATTTGTATTCAACATTTTGCATAGTGTACTGAAATCACTGAAACAGACCCAGTCATGCTCTCTTCTTAATCAAGCCTGCGGCTGTTTAGTATTCATCATTGAACTCTAGTGATATCCACAATATGGTCAGAAAGCTTATGACCATACTGACCCTTATTGTGATATCACCTGACCCTGTATAAAGTCTGAGTTTCTTGGGGTTTTTTTAATGTGTTTTTTGATGCTAGTTTTTGCAGTAGCTGTGTTTTGAAAAAATGAAGTCAGTGTGTTTTTCCAGGTTTTGCTGGTCACTAGTGCAACACAGCAGGTCACTGACACATTCACATTTAACAAGCACACGCTCAGTTATAACTCCATCACTGCTAATACCAGTGTTTTTCTCTTTAAAGCAGCTGCACACTGCAGGCGTATATACAGCTCTGTAAAGTTGCCTCACTGCTGCAGGTTGTGAGGATGAAGTTCCCGTTTTAAGCTGCGTTCATTGTGTTTGATGTTAAAGAGGTTTTGTCGATGTGGCGAAACATGAGGTTGGAGTCTGTTCAAGTTCAGAACCCACAGTTAGTGTCTGTCACATACTTTCAACTTCTCATTCTCACGCACATCTCAAAGAGATATTTGAAGTGTGAGAACGTTAAACCACCTGTTTGCAGAGCGTCCGTTGGCTTAAGGGGCCTATATATCACACATCCATCATTTTCAGTTTTTAGGAATTTTTTCTCTTTTTTTTTCTTTTTTTCTTTTTTTCTTTTTTTCTTTTCATGATTTAATGCCACCGGTGTGAATTGTGCCATTTCAAATGCAGCATTTTGTTGGTTAATGTGTCAGATGAGTGATCTAGAGCAGGGGTCCTCAACTGGTCTCAGCCCGAAACCCATGTTTTCTTCTCATGGTCATTTAGGCGCGACCCATATTTATAGAATACAAACCAAACAATTTTTTTTTTTTTAAAAATAGCCTTTAAAAAACACATTTAAACATAAATATGTATGCAAATTGAATTAAAGAGCAATTTTTGAAGAAACTGAGGAGGAACATGACAACAATCAGAACTCCTCGACTCCATACACTCACTACTTCATGCTTTACTCCAGGCTGCTGCGAGTGCGCAGTGAGAGTGTCCATACTGTGTGCTAACATAGGCTAAAGCTAGCATAGCTGCCTAAACGACTCACCTAAAAGCACACCTGCGCCAGGGGAAGAAACCTCGTCTACAGTCTACCGCCTTAGAGTTAACTCCTAGACGAGGATCATCTTCACTCGTGTGGAGCTGGTCTGGATCTGAAAAGACTGACGTTGCTCAGAAGACGGCCGTTTATAGACTTTGTAAGAAAGCAGCCGTTAAAGATCTACACAGCTAACCTGGGGTGTGTTTCCCCAAAACGTTCTTAACGCCAAGTACTTCAAAACGTACTTAGGAACATTCTTACAATTACGAACTTTCCAGACAGTCTTCGTAACTAACGTAGTACGTAAAGTCGTTCGTAAATGTAAGAGTGCAGTTCTGTCTTAAACAAAAGAGGGCGCTAACCATCCTTTCATAACGCATTGTTCTCTGCATGGCAGCTACAGTGGGTGCGTATGTGATTAACACTGCAGGCACTTGTATCCTGGCTGTCTCTTCCCATTTCTTCGCTGAGCTTTGGAAAATAGTATGTTTTGGGTTTTTTTCTCTGTTTTTTCAAGCATTTGGCGTGACCCAGACTAGCGGGATACGGTGGAAGATAATGGATGTATGGATGGATATTGATCCTTTAAGAAATGCAAGCTAGTAAAATATAAGACTTTTACAAACACTTTTTTTATGAATAGTGTAGAATAAATAAATATAGCAAAACAACATCCCTCTTTGTATGCACAAGTATGTAAAAGTAATACAATACCATTCCACTCCACCCCTCCCACACAACAACCCCCCCACTCTTATTTGTCATCATGGGGAGAGAAAAAAATAATAAAAAATTCTGGTCTGGTTATGGACCTTTGCATTCCAATTCCACAAATTGTCTTCTGCAATGGACCATATGTTCTAATAATCAGAAAATATACAAATATGTAATCTATATCTAAGCATCAATACCCATATTCTTTTCTCACATTAATAAAGAATGGAACAAATGTATACATATAATAAATACATATACACATACACACACACACACACACACACAAACATCTATATGTGTCTCCACAGACATGTATTAATACCTAGGTAATCATTCGGCCCATGCCTTCTTTTAAACATAACATATAAACAAATACACTGTGCGGCTCTCCACTGGTTTTACAAACACATTTTTAAATATAGTTTATCATTATCAACAAAATCACGGATATAATCCGTGATATAATTTTTTTTTTGTCAATATCGCACAACCCTAGTGACTACATATCCTCAGCATAGACAGGTCACCTGTGAATGACATGGTGCTCTTGCTGTGCTTATCATTATATACGTCAGTTTTAATGTTTATTGATTACTTGTTTGTAAATCTTGCTGTCCCTTTTTAAGCCCTTTTGCTGAATTTTCCATTGTCTGAATCCCCCCTGCATTTAGCCTGCCTGCATTTAACCCCTTAACCCACAGGGGCTGTTGTTGTGTACCCACTGAATGTCTAACTAAATAAGAAGCTGCTTGAAAAATGCTGACTGCATGCGTCATGTGTCCCACCACAAGGTTGGAGCAGGACGTGAAGAAGCTGAAGGCGGACCTGCAGGCCAGCAGGCAGACAGAGCAGGACCTGCGCAGCCAGCTGGGCTCCCTGGGCAGCTCCGAGCGCAGCATACGCTCTGAGCTCAACCAACTCCGCCAGGAGAATGAACTGCTGCAAAACAAGTAAGACCCCAGTCTGTCTGGTCAGTTCAACCAAACGGTTGTGATTAGTGTTGTGCTTAATCATGTACGTTTGTTTATTTGTGTCCATGTAACATGTTTCAAATGCAGCAGCTACAATAGCATTTCCTGTATGCGTGTGCATTCAGGCTCCATAATGCTGTGCAAGCGAAGCAGAAGGATAAGCAGACGTTGGGGCAGCTGGAAAAGCGTCTAAAGGTGGAGCAAGAGGCGCGAGCAGCAGCAGAGAGGCAGCTGGCAGAAGAGAAGAAGCGTAAGAAGCTGGAGGAGGCCACAGCAGCCAGGGCCGTAGCTCTAGCCGCCGCTTCCAGGTACCCTTAAATACCGGCTTGGCACATCTAGGCTAAAGTGGTGTTTTGACTTCACGCTGCAGCTGCATAGAGATTTTGCCAAAGTGGATGCAAGATGTTTAGGGGTTTGAGGGGGGTGTACATCTAAAGTCCTGCAGGTGAGCCACTGACCACCTGTGCAAGCACACCTGGTGTTCCTGCTGTTTATACAATGAACTCTTGTTGTGTTCTGAATGAAACTGCTATCAGTTACTGCTGAATAGTATCAGTAACGGTCCTGATAAGCTGCAGCTGGGCAAAGTAGGCCTGCATTATAATGATGGTTTGTTACTTGTTAAAAAGTGGATATAAACTAATAACCTGATAAGTTGTGTGTGCTGGCCTGTGATGATGTATCTTTTGAGAATTGCCAGTGCTGAGATGTGCACAAATCAATTACCACAAGGGTGTCCAAAGTACGGCCCGCCGGCTAAATGCAGCCCACTGACTGATTTATTTTTTTTATTTTATTATTATTGCCCTGCAGCATCACTCGTAACAATACATAATTGGTGGCTCGCTGGTACTCTGCAATTATTCCTTTCACCTAACAGTCCAGTTGGCCACCCCAATTGTAAATGGTATAAAGGCTGTGTATTGGCAAGAACCTCATGACAAATATGTATCGTGATACAGCGGTCACGATTCAATATCTGGCAATATTGCAAGCAAAGTTAAATATTGCTTTTTTTTTTTTTTTTTTAAATCCTACTATAAAAACACACCACTGTATGAACATGTTTGTCACTGCTTACAATAGCATTGCGCCCTTGTGCTGCTTGTTAATGTTGGAGTGGAGCTTAAAATGGATCACACCCCTCCATCTAGTGGTCAGAGGTTTAAACACAACACACAATGATTCATTGTCTGCCAGGAATCTGTGTATCAATACTGTGTTTTAGAGAATCGAGACAGTATCACGAAACATATCCCCCCGATAATACGATATTTCGATATTTCTTTACACCCCTAATGGTGTATTTATAAAACATGTTCAACTCAGTTTACTGTAATGTGGCATGGATGCCAGTTCTCTGAGCAGTGCCACATCCTTTCCTCCTTTTTTCATTTATAATAATGCTGTTAACTCATTGGTCTAACGTTGTTATGGGTCACTGACGAGGTTGTAAACACTTGAATGAACGTTTACTTAATTTTAGGGTGGATGCCTTTTTTTAAAAATAATTTGATACATTAATAAATTATAATTTGATTGATTTAATAAGTATTTATTTATTACTTATTTGGCACCTGTGTATATCTAATGTACGTTTAAGTATTTAAAGTTGGCGAAGATGAACAGGGCTGCTTTACAAAGCATGCAGGCCATTACATGTGTCCTAATATATAATATACTTTGTTCTAACAGTATTTATGAAAATGGTTCATCATCTTGCTATTGGTTGTTTTGTGCATTGTCAATGTTTTTCAGAAACCTGTTAAGGCAGGTTGAGACTTATTTTTGTTCCACGCCCGTTCAGTTGTGTCTGCGTTGCTGATAAGCTGTCTGTCTGTCTGTATGTCTCAGAGGGGAGTGTACAGAGTCTCTGAGGAGGAGGATCTCTGAACTCGAGACTGAGTGTAAGAAACTCACGCTGGACATCAAGGTCAAAGAGGACCAGATCCGTGACCTCGAGCTCAAAGTCCAGGTGCGCAACACACTGATGTTCAATCAGTCTTTGTTTTTGTTTTTTCATAGCGTACGTCTTTAACACTGACTGTGTGTATGTGACGCTTCGTCCCCGTACAGGAGCTGCATAAGTATAAGGAGAATGAAAAAGACACAGAGGTGTTGATGTCAGCCTTGTCGGCGATGCAAGATAAAACCCAGCACTTGGAAAACAGCCTGAGTGCAGAGACCAGGATCAAGCTGGACCTCTTCTCTGCCCTCGGAGATGCCAAGAGACAGCTGGAGATTGCACAAGGTCTGTACCAAGCCTTTGTTACCTGAATTTGATGCACTGTCAAAACTAGGGCTGTGTATTGGCAAGAACCTGACGATACAATACGTATCGGTCACGATTCAATATATCGCAATATATTTGCGATTTTTTTTCTAATCCTACTATTAGTTATATACAGAATCACTAAACATATGCTGATATTCGAAATTTCAGTATTTTCTTTCACCCCTAGTCAAAACGTACCAATCTGTTATTAATCTTTAGGTCCATGTTTGGAAATTAAACTGCAGAAAATGCTGTTTTGAGTTGGTCACAGTCATGTTTTCACCCCCCCAACTTCTCAGCAGTTTACAGTTGAGTCCATTGCTGCCTTGTCTGACCTGCCTAATGAACAAGACACAGGGCAGCCACAGAGAACAAAGTTAATGTGCATGTACTGGTCTTAAAGGCTCAGTAACTACAACACTCTGTATTGTGAGAGCATCGTCTCCCTATAGTTTTGGAGTCGTGTTCAGGTGTACACATGCTTTTGTAGACAAACTGAAGTCCGACAACAGAGTAGGGTCGCGTGAGCGTGTGACGGAGAGTCTGATTCTGATTCGCTGAGATAGACAAAGACTAATCAAACGTTATGATGAGAGGAATTTATTTCTTTGCATGTCTGAAAGCTAAAGCTTCTATATAAGACAGGAATCATACAGATAACATTACAGCCTACGTCGCAGTCCTTATGAGAGGGTGGAAAATCATGGATGTTGGGGGGAAAAAAAATAAAATAAACAAACATAGAGTTTCAGTCCTTGTAAAGAAAGAGAGCTTCACTTTCCCCGTAGGGTCGTCATATAACTGACTGTTTAAAGCATGTAATGGGATGTTGATGGTACTCCGCAGCACCGGTTCTCTTTCCTTCTGTGACCTTTTTTCATACCACAGTGTTCTGCAGATCTCTGAGCTGTATGAATGTGGATCTTTGTTTTAGCGCCGCAGCTTTCTGACCGTCTGCTCAGCACAGAAACCTGATGACGTTCTTCTTCTGCTTTCAGGTCAGATCCTGCAGAAAGACCAAGAGATCAAAGACCTGAAACAGAAGATCGCCGAGGTGATGGCCGTCATGCCCAGTATCGCTTATTCAGCAGATACCAGCAACATGAACCCGGTCACTCCCCACTACTCCTCCAAGTTTATGGACACCAGCCCCTCTGGCCTGGACCCCAACGCGTCCGTCTACCAGCCCCTCAAAAAATGAATGCGCGCTCCAGCTCACAACTCACCATCCATCTCTCTCTCTGTCTCTTTCTCTCTCTCTCGCTTATTCTTTCTCTTTCTATCTCTTTCTTTCACATTCTTTTTCTTTTTCTCTCTCGTGCTCTTTCGCGCTCTTTCTTTTTCTCTCTTTCTCTCGCCCTCTCTCTCTTTTTCTCTCTCTCTCTTACTCTCCTTCTCTCTCTCTTTCTCTCTCTGTCTCTTTCTCTCTCTCTCACTCTTTCTTTCTATCTTTCTTTCACATTCTCTTTTTCTCTCTCTCATGCTCTTTCGCGCTTTCTTTTTCTCTCGCTCTCGCCCGCTCTCTCTCTCTCTCTCTCTCTTTTTCTCTCTCTCTTTCTCTGTCTCTCTCTCTCCTTTTCTCTCTCTCTCTCTCTCTGTGATCAGTTTGTTCCTCTTCATAGGCCCAGATCCGGCCCTTCTTCGGCTTGTCTGAGGCTCAGAATGTTTTGGCTTTTTTTTTTCCCTCCTCTTCTACTGCTACTTTTCACCTGGTCAGAAGGGTGTTGTATTGTGTGACTGTATTTGTTGTAGTAAAAAAAAAACAACAAAAAAAAACCAAAAGACAAAAAAGAAGACTTTTAAGGGACATCACCTGTCGAGTAGGAAATTGCTGTTGGGTTTTTTTCTTGTAAATGTCTAGAAACCTCACAGAAGTTGGCGTGCTTTATTCCCCCTTCCTCTTTTTTTGTGCAAAACAGGCTCATTTTGATCCCACTCCATAGTTTTTGGCCTTTAATTATAATAATTATTATTATTGTCATTATTATTATTATTATTATTGTTGTTGTTATCTCCCTAAATGGGAGAAGGGGACAAGTCTCAGGTCTAAGCCTAAGGTCCTTCAAGCAGGAATGCTCTTTAAAGTTATTTGATTGCTCTGATTAGAAAGCGATTCCTCCCCCTGGCCCGGAGGAACGTCACCTTAGTAAGATGATAAGACTCACCTGTATCGAGTCTTCAAGGTAACAATTAGGAAGCCTGTTTTAAGATCCTTTTTCATACAATTGAAAGGATACAACATTCCCCCCTGTCCCCCATATCTTAAGTAGAAATGCTTGAAGTCCCAAAGCACAGCGCCAGTCTAGCAGTTTTGGACTCATAGATAACCAGTGCCTTTAGACAGGACCTCATTGGTGGTACTGAAAGGCCTTGTCCCCTTCCCAAGCCTCAGCCCAGCCCCTGATGTACTCGTGGTCCTTTGCAGCTAGCTGTCAAAAGATCCCGAAAAAGGCTCGTCATTACAGCGCCACTCCTGCACAACCTGGGAACGTTTAATTTGACTCGGTCTCTTGTTTACATCTATTTATTTGGCCTATGTTGCACTGTTGAATCAAACTATGCTTGAAAGTAGCTTAGAAGGGAAAATGGGGTAAATTTTGGTGGATGTCGTGCAATGTACATGTACACATCGAGCAGGAGCATGTGACCCGGTTACTCCAGAAATTTTATTACATCGGCCAGTCAATTCTCTGTATCTGACGAATGCTAAAAGGAAAAAAAAAAAGAAAGACTTAGTCCAGTGCCAAGTAGCTAGGCCTATAATTTTGTTTTGTCCAGATTTGGAATGCTAGGATTTTGCGCTGCAGCCCAGAAGCAGCCAACAAAACTGTTGAACTGTATTTTCTAGTTTAGTGTCTTGCTAGCAGAAAGCTATTTGATGTTGCCACATGGTGGCGCCACTGTGCATAGGAAAGTATTGGGACTCGGGTTCTCAGTATTTCGTGCTAAGGACAAAGTGTTAAGGAAGGAACGTCTGAATTCGGGAGCCAGCCGTCGACCCTCTTTCTCTAGAGCCGTTCGTAGTTACAGGCCTGGGTTTGGTTCTCACAGGCTGGTGCTCACTGCATGTGTAGTAGCTCTTCTCTGATCTGGTTACCATGTTTACTTCTCGCCAGGGAAGAGGCATTTTTCAACATCTGCAGCGTGTCATTGCTGTCAAAAGAAAAACATGAATCACTGAAATAACAACTTTACATGAGAGTCTGAAATCCTTCTTTACTTTTAATGTAAGTTCATGTAAGGAGGTTTTGTTCCGTGTGATTTTGGAGCATTTTTATTGGTTTATACATCAAGAAACGTTCACAGGATGGAATGAGCAGCAGCCGTGTTCAGATGATGTAGAAAACTTCTAATGAACGTAAACAGAGATGCATGTTTTTCTTTGGACGGTGGCGATATGCAACCTGCCTTGGCCAATATGAATCTTGTATTTCACTTGTGTTTAATGAAGAGACCCTCAACACAAAACACACTTATAGTGGGCAGGCGCTGAATTATTGGGCACTACGGATGTGCCATGATAAAAAAATTCTGGAGTATTCTAGTAACTAGGGGTGTAAGAAAATATCGAATATCGGGATATTATGTTTGGTGATACTGTATCGATTCTCAAAAACTCAGATTCCTGGCAGACAGTGAATCATTGTGTGTTGTGTTTAAACCTCTGACCACTAGATGGCAGTGTTGTAATCCATTTTCAGCTCCACTCCAACATTAACAAGCAGCACAAGGGCGCAATGCTATTGTAAGCATTGACAAACCTGTTCATACAGTGGTGTGTTTTAATAGTAGTATTTGAAAAATCACAATATATTACTTTGCTTGCAGTATCGCAATATATTGAATCGTGACCACCGTATCACGCTACTTATTGTATCGTCAAGTTCTTGCCAATACACACCCCTAGTGGTAACTGCTTAAGTGATGCGCTGACTCATGGTTAATAAGTCAATTACCACGTCCCTGCTTAGCTCAAGCAATTGTATTAGAGCATGAAGGCCAACATTGGGACTAGGATTTGATGCAAGTCCATAGTTCTCCTCAACACCTTTGAGGAACCATTTAATAGGAAGAACATGATCAGCCTTAGAAGAGCTACTAGATGTGCAGCAGCCTTCAAGTCAAGCTTTCGCCTGTGATGCCACAAAACTGTGCTCTGGAGAAGGAAGGTCAGCATTCGGCTCCCGATCTGCCAGTTTCGACCCCGTGGTGGTGAATTTCTTGCCCGTCGTTGGTATTACTGTTCCAGTGCTACGAGATGGGAATAGAGTCCTCTGTGGTGTTACTGTAGTGATCAGCGGTGGTTGTTGTTTTGAGCGTGAGTGTGTGCGTGTTTAAATTATGGTGTGAGGGAGAAGGTTTAGTTCCAGCAAAGACTGTGATGTTATTCGCCGCCCCACCCAACCCCCCCCCACCCACCCCCTGCAAAAGTGTTCATACAGCCGTGATGTCGCGCAGAGGACGTGGAAAGAGCTCAAGTGAAACCAAGAAGAAGAAGAAAGCACTTGTTTGTGTTCTTTGCCCTTCGTCACCTCTCCCTCTTTTCTTTCTTCAGACCTGACCGTGGCTGCATTCTCACTCTGTGAGGTTTTTTGAGGAATAAAAAGGTTTTTTTCTGGCATCTCGGAGGTCCGTGTGTTTGTGTGCTGTGTATGTAAAAGAGCGTAGCCTCGTTTTAGAGTTTGTTTGTTTCTTTAGTGTATTTATTCAGATACTCATACCTTTTGTCAGGTCTGTTTACCAAACAGCACTGAGTGCAAGTCAGAGACCACCTGTTATTGTGTCTTCATTACCAGGACAGCCATTAAGTAGAAGTCATTCAGAAGAAAAACTCATGAAATACTAATAATTTATATTATTAATTATGTCCACACTTCCTACAGTTCAGTTTATACAGAAACCTGTAGGGATAATATTCCACACCAGTGAAGTTCAGTCTTGGAAGTTGGTCACAACTCAAATAATCCCAAACACACTTCAGTAATGTTGAGGTCTGGACTCTGAGGTGGTCAGTCCCTTGTTCTAAGAACTCCAGCAGCTTCTCCGTCTTGCATTTCTTTCTCACCGAGGGCTTTTTGAACAGCTTCACATCCTTTCAGACCCATAGCTGTCAGTTGTCTTCTCGCAGTGGAAGGATGGCCGTGCATGTTTTTTAGATTTTAAGCAAGAGTGTTCTTGATGTTCTCTTCTCAAAGATGAAAGCCGTAAGTGTTGTTTATCTGACAGGCTGGGGGTCTGCTAGGTCTCCATCTGTATGTAAGGCATTCTTGAAAGTTTCTCAGAAATATGAATAACTTCTGCTTAATGGCAGTAATGACTTTCTGGGGTCTAAAATAAAACAGTGCTCTAAATAAGCAGAACTAATTAAGAACATATAAAAGGAAATGTGTGTGTGTGTGTGTGTGTGTGTATATATATATATATATATATATGTCCATATCCATTACCACCACTGTAAAGAGATCAGAGCATCCATTTCACCCCTTCCAAATGACTGTTTACATCACAAGGACTTTTACTCAGGTGTTCAATTGTCATTTATGAGAGTATCTATCAGTTTATTACTTTGGTGGCATCATTATGGTTCAGTTGGGTTCCTTTAGCTAAGAGCTAGTTAAGCATTTGCACTCTTTACTCTGTGTCATTGTAAAATTATAGTCTTATAACTAAGACTATAATAGTGTATTATCACTACTATTCTCTTCAGTATAAATGCATTTAGTACATATTCAGTGCAATAGTTTAGCATGTAATGTACAATAATGTTCCTGTTATTACACATTACTGCCAGCTATGTTTAACTTGCAGTTACAGCACCAACACTAAAGAAACTGACTGATCCACTACATTTGGGGTGAAAGAGGAAAATCTATAAATTAGATCTATTTTTTTCTCTTGCAAACTAGTACTTCATCATTATGTGTGTATATATATATATATATATATATATATATATATATATATATATATATATATATATATATATAGGAATATATGTGTATGTATATATGTGTATGTACAAAACCTTCAAAGCAAAAAGAAACTACTAGAGTGCTACTTCAGAAATAAAGCCCACACATTTTGTCCCCTTAATATTTACGTTAGCACCCAAAAACTTCAAATTATAACCACTTTTGTGTCGAAAGGGTGTCAGTATGTGCTTTAAATAGTAGTTTAAGAAACTGCCAAATCACTATTCAGGCCTAATCTGCTCTAAGAATGCTAAGAATGCTTATAAAATGTTTTGATGGACAAGTAAACCCGTGTAGGTGCTGTTCTCATATCACCCAGTACAATGTAATCACACATACGACTGAACATGTGGTTGCGGTGAGATGATTGTGCTGTGCCTCTGTTTTACTGTTAGACCCTTAATCTGATTCTTCTCAGTGTTTGAATTGAGTTGCCTAATTATCAGTAAGTGTCAACTGTAATATCTTCTGCCCACCACTAGGTGGCACCACATTACAAATTTAAGCCCTTCTGTGGTTTTTATTGTATTATATTTTTAAAGTTTACTTATCTCCCTGAAGCAGATCATGAATAGATCTGTTCTGTGTCTTGAAGTACTAGTTTGCAAGAGAAAAAAAATAGATCTAATTCATAGATTTTCCCCTTTCACCCCAAATGTAGTGGATCAGTGTTGGTGCTGTAAGCTGCAAGTTAAACGTAGCTGGCAGTAATGTGTAATAGTTTAATAATAAGAAGGTTTTTGTACATTATATGCTAAACTACTGCATTGAATATGTACTAAATGCATTTATACTGAAGAGAATAGTAGTGATAATACACTTCTGAGTGCTCTTCAGTTATAAAACTATATAATTTTGAAGGACACGGAGTAAAAGAGTGCAAATGCCCAACAAGCTCTTAGTTAAAGGAACCCAACCAAACCATAATAATGCCACCAAAGTAAACTCATGAAGATAGACTCATAAATAAACGACAATTAAATGCCTGAGTAACAGTCCTTGTGATGTAAACAGAGTCATTCAGGGAGGGTTAAGGTAAAATTAATCATTGTAGACAAACTTACAGACTCTGATCTCTTCACCATGTCTACAACCCAAATATCAACATTTTATTTACGATCCTAAACCGCCAGTGGACCCACCCGTGTCTTCTGAGTTTATGTCATTGCTGTCCATAGAAAAACACGTATTGTTCATTTTTATTTTTCTATATCATATGGACATGACCGCTGCCATTTACATTGGGTACAAGTTTTGTGATAAATGGACCAATAGAAATGCTCCAAAACACCTACATTGAAAGTAAAGACAGTTTTTGGTCTCTCCTGTAAAGTTGCTATTGTGGAGATGTTTGGAGATGTTTTTCATTGGACAGCGAGGATACGTGATGTGGAAGACAGTAAATTGGTCATATAGAATAATAACTGGATTGAAATGCATTTCAAGGCAAATCAATAAAAAAACACGGATCAAGCAGCATATTCATTAACTTTCCTTGTAACAACTTTAGGCAATGTAGCTTTCAGAGGCATTAAACTCTTCTCGTCTAGGTACATCTCTGAACGCACCAATTCATGTGAAACCATTTTAATATATCCCAAGCTTTTATCACTTTTTGAGAAACTGGTGGACTTTCCCTCTAAATTTGTGTTTAATTAGGTGGCCTGAAAGTTCTAGTGAACACACACACACTATGGAGTGTATATATTGTAACATCTCTTCAGAACCTGAAGAGAACATGAGAGAAACGTTGCACATGTGAGTGAACCACCAGGATAGCTGGTACCTCCACTTAACCTCCACAAACTGCCCCTCAGCCCAGCACAGAGTAACACCAGCAACACATATACACACCAGAAACCGGGCACACTGAATGCTACAGAGGTTGTGAGAAGTTTATGGTTCAGTGAATCCCATCATTTATGGCAGGAACAAGGCTGCCCCGGACCCAGGAGATAACGACTTGGCCAGACGTAACATGGAGGCAGGCCTATAAGACCGTGCAGTCGCAGAAACCATTTAAACCAGATTTTGAGGGACGCCTCCAAAACATCTGTACTATGGCATCCTCAAGAATAAAGCTTATACTCTCAGCTGGTCTGCCTCCAGAGGTGTCAAGTGATGTACAAATACTTTGTTACCTTACTTAAGTAGAAATATTGGTTATTTATACGTTCAATGGTCTGTGAATTCGTGCACTAGGCAACTCATCTATGGGTTTAACCGTATTGGACAGCAACCTGTTAGGAAAAAAGACTTCGACCAATCATAGCGCTAGTTTTAAACTCTTCAACAGGCTACAAGTGGAGAGCTGGGGAGCCGGCAAAACGAAAGAAACATAATTGGTTTTCATCCCTCTCAGTCCGTCTTCATACTGGGACTGGTTTTAAAGGGAGGACGGTGCTAAACCACGTTATTGGCAGTGTGTGGGAATTGTGAATTGTCAATGTCAAAACTAGGCGAACACAAGATACCAAATATAAACTATAAATATAAAGTTTTAATAATTCGTGTGTGTAAATATCCCTACCGTGAGTGTAATTGTGAAACTCGTGAGTACAGAAAGAAGTCCTGTGTGCGTATTTATCATCATAACCCTTTTTGATTCTCGATTCGATACTTGACCTCCCAACGCAAGAAGTTGCCACTCAAAAACATGTTTCCAGGTTGGCAGGTCTGTATTTCATTTCAGCTTATTTTCATTCATGTACATTTACATTCCAGTAAAGATTATTGATAACATGTCTTTGAAGTTTGACTTCATTACAATACTTATAGACAACTAGTCATCAAATCTTCTGCTCCATGAAACTCATGTTAATGTTCAGTAGTAACAGATATGCTTCTTTAATATATTTACATTGTACTAAACTACATTCATGTTTAATGGGCGTAAATGCGTCTGAAACAGGAAGCCTAGCGCATCCCAAATTTATCAACATTAACATTTTAATATAACATTATAGTCATTATGGCTTTTAGAAGAATTTTTTTTTGGGGGGAGGTGGGCTAGTGCACTATAGACCCCTGTGGTGCGACCTAAGCTTTTGTTCTTAATGGCATTTTTTCCTTACATTACTTTTACTTTTATACTTTAAGTAGTTTTGAAAGCAGTACTTTTACACTTTTACTGGAGTAAAAATCTTGAGTTGATACTTGAACTTCTACAGAAGTATTTTAAACCCTAGTATCTATACTTCTGAGTAATGAAGGTGAATACTTTTGACCCCTTTGTCTCCCTCTTCCTTCTGACGGCAAATAGAAGTTACAAACTCATATGCTGGCACAGCTAGTTGTAAACACCGTGGTATATTATTTGTTGCATTATGTAGATCCTCATCTCTTTATCCAGCATGCACTACACAAACATACCATGCAAGCATTAGTAATCACCCTGTCAGTTATAAAGAGATTCTGACTGCTGGAGTAGCCAGTAAGGCTAATAAATACAGATGTGATGTTCTGATTTCTAGAAGTAACGTTAGCTCTCTGGCTTCCTTCTGCATTAGACAGCTACCCTTACAGAAAAGAAGTTTATTCAAGTGTACCATTAGTTTACTTCTTTTAAACTAAAAGGAAGTGAGTATGCTTTCAGTTGACTTTTTATGTACTTCTCAGTGATATACCAAACACAGCTATACTTAAGTATGCTGGAGTTATACTGACAAGTATAGAACAGTCTAAGTATATTTGGCCTTTACTTGTACTTCATCTTTTGACTAAGATAGTAGAAGTAAGTATTCTTGCTCCGCACAAAAACACATCCAGTACAATATTTATTTAAAATTTGATATATAAAGATTTATAAAGATACAAATATGTTTCTTATTCTGAGTGTGTCTTGTTTATTAAACGTGTGTCCACTGGTAAAACGTTGTTAAGTTCTATTTTAAGTAGAAAAAAACCCTTAAACCTAGTCATATACTTTAAAGTACAACAATACTATAAGCAGTAAATTACAAGTATTATGTTAAGTTCACTTAAAGAAAACTTACAAGCTAGTAAACTAACAGTAAACCCTTAAATTTACTTTTAGTGTAGTTGCAGTACAAAAGTAAAAAGTGTAACTAGTTGTATACTTGGTTTACTACTCTTACAATTAAAGTGTACTTAAAAGTATACTTTTAAAAACTAGAAAGTGGGCCAATTTAGTCCCAAGAAGTATTAAAATAGTACATATACAAGTGTTCTACTAGTACAATGACATTAGTATCGTAACTACAAAAAGTATACTTAATAAAATGAACTTTAAGTATACTTATTTTCTGTAAGGGTAGTGGGGAACTAGATTTAACCTCCAAGACGCATCATTAGAAGGTGCTTTTCCAAGTCTGGTTGTAGAGACTACTGTGGTACCACTGCGGGAGGTGAGTAGGCATGTGTACAGCAGATGAAGCACCCCTCTAAAATCAGTATCAACCAGTTTTTCTCTGCTGCGAAGGCCGAATAGTGAGCGCATATACGATCACATGTGTTCGAGATCTATTTATAAAGCGCCTTATTATTCCAACGATAAGCTACTCGTGACTAGGAGGCCTAGGATTTGCTGGAGAGTCACAGAGGAACGTATTGATGACCTCAATCCAGGCATGGGTTTGAGTATGTGTAGAGTATCCCCAATCCCTCCTTTCACTAAACACACACTCTCTCTCTCTCTGCTCTGCTTTCTTCTGTAAAGCACAATAACTACAGAGCGTGCACAGTAACAGCTCTCCGTGTTGAGCCCTCAGGCCAAAGCTTTCCTGAACTGCATGTTGGCGAGAAGGGAAGCAAGAAATGGAGTGTTTGCTGAGCATCTCGATCCCCGGCTCTGTTTGCTATGCATAGGAGACGGTCGGCCGCATGAATAAATGACCGCAGCTTTTCTAATAGCGAGGCTTTATAGCCAACACCTGGAAGAATGCACACAATTAGCCTCTTAAACCTGGCATGCAAAGTTCTACATCTTCCAAAAAACCTTCAGCAACTTCAGCTGAGGAACACAGACGGAACGTCTGTGTTCCTCAGCTGAAGTTGCTGAAGGTTTTTTGGAAGATGTAGAACTTTGATTCGGTCCTACTTTACAACCTACAGTGCTCTGTTCTGAGAACTAGTTGTCTGAGAATTAGTTGTCTTCTCACAGTGGAGCGATGGATATGGATGGTTTTTAGATCTGAAGCAAGAGTGTTTCAAAGATGAAAGTGCTGTGTATCTGGTGGGGACAGTTTTGGTGGTCTGGCAGGTCTTCCAGGTGGTTGCTAGGTCATTTAGCTACATATAGGGTGTGTCTGAAATGGTTAACTCGTTCCCTGTTCGCTACATAGACTGCTCTATATAGAACACAATATAGGGGGGGCGTAAGAATGTAGTGAACTATAAAGGGAATCTAACTGTCCACTGAGAATTCGGACTACACTACAAAATAACCGACACCCTGAATAGAACACTAAGTGGTAACTAGGGTGAGATTTCAGACACACCCATAGATTTGGAAACCCCTGTTTCTTCTTATGGCTAATCTCCTCAGAAAAGACTGGGTGGTCTTAGACTTCTACACAGTACTGAAGCTAATCAATGCCGATTTGGTCACCTAGGATCACAATTAGGTCTGTTCACTATACTTCTTCACAAACTATGCTTTCACATAGTCTCCTTATAGTCTACAGCAGGTTATTGACCCAACCAGGTCTTTGAATACAAGGCAGGGCTGCTGGAAAGTTTGTGTACCCTTTAGCGTCTCGTGAATTTCCACCTAAATGTGTCCTAAAATCAAGTCAGATGTCATTAAACTCAAATCAGTTGATGCAGAGAATCTGATTATACAGTACAAAAAGTTTTTTCATTCATTTACTGGACTAAGCAATGTAACATTAGATGTCTTTGTTGGCGAAAGTAGGTAAAACCTCTGATTTTAGGAACTGGTGAGACCTCCTGCCATGCGATGACTTCAGCCAAACAGTTTCCGTAACTGTTAATCAGCCCTGCACACTGACTTGGAAGAGTCCTGGCCCGTTCCTGATTACAGATCTGCATCAGCTGTGTTTTGTTAGTGAGCCTTAGGTTCTGTTTCAACGATTCTTTTGGATTACAGTCTGGACTATGCTTGTTTTGTAGGTTGTTGTCTTTCTACACAACCCATCTTCTGCTGAGGTTCAGTTTGTGGCTGGATGTTCATATTCTGTTGTAGAATTTCTTGACATTAGCCAGAGTTAATGATAACGACGGCAAGCTGCCCCAAACTGATTACTGTAAAACAGCCCCAAACCGTGATGCTGCCACCACCATGTTTTAAGGCTGGGATAAGGTATGTCTCTTGCCAAACAAAACATAACATTTCTCAACCACAAAGATCTGTTTTGGCATTATTCAGCCACTATACATTATTTCAGTAGTTCTCAGGCTCGTCCAGGTTGTCTTTAGGAAACCTTAAACAAGCAGAAATGTTCTTCCTAGGGAGTACAGGCTTTCATCTTACATTCATTCCATGCTTACTATTCTTGTTCATTGAATCTCTGATTGTGGATTCATGAAAACTGACATAAGCCAGTGTAAGAGAGGCCTGCAGTTCCTTAGATGTTACCCTGGGGTTCTTTTTGATCTCCCAGAATATTATACTGCTATTATACACCTTGAAGCCTCCACTCCTGGGAGGTGTAACAGTGGTGCTGAATTGGATTGGAGGTCCAAACTTAGAAAAAGTTTTGGAACATCTTCCAGCCTAATGAGCACTGGATGATTTTTCTCCAATCCAATTTGATTGAGGCCTGGTATATACAAACAGATATGTGAGGTAAAGAGCAGACTTTGATGATAAATGCTTTTAAACATGGTAGCGTCATCCAGACTTCAGACATGACTCAACTGATTAAACCGCTGGAAACTTTTACAATACTTATCACTATTACCAAACTGAGAATCTTCTAGAGGCAGGGACGGATTAAGGATAGTCCACCCAACCCCTTTGGCAAGGCTACTGGCACTACCTTCACCTAGCTGAGAAACAAGCATCTCCAAAATAGTAAACTTACAGGAGAGACCAGAAATGTTCTTTACTTTCAATATAAGTTAATTTAAAGAGGTTTTAGAGCATTTGTATTGGTCAATTCATTGTGAAACCTTAACGGAATATATTGGGTCTGTCTCAAAACCTAGTGAGTGTCTAAGTAGGCTGTCTAGGTAGGCAGCTGTTTAAGTAGCAGCGTTCTCTCCTCATCTCTCCTCATAAAACCGGTGGTTTAGCCAATAGCCCGAGGCTTAAAAATCTGCTAGCATAAATGCTAATGGCTCGAGTATAAAACTGCTAAATGGTGAAGGACTTGTTACAGAGTTGATAATAAAATACTGTTTTGTGTGATTATATGACCAGAAACACATTAAAACTCCAGAGAGAATCAAAATAATATACATCTTAAAACCACTTCACTGCTCGTAGATTTATCTGTGTTGCATCATGGGATTGTCTTAGCGGCTGAGGAAGCCTTTCATGCTTCAGTAAAATCAGGTCTAAATAAGGTTCCTCAGTAGACAGCATGTTTAAGGTATGTAAGAATTGGGACAGTCTCCATGTCGGGAGCGCATACTATGACGTAAAATGCTGCCTATGTAGGAGCTCACTAGGTTTTGAGACACAGCCATAGAGCAGCTGTCATGTTTAAGTGATATTAAATACATATTTTTGGGGCAGTAAGGTATGGATATGCTGGTACAGCTAGTGAACAGCTTGTCTAAGTTGATTTTTGAGCATAGGGTCTCTCCTATGTTATGACAATACAAAGCTGGGGGAAAAAGGCTAGCATGTACGTAAAGTACCACCATATATTTTAAACTGCTGCTGACACAATGTCAGGGGATAGCTCAACACGCTTGCAGGAGAACACTAATTACCAAATCTGCTATGCTAGCTAACAGATGCCTTCATTGGCCAGCTTTGTCAGGGGATAGCTCAACACGCTTGCAGGAGAACACTAATTACCAAATCTGCTATGCTAGCTAACAGATGCCTTCATTGGCCAGCTTTGTCATGGGATAGCTTGCTGGAGAACACTAATTACCAACTCTGCTATGCTAGCTAACAGATGGCTTCATTGGCCAGCTTTGTCATGGGATAGAGCAAAAAAGCTTGCAGGAGAACACTAATTACCAACTCTGCTATGTTAGCTAACAGATGGCTTCATTGGCCAGCTTTGTATTGTGTGATGGTGGTGATAAGGAGCATCTCACCCGCCCCAAAAAAGGTGAGGTAAATTATGCTGTCTTGTAGTCCTGGCTATGTATGGCTGTGCCTATTCACTGATCCGCTGATGATAGGGCAATAGGGCTAACTTGGACAGTTGCACCAGTTCACAATTGTTTCACGGCAACATCTCGATATCATACTTCCTTCTCCTTCTAGTTCCTCCCAGTGCTCAGCAGGTTAGTGAAACAATTGGAAGAAACCTCTAAATCCAAGAAAGGCAGTGAGGCATCGTGTTCATTGGCTACAGAGACCTGCACATGCTACTAGGCTTTTAGAGGGATTATCAGGATTAAAATGAGAGCAGTGTAAGACAATTAAATATGAATAACCATGATCTGACCCGGAGGAGCTCGGGCGGCCGAAGAGAGCTGGACCTCCAATCCAAGTGGGCCATACTGGATAAGAGAGGCTCTACAGGGAACAGCAGTTCAGCACACATATAAGACCCACGCGGATGATTAGAGATGAGCTAATCAGCTAAACAAGCTCCAGCGTGCCTGTGTTCACAGTATCAGAGTAGATTTGATTAGCATATGGATGCATTAATAATGCACAGGCGTGTTTTACTTTATGCATGCACTCCTAGAGTCCCCCGGAATGGTGGGATCTGGGATGTTTAATTATTACTGAAGGCTTTATTCATTCCGAGGCTGCATGCCCTGCCTCCCTTAAAACCTACACGCTCGCAGCTCATGTGCGGTGGACACGGCGAAAAGAAACCGAATGGAAAATGTGCTTCTTTCTTTGTTAGGCTTGAGCCTCATTGGTATTCATTATGGAAATTCTTTACTCTTTATTCTAAGCACTCCCTCCAATTTCACTTTTCATGTTTGCTTTCTGGCCATAACCATGAGATAATTCTGTCGAGCAAATGCCCCTTTCAGAGGTCTCTCCGAGCTCGGCATATGACACATAAAGCAATAGTTCGGCACAAAAAACCCATTCACGCTGTTTTTCCATGTAACCCGAATGCAGTTAATTAGCTCGGACGCGTTTGGGATCTGAGGTTTGCTGCTATGGTGTTGCAGTGGATCTACAATGCTAATGTAGCTCAATAGCAATTGAAGCTTATACCCCACCGATTACCATCACGCAAACAGTAGATTAGTCATTGATGAGTTTATCCTATTAGATAGAAAGGTTAAAAAAAGAACACCTAATAATAGCTCATATACTGTTAGCATGGTGCTAACATAAAGCTGCAAATTCCTTTAAGATGCTTGTTGAAATGAATGTGGAAGCAGCACTGCAAGGATGGACAATGAAGATGCTTGTAGCGACAGTGCCACAGATATTGGCGTAGAAACCAGGGGGATGGGGGGGACGCGTCCCACCCAATATCAGAAACAGGTAGATTTGTCCCACCCAAAATTAAAACCACAGAACAAGCGAAAACTGTTTAAAAGACATTTATTTTAAAAGCATATTTTGGCAGCGTACGCAATACATGTGCTGTGTTTGTTGTTAGCAACTGGCTCTGGTTATTAGGTGGTCTTTCACTTTGTTAAGGCTTGTGTTGAGATGCCTGTTCAGAAATATCCTGCAGTCAGCAGCTTCACTGACCCGAACTCTCGCCTCGCTGGAGCGTTGGGTAGCTCACGCCAGCTTTAAACGCGAGGTCAGTGATGAGAGCAATGAACAGTAAAATATACTGCAATAAAACGGCTTTAGTATAATGTGTTGCTATGGTAACAGACTAGGAGGGTTTGGGTTAGCTAACGTTTATATTAACTTTAGTCAGAAAGCACTCTGAAACGTAAAGTTACATTACTCTCTGGCCACGCCCCAAACTGCAGACTGCTACTACACTAAATACATACAAATAAAATGTAATTAATAAAATAAATAAATAAATGAATCAATAAAAGGACACCAGCATTAGAAGTGCTTTTAGTAGTGCAGTATGTAATGTTCCAGAGTGTGCTGTTTGGGACACAGCCTTACTGTCTAACATTAATGTTAGTCTTGTCTAGTCAGGAAACCTCAACATACATTTATTTATCATTTCATTTCAGCATTATACCACCAAAGAAAATAATATATGTTTTAGTTATATATGTATATAATCCAGACATTGCATGTATAATTTAAAGGTTTTCTAACAACAGTACCATGTAATGTGTAGTATCTTGTTTAGTGTATAAAGTGATCTTTGATTGGATTTATCTAATAATAAACAGACGTACAGATAATGTTGTATTTTATTTATTTATTTATAATTTACTGTAATTCCGCAAATATTGTTCTACGTCACTATACATACAGTGATTTACTACCTTACCTACAGGGGAATCAGCTTATAGGTAATATTTTAGGGGATAGAGTGGGCTTTAATTCATGTTAGCAAATGTGTCCCCCCCAATGTCAAACCCGCTCCTACACCCTTGGCCACAGATATCAGCAAGAAAGCCTGGCATGAGGCTCTTGGCTGCAGAGCAGTGTGACAGCCTGATGAGCTGGTGGTGATGTTGATAGTGGTGGCTTGGTGGGCATATCCAGCGTTTAAGAAAGCAGCGTGGGAGAAGGAGGCGTGGTGGCAGGAATTGGGTTGGCACAAGTAGCTCGAGTCCTGCCACGCATGGGGAGGAGGACACAGCCCTCATTCTGTCTTTGGCAGTGCCATGAGGAAGAGGACGTGGCTCCAAGAGGATCTCTAGCTTAGACGACTCTAGAACTATGATAGACTGTTAGTGGTCAATGCATTTGATCACAGATTGATTGAGTGAATCTACAGTTTAGGCCCCATCTTGGCCACTGTCTCTTATTGGTGATGTGGTGATTGTTGGGTCAATAAAGGACAAGCATACTCACCTTCTAGCTGTTCTACAAAGGGAATGCCAAAAATTAAACCTTATTTTGATGATCAAAGAAAAGAAAGAACAAATATTTTATAGTGTTTGAATTGTTTTTCAGTGTAGTTTTTAAAAGAGCTTTTTAAAGGCCTTGTCTTGCTTCATTGCTCACTAGCAGCCCAACATAAGAGTTAGAGAGAATTATTTTTTTGTTTACATCGATGTACAAATATCTGAATTCCTCTAGAAGGCCTGGAGCTATGAACTCAAAAGCAGATGATTATTTAGGATTATATAGTTTACACAATGTTGATTGACCATAAATGTCCTTTAGCAACACTAGCCACAGAGAAAACTGTGATAATGAGACTTTGTTCCTTGAAGGCTGAGTATCTTCTTTAGATCCTGTAGTGCCTTTAGGGCAGAGCATACTATCACTGTTACTCTGTGTAGTACCCTGTACAATCTCATCTTGTGCACTCTCTTCTACTATTTCAACTTTATCTGCAGATGAGATTAAGTGTGTTTGTGTTCACCGCGTGTATCCGGATGCCGCTGACCTCAGAGCGTGGGTTGATCCCCTGGAGCTGAGACACAGTCAGAAGACATGGTGTGTGGCACGTGCTGCTGTACTAATCCCCTCAGCGTATGTGATAGTTTGGCTTCAAGTCCTTTGCTGAAACAGAAATGTCCAGTGAAAATCTGTCTTTGCCCATTTTTACAATATTTATTGTCGCTGTCCATTGAAAAAGATGTTATCTACATGGTTTGAAAATGGCAATCGTCATTTACATTGTGTGGAAAGTTCATGATGAATGGACCAATAGACTTGCTACAAAATAGCTTGGAAAAAACTCTGGTTCCATTGACCTACATTAAAGGTAAAGTATGTTTTTGTTCTCTCCTGTAAAGTTACAGTTTTGAAGATACTTATTTTTCATTGGACAGTGACGATATACAGATCTTACGTATTCATGTTCACAAGCTTTAAGCACTTCCTGCTGTATGCCTTTGTGCATACCTTAAAAAAAAATAAGCTATGATGATATACCAATGCTATAGAAGAGCCTGTCAAATTCATACTCCAGACAATTAGAGTGCAGATGGTTGTGGGGTCCAACCCTATCTATCATAAGAAACAGGATTGCACAGTCCCTCCTCCTCCCTCTTCACTCCTTACCGGTTTAGAAGAAAACTTGTGAGTTCAGTATCAAACATCACCCCTTTACTCTCTAAGAGCATGTCCAGTGGTGGAAAGCAGTGCCAATGTTAACTCTTGCTTTGCTTCTATTCACTTCTTTCTTTGCTGCTCAGCATGATTGCTTGCCAAGAGCTTTAGCCAACAAGAGGTTAATGCTACTTCTTCATCCTCTCATGTTGGACTGATTCAACTTAACACTACAGTTACTCACTATCACCTCCTGAGGTACACAGTGGTATTACGAGAGAGGATGTGCTGGGGCTAGCTGGTTGGCATACATTTTTTGATATACAATCAAAATGTTTATTTACATTCTGTTGATAATTTCGGTTCATTGTGGAATGTTTTAAACAAAAACATCTTACCAATGGCACCAAATCGTTTTTGTCTAAAGGCCTTATTATTATCAGATATGTAATTTCACATACTGCTCTACAGCTCCATTAGCACAATATAGCTCCAATATGCACAGAAGCTCATGTTGTGGTGTAACTTATCACAAGAATGCTAAAATAATCTATTGCTATAATGTTGCCCAGAGGCAGCTGTAAGTTATTTGCTGTATTTCTAAGCTCTGTGTCAGTCGTCAATTAGGAACTACTAAGTATTTACAGCTAATTTGGCAGCATATACACAAATAGTTGTATAACAATAGGACAAATTGTTAATCGCAATTATTTTTATGGCAGTTAATTGTCAGCTAAAATTTCAACATTATGTCACCACCAGAATTCACATTTAGTCAGATCTAAAACGTCTGCATCAAAGAAGTTGCCTCACTGAGGTTTAATCCCTCCAGAACTAGTACCTTCTAGCAAAGATGAAAGCTTATTTATTTACCAGAAACCATCAGCAACATCTAAGAGGTGTCTGAGTCCAAAACTGGAAGCCAAGTCTACGATCCAAAGTTTCTTCTGAAACTGAGGGCGTTAATAGAGAGTTCTCCTTTACTACAGCCATAGCCTCTACAGGCTTTGCACTAGATCTAAAACATTGCTGTGAGGATTTGCTTGCATTTGGCATTCACAAAAGCATTAGTGAGGTTAGGTACTAATGTTGGATGATCAGTGCTGGATCACTCAAGCTCATCCCAAAGGTATTGGATGGAGCTGCATCCCTCCATCTTGCCTTAATCAAGCAGTTTCCACTGCTCCACAGCTCAATGGGGGGCTCCAGCTGACACTTGCAATTGGGCATGGTGACTTCATGCTTGTGTGCAGAGCATCTAGTTCCATTGCTATTCCTTTTCTATGAATGATTATGAGCCGTGTATATTGTTGCTGACCAAAGAAAAACGTGTATCTCTATTTGGCATTTAAACACGACAGCTACTCTTTATATCTTATGAGTGTTTCATGATGAATGGACCAATAGAAATGCTCCAAACGCTCTAAACATTAAATTACATTAAAAGTGAAGAAGGTTCACTACTGTAAATTTACTATTTTAAAAAATACATGTTATTTTTTGGAGAAGCGATGTGAGTAAATGAAGGATTAACACTGGATGTGCCTTAAAGTAGATGAATTGGTCATTAGAACAGGTGTCTGAATACTTCTGAACATACATTGTAGGTCAAAGGCTAGCGTAACCCTAATCAAGGTTGGTTGACTTATTTGTTACAACACAGACTTGTGTGCTTCAGCTCATTCACTCTCCAGGAATGCTGGAGGACAGGATTCTTTCAGTGTCAGTAGCCTTAATCAACTGGGTTGCCACCAAGAGCGTGCTGTCTGTCTGTCCCACCCCTACAGGAAGGTTTACAGGTGTATTGATTGTTTCTAAGAAAGGCGAATGCTTAACTAAACAATCTTTGGGGGACTGACCCTCCCTGGCATCCGGAGGAGGCTAGAAGAACCTGTCACTCCCAGCCTTTCCAAAAGCCGCTCCTACCCGACCTTGTGAGACTGGGGCCGATTGATATGCACCGTGGCCTCCTTCTCGGAGAAATGCCTGTCCTCTGTTCCCCTTTGTGTTCACTGGAAACCCACTCATGTGGAATGACTGTAAGGAAAAGAAGCAGGAATAAACTTTAGATAAGGTTGAGTGGAGCCGAAGACGTCCGCTCTTAAAATACGGTGGTCTCGGAGTGCTTCTCAAGGGGTGAAAATGTTCGAAACACCATCCTGAAGCACCACCTGTGAGTCATGTTGTGAATATTGCAGATATAGAAGATGGTTCTCTGCTGCACAGCTTTTAGGTTTTGATGCTTTTAAAGGGACCAAAACTGTTGATGGAATATGAAAACCTTCTTAATGTTTGCAAACGTGCCAGTTCATCCATTACATACATGGAAAGTGGGCTGCAAAACTTTTAAATAAGTTGTTTGTGGTGAGGTCATGCATATTGGAATGGAATATATATTTGCATATATCTGCATATTCAGCATTCAGCAGTTTAGCCCCTCTTACTCATTCTACATCACTTTAGCCCCGCCCATTAATTCTACACCCGTTTAACTCCACCCACTCACTGTACAGCAGTTAACCTCCCCATTCAACATACAGCAGTTAAGCAGTTTAGCCCCGCCCATTCATCATACAGCAGTTTAGCCCCGCCCATTCAGCGTACAGCAGTTTAAACCCTCCCATTCAGCCTACAGCAGTTTAGTCCCGCCCATTCAGCGTACAGCAGTTTAGTCCCGCCTGTCAGCCTTCAGCAGTTTAGACCCTCCCATTCACTATACAGCAGTTTAGCCCCGTCCATTTACTCTACAGCAGTTTAGCCCCGCCCTATCAACCTACAGCTGTTTAACCCTTCCATTCGACCTCTAGCAGTTTAGCTCCACCCATTCAGCCTACAGCAGTTTAGCCCCACCCATTCATCGTACAGCACTTTAGCCCCACCCATTCAGTGTACAGCAGTTTAGACCCTCCCATTCACTATACAGCAGTTTAGCTCTGCCCATTCACTCTACAGCTGTTTAACCCTTCCATTCGACCTCTAGCAGTTTAGCCCCACCCATTCAGCCTACAGCAGTTTAGCCCCGCCCAATTAACCTACAGCTGTTTAACCCTCTCATCATGCATGTTTAGTTCTGGCTGCTTTTTGATTGAGGGATCAGTGCATGTAGGGAAAATTTAAATAATAATAAAAAAACACAAAAAACAACATAAAAACATCCTGCGTAGGGAAAAAAGAAAACACCATAGCCACAATATGAATTATGACCGTTTATAATCATATTTGAGTTATTAAGTGAAATCCAAGGAAAAATAATATTTTTAGAAGGAGATAGGCCATTTTAATATAAATATGTGTGTGTGTGTGAACATACGTGTATATCTATAGCTGTAGTTGGGGTGGTGGGGCTGTTTCGGGGGTTCATATATTCCGCCGAAGCCGGGTCCACACGTGCCATCACGTCACGAAGCTACGCGCTGTGCCTTATTTGCATACTCGGCCCCGCCCTCCTCCTCTCCGCGAGCATGATAATCCATCCATCCAGACTGGATTCTCTACGGAGGAGCAAACAAGGGGAGGAAGCGCAGCCGTCCAAAATAATAAATAAATAAAAAGTTTTCCACGGACTGAATCACCGAGCCAGACGTTTGGAGACGCTGTCAGTGGAAGCAGGAGGTCTGCGGGCTCAGTCCCCCTCCTCATAACGAACTATGGACGCTTTAAAATCGGCTGGCCGGGCGATAATTCGGAGTCCCAGTCTGGCGAAGCAGAGCTGGATCTCTGGAAAACACAAAAGTGAGTTGTTGCTCTCCAAACTCGACATTTCCAACCTGTAACCGGCTGGTTTTTATGCGCGTGTGGGGAACGGTAGTGGTTAACTGTGGTAAGCGTGCAAGTTTGCTGTTAGGAGCCGCTCTTATTCTTTATTTTGCCCTGTGAGGAGACGTTAGAGCAGTTTCGTGTGAAGTTTACAGTGTACAGTAAAGTTAACGTTCACTTGGAGGCGCGTGGGCACAACGTAAAGTTACGTTAACGCGCACAGCGGCCAGGCACTTCTCTTTTACCTTCATTTTTAACGTTTATTTCTTTTAACAGTTCGTACTGACTGCCAGAAAAAGTGTCACAAGCCTGTCTAGTTTAGTTAGCGTCGTGAAGAATGGCCGTAACGTTCACTGTGTTGTTATATTAGCTGAGATAAGTGAACGTAAATAAGACGAGCTCAGTTAGCATTCTAGCTAACACGATCAACTAACTGTACATACTGGTTTTATTTGGATAGTACAGATTTCACAGCCCTGCGCGCCTGTGAGTGTTTAACTTTTACTATGCTACTATTCCTGTTTGGTTAAACATCGCTGATACACTACTGAAGACTTGGCTGAGCTGGAGAGTTCACCACAGCGAGGGTCTTTACTGTTTACTATCTCTGCTCTTTTAATATTGCTGCCATGCTGTTAGCTACACTTCTCAAGTTCAAGCCTTGAATGGGCTCGTTTGGTCGCAGCCACTCGTGTCTGAATCGCTCCTCGCTTGGTTTAAACATTTGCAGCGAGCTTTAGCTGAAGGGGGAATGTTGTAGATCCTCCCAGTGTCTTACAGACCAGCTTGGGGTCCCTATGTTGTCATTCATCTCGCCACGTCACCGTCAAGATTGCTTCTCATCCTCGTGGGGCTTCCTCCAGAAATCATGTGGAGTGCATTGGGTGTTGCCTCCAACACGACGGGAGGTGCCTTGGGTGACCACATGCTGTCAGGACAAAAGCCTTTCAGGTCCAGGTCCAGGTTTACAACATTTCTTGGCAACCTAGTGTTGCTAAGCAATGCTTTTTTTGGCTTTCATGGTTAGGACACAGTGGATGTGGTTTGGTGTGGAAGCTTCTTCTTATTTATCCTTGAAATGCATAGATGGTATGCAGGAAAGAGGGCACCATAAAACATGCCTTGTGCTCACAGCCATCGAGTGTAAATGCAGTAATGTGTAACTACTAAGTCAATACTGCAGCGGTAGCCGGCTTGGGGGGAAAAAACGCCGCTTCTGCTGCTCTGTAGGGTTCAGCTGAAGCGTTTGATCTCCAGCTGAGTGTGTGAGTGCTCCAGACAGCGATGCATGGCCAGTCAGCTGGTTGGCTTGGTTTAGTCACACTACAGCAGCGTGGCTTTCACAAAAAGATGATTAGCTGCCTGGTGACCCCTTTTGTTTGGCTTGGTTAGGCAAATGCCTCCAGCTCTTTTTCCCCACCCCTCTACCCGCTGATTGAAAGCGATGCTGCCTGGGCAGATGCTTGTGGCCACGCGTGCCACTTTTGGGTGCCATCAGCCGTTTTGTTTACTCTTGTTTGCTCTTGGCTTGAGGAGTACAGCCGTCTTTTCAGAGGGCGGCCGTCTGTTCCAGTGCTCTTTCGGAGTAGGCAGAGAAATGTATGGAAAGAGGCCAATGCCTGAGGCTTGTGCCAACCTCAGAAACTATAGAAGTGGATTGTGGGTGTGGTCTTTGAATGTGGGCACCGCCTGTCTATGGGGTGAGGTTTTAGCTAGGCTGCGGTAAGGGAACAGTGAAATCCATTCTGTTATGTTCTGTTATGCATAGGTTCCTTCTTACATTGAATTCTTTGCAAAAGCTTGTGGTATTGTGTGTCGTGCTGTTAAAGCACTCAGATGTTAGTGGGGTTGGAAAATGTGCTTTTTGCAATAGCCCTAATAGTGGCATCGAAAAGAAATCACATGAAAGTTTGCTGTAATTAAGATGTAACTAAATTTTGTGTTGCTATACGTCAACCAAAAACCAAAAGAATTCTTTATTCCCAGCGATTAACCAATTGTCCTATTTTGGCTCTTCTGCCACGATCAGTCACAAACATTTCTCATATCTGACTCATTTCCAGTGGTGGGTGAGTAAATTTAACATAATCGCACCACAACACCCCAATGAAAAGTCTAGCATATCTGAATTTTTTTATATTTCTCTGCTTAGTTTAACTTATCCTACATGTTTCTTGATGTTGACCAATTGAAGACCATATCTCAACATGGTAAAGAGTAAGAGAGATGCTAAATGGACAGTGTTTCAGCTGTCAGGTGGAACATGGAGCCACAGATGACTTGTATCACAATCACATTTGTTCAGAATTTAACGGTAATACAACACCGTGGTGATCACAGAAGCTAAAAAATAATATCTCACTACAGGTGTGATTTAAACCGCTTTCAAAATTGTATTTCACATTTTAAAACATTACTTTCCTCAAGTTCTCTTTGAATTTTAGACAGGCTGTTGTGACACGGAGAAATCCACAGGTCCACAATCGATTTTTTCTTTCTTTTTATTACATGTAGCGCTTCTGTAGGCTTGAATTGACAGGTTCTTGACTCTCCTCCCTGGCGACCTGTGAGCTCACGCAAGGATTTGAACAGTGATTGGTCATTGTCAGTAGTGTTGCCAATCTCCCGACCAAAACACACCAAGAATTCATGGCACTATAATGGCCTAATCAGTAAGCACTGTGGAAGGCAAACATATGGTACAGCCTGCTCCCAGCATTACAGACACTTAAATACCACATTTATTTAAAACTGTCTAGAAACATTCCTCTTAGAAACCCTTTAACAGCCATGTTCTAGAAAAGTCTATATTGCGCACAATATAGTTTCAATGCACCGTCTCCAACAGTTTCGGGACACATCTGGGTTTGGGTTTTCCTTGCCTCACAGTACTTGTTTTAACTCATCAGCTAATTATCTGAGGCTTCACTAGCTGAGTCAGCCATATTAGAGCAGGCAAAGCATTACACTGTTCAGCCTTGCATAGTTGGCGTATGGAGGCGAAGAAGCTTGGTACAGCTTGTTACACAAGACAGTACAAGCATGGCCTTTGTGTGTGTTTGGATGGAGACGTTAGGGAGGTCGCTATCAGTAGTATGGTAGTTAGGGGTTGTAAAAGAAAATCAATACTTATATATGTTACAGTTCTAACAAATAGAAATGCCTCATTAGATTCTTAGATATTCCCATCTGTAATATTAGTCATCTGTTAATTTAAAGGCTAAGCACCACTTATGGACACCGCTGGAGGTTTCACATTGTTTTAGATACTGAAAATATATAAACATGACTTAAAATGAAATTCAGCTGCCTCTTTTGCTCTAAAATAGATGACTTTAATTAAACTGATGAAAAAAACCCGAGCTCGCTACAGAAATTCCTGAATGATGCTGTGTGACATCACTGATGGACCACAGTGAACAGCTCTGCGGTACAACAGCATTATGACTGACTGGGACTGCGAACTTTCCAGTGCTGGTTCTTCAGATTCTGATAATATTTCTGAATTTGAATCTGAAAGAGCTGTAATGTAGAAATAGACCACCATATCACTTAGTCCTGATACTTTTAGTCAAACCACACCCACAACAGCAGCTCATCCTGAGTGTAAACAGTATCTAGCTAAATAACCAACATTATCCATGACAACACCCTAACAACCAGCTAAACTCAAATATAGAGGTACAATATGATTGTAAAATATGATCAAAGATTTTTTTTGACCATCAGTCGGGTCAGATAATAAAATGGCCTAGCATAGCCTTTCAAATATGCCAAGTTATTGGAATTATTATTATTATTTATATTTGCCAAAGGCTAAACTATTAAGCCTTAAAATACTGGGACTGGACAGTGAACTTGGGATCATATTGGTATTTACAGATTGTTTGTTTTTATGTTTTTGGCGGTCTGGAAGAACAGAAGGTTTTGGTGACAAAAGAATGAGCTGTTGTGCTAAAATATCAGTATTTTATTCATTTTACTGCATTTGTAGCCCTACGTAAGTATATTTCTCTGCTCTGCTAATCCCAATTCCTACATTCTGTATATGTGCTTATAACAGAATCAGTACATGTACATCCCATAATTCCTTAGGTGTATCGTTATATAATAGAACAATTCTTTGTACAAAAATGCATACATGTGTCCATCAGGCACAGGTACAGTAGAAATTACTAGACTGTCTTGCCGAAAAACCATTGCAGATTTATGGTGAAGGTTCATTTTACTAGCTGGTGTTATCAGGTTTAGAGATGTTATCATGGCAGCCCCATGTGGAAGTGGGTTTGGAAAGCTGTGTTTTATCTAATTTTGATGGTGGTTTCGGGGTTGATGTCTGACATTGATGCTCACCGTTCTTTAACCTGTATTTTCTGCCCTATTTTATTTTTTACCTATAAATGATTTCCTCTTGTCGAAGCAGCATACCAATGTTGTATAGGCATGACCGTATGCATGATCTTTCAGTTTCCACTGTAAGTATGGTAGCAGTGCAGCCGTCAGTAGTTTCTGTACTCTTACGTGTGTCAGCCTGCCATAACAGGAAATGTCGCACCACAGTAGTTTCACAGCTCGAAGAATGCTAGCATCCGAAGCGTCTTTGTGCATGTAGGATGAACAGATCTAGCCACAAGTCAGTGTGAGCAGTTTTTTAAAGCTATATATAGTTGTGCCTGACAATTAAGGGTACTTAGATTCATGTCTGATTGCTTTCTGTCTTATCTGTTCAGAGAGATACTGAAGACTAAGAAGCGAAATTCATAGAGAGTGATACTACAGCTATCTAATATGCCTTAGTACTACAATGAACTGCGGGGGAAAAAAAACATGATTATGCCACCCCCGGGGAGTTAGAGTGCCTTAAATCATCTTAGTCGGCTCATTGTTGTTTTTTAAAGTGACAAGCCTAATCGTCAGGCTGTAAAAATAATGACAAAGCACGTTACATGCATCACCAATCAAGGACAAATTACGCTCAAGTTTTAAATTATTTAAATAAGGTCATGTGTTGACTTTAGGACACACAGATGATTGGCACGATGATGTGCTCTGTGACAAACAGGGTTTAACAACAATAAAGCTTCATAAAACTTGCTTTCATGAAATTCCCTTCAGCTTTTTAGGGATTAACAATTAAAAGCTGATGGCAAAGCCTTGTTAAGCATTCATAGCGAGGCCTTGTCGAAACTACAAAGTACATCTAATGTCGTAAGTCATTATCACAAGCTAGAATTTTGTTAAAGCTGTTTTTTTGGTATAGATCTGTTTAATTCTGTGTAGAAGGCATTGTGGACTCTTTTTTCCCCCCTGCGTCTTCTGTTTAGCCAGTTTTATGGCTCCACAGATGCTTAAACACTAAACTGTTTTGACTTCATGATGGTAACAAAACTATAAACACTAACCTAACTACCCTCATTTAGAGGTAGTAATGTAAACAACTAAGCCTTCATTAAGCTGTTATGAAGTGGTAGTAATTATAAAGGCAATTATAAAGGCATTATTATATAAAGGCTATTCTTAAAGGCAAGTTCCACCAAAGATTCTCTATTACTCAATGTTTGAGATGTAAACAGTGTGAAGTTCAGAGTAAAATTTTATATGAAATTATTTTTAATTTCATATAAACTTGCTTAGTGATAGTGGTGCGAAGAACAAAGTGTCGTAGTGTCTATAGCTGTTTATTTACTATCCAACAACAAACAAACAAAAACTGTGAACCAGCATGTGCCCTTTATATGTAACTGTATTTTTTTATAGGGGTGTAATTAAATATCAAATACTGGTCCTCAAAAACACAGTGTTGTTATCAGCAGATTACAGTTTAAGATCTGTTGGAGACAGTGGATAATTTTGTGGTGTGTTTAAACTGTCAACCGCGTTTTTCATCATTACACTCTTCCACTCCAACGTAAATAAGTAGCATAAGGATGCACTGCTAACTGTAGCATTAGCAAAGCTATACATATGGTGGTTGTTTTTATATTATGATAGTTTACCTAAAATTATATCTAAAAAAATTTAATATGTCGCCACATTTTGCAGTATATATTAGACATATTTGATATGGATATTTAATATATTTTTGTTGATTTTCTACTCTGCATGTACCCCTTCGCCATAAACGTGATATAAAAAAAATAAAGCGTTATGTATTTGTAACCATTTCATATAATAGCTTTCTGTGAGGTAGAATTTAGATGCCTGATTTGTGTCACCACCACTATGAACTATTGTGACTCATTCTAATTTCATATCCAACAAGTCTGAGTGACTAGGTATATCCTGACAAATTATTCAGAAATGAAAGAAAAAATTGGTGGAATTCCCCAGGGCCTATTTATTCATCTATGAATTTGTCAAAAGTGCACCAGTAATGTCATTTACTGCTACAAAATAGTATCAAATACCCACTACAGTGTGCAAAACAGTGTGTTTTCAAATTCTAAATATCTTTTGTGGTTGCTGAAATTCCCATTCTCGCCACATTCCGATGTGACTGGTTGGGTTGACATACCTATGGATGAATCCAGCTGATAATATTTTGGTTCCATTGACTGACAGATTCTGGGCTTCTCTGGAGCCGTTAGCACTGATCTGAAACCCACTGTAGCATCACAGAGTTGACAGCTTGACACCTCCAAGCATGGCAGCACTCGCCTAAATTGACATGGTACAGTGCATTGTGTCTTTTCTCTTCATTCTGATTCTGTGTTAAAAATAATTCTGTTTCAGCTGCTTGACTTGTTTGGATTTGTTGATTATTAGCACCAGACTTGATAATCCTAATAGTTATTTAAGTACATATTAGGAAGTCTTAATATCTTGAAATGTCCTACATTTAGGCTCATTGCATGATTTTCTGGTTGTTATAATTTTGAATTTAGCATATATAGCAATGTAATCCCAGTGTATCTACTGTGTCTGTGTTTTTTACACTGGGGTAAATGTTGCCTGTTTAACTGTGAATGTTACCACCCTTAAAAGCGATAATTAGGCACTTGAAGTGGTTGCCAAGATTATATCCGTGCTCAGCCAAGTACATTAATTCTGCTTTGCTAATGGTCTTATAGTGCTTTGTAACTGTTTTTTAAAAGGTCTTAGGCTAGACACATTAAACGTAATACTTTCTAAGGTGGGCAGTATGTATAAAAACTTCATGAGGTTATGTCATAATACGCTTTTCTGAGCATATTGTAGATATCGACAGTTCTTAAAGGGGATTTCCACAGATTTCTCTGAATTTCCTCATATTTAGCTCTTTAAGGTGTAAGCGAAGTCAGTCAGATCCTCAAGAAACTTTCTAACTGTGAATTTATCAGTGGTAGTGATGGGAGCCAGATGTCCAAAGCATCTGGTTCCAGGTTTAATGTCTTTAAAAGCCAAGTAGCACTAATGCTTTATATTAAATGGTTATGAATATGGCACCTAATGCCTGAGACAAGGCAGTAATCGAATTTCGGCTTTGCAACCAGTAAAGTAGACGGATAGGCATAAAGGTAGCATGAAACCCAAACTTCATGTTATGTTGTTTTAAGACATGTAGCATCTGTAGTGGAAAATATGACTTTACGTAATCGACAATATGAGGAATATTAAATATGCTTTTAACATATATTTGGTTTTAGTGCTGCCTTGAAAAAGTTTTGTCTTGTGGTTGCTGTGTTGCTTATTACACTAATTGCTTATTTCTGTTTTTGCGCATGAGCACTATATGTATATGTATATGTATATGTATATGTATACGTATGCTACATATCGTTATACAGAGGTCACGATTCAGTATATCGCAATATATTCCCATACTGCATAATTTAAAAAAAAAACAACACACCACTATATTACCAGGTTAACCAATGCTTACAATATCATTGCGCCCTTGAGCTGTTTGTTAATGTTGGAGTGGAGCTGAAAATGAATTACAACACTGCCATCTAGCGGTCGGAGGTTGAAACACAACACAAAATGATTCCCTGTCTGACAGGAATCTGTGTATCGATACTGTGTTTTTGAGAATGGGTACAGTATCACGAAACATAATATCCCAATATTCAATATTTTCGATATTTTCTTATACCCCTAATAACAGTACCAAAAAAATTATGTTTAACATAATTATCATTGTACATAAAAACGGGTAGGTTTGGGGAATAGTGAGAATGCCTGTATTTGTGTTGTAGATATCATGACCTCTGGTTTCTGTCACCACCACTGATAAATCACTGGCTTTACCTTTTTTTGGTATATTGGATTTCACATCGAAGCCCTCTAAATTGTTTTTTACTTTAATTTAATTTTGAACACATATTACGAAAGTAGTTCAGTATGTTAAATGTTAAGTAATTATAAAGTAGCTCATATATTGCTAATTGTTTTGTTAAAGAAGTATATAAAAAACAGAAAGTACTGTGATGTTATTTGTTTACAATATCGCCTACCTCTGTATATACCTTTATACAACCTGTATATACCTTGCATTTAGTAATATTTTATACTAGTCTTTAACATTTGCTTTCCAGAGTTTTTAATTCAAACTTGGGCTAGCCTGACCATAATATTAATTGACGCTGCTGTTGGCTAGCTGTAGCAGATCCATTATGGAAATGGAAAGGAATGTTCTGCATAAGTTTTAAAGAGAAACATTTTTAGACCTCAGCTCTGCTTCCTGTATCTAGCAATTCTCTAAAGCTCCATTCAAGCACACTTTACCATTTACCATATTGGGTTATCAGAAGTCACTCATTTACTGTCGTCAACACTTCCTGTGGCCATGTGCATCCAACTGTGGAGCTACATGATGTTGAAAATGAAATTAATTCTATTTTTGATGCAAGGCCTTTTACCAGAAGCCAGAGAGGCTCTTCATATCTTTCTAGTATTGGCGTAACAATGTGTAATACATTCTGATAGAGAAATAAAAAAAAGAAATGCAGACTTTTAAAAAACTGTTAACATAAGGTGGTGTTTGCTTATGTTAGATATGTAAAAATTGTGAAGTGCAGGTTTTCTCTTGATACTGGAAACACTGTTGATGTGAACTTGTGGACTGTCCGGTTATTAGTAGTAATTTGTCAGTATTGAGATGACGAAGGGTAACTCCTACTGAGAGAATTTCTGCTACAAAATTTACATATGTGTAAACGAAACTAAATAGATTGGTGGGTGTCAATGTGAACTTTGACTAAGGGTGTGGGGAAGGTGGTGGTGGTTGTTGTCAGCAAGACAGCAAACTGAAAAGTTTGTTAGGCAAGCCTGGATTATGTTTACTGACTTTAAATCTGAGTAAGTTAGGAAGATTGCATTGACTAATTTACAGCTCATTGTTCATTTAACACATGTTGGGTGATGTGACGTACTACATACATGCTACATACACATAGATGAGATTTTGTAGAAACGCAAGTGTAGAGCTGTGCTGTAAGTTTTAGCATATCATTTGGCATATTTAGCATATCACCACAGTGTTATTTTTTCATACATCAGACAAATCAGCTTTGGGAATCAAACATATGAGTGGAGTTATGTCTTCGTTCTTATGCAATGGGTGAAGCAGGCCTTTCAAATGGGCTTCGGTATGTACATTTTCATAAGAGATTCACTGTTCAGTTCTGTATTACTATATTAATCACCATTTTATGATTAGATTAAAGATCTAAATATGCTGCAGCCACTTTTTTTCTTTCATTCATGAGACCTTTCCATGTCTCTACCGATTGTCACATTTACTTTTCTCATGTTTACTTGATTATGGATTGTGTTTACTGAATTCAAATCTGAGTGAGTACTAAAGATTGCATTGTATGTTGGTGCAGATCTTGATCACCCACCACTAATTTACAACCCATAGTTCATTTAACACATGTTGGGTGATGTGATGTCCTACATACATGCTACATGCATCTCACATAGATGAGATTTTGTAGAAACGTCAGTGTAGAGTTGTGCTGGTTGAAGAAACACTTGTACAATAGAGTACGTTTTAGCATATCATCACCACAGTGTCATTTTTTATACATCAGACAAATCAGCCTTGGGAATCAAACATATGAGTGGAGTTATGTCTCAGTTCTTATGTATCAGGTGCAGCAGGCCATTAGGTTAAAGATCTTAATATGCTGCAGCTATTTTCTTTGATTCATTAGACCTTTCCATGTTTCTACTGCTTGTCCCATTTATTTTTCTCATGTTTACTTGATTGAGATGAATCTGTTACCAGCGGCCTTTCATCTCATTTTAGACTTGTTGAGTTTTGGACCTGTAGCCCTTCATCGTGTTGGCTTGTACTAAGTTTGGATTTGCTGCTTGGTGGTGTGGCAGCAAAATGTGTACCCCGAGGATTTCACTGGTACTGCCAGGACATAATGGAGATTGTTTTAGCAGCGCTCTCTTTTATTGGGTTGTGAAGAGAAGCTAAATTTATGATCTGCCAAAAGATATCACCAGTGTCTTCCAACTTGGACCATCATGTTGTTAGTGTGACTTTGCATATACACAGAAGTGAGAGCCAAAGTGCCGATCTGTTAGACTTAGAAGCATCCCAGGTAATGCAGAAAGCTGTGTGACTGGCTAGTGTGAGAACATTTACTATTTCTTTTTTTTTTTAAGATTTATCATAGGATCTAGATTTATATTTGGCTGGGGCGTTGGAAATGAATCAAGCCTCGTCGGCCTAGGGAGGCCTCTAGGGAGCCATTACTGCTTTAAAATAGGTCTCCAGATGCATATCGTGGAGAGGTAATTATGACCTTTAGAGAGGTATGAGGTTGGTTCATTTTGTCCAATCTGTAAGAGGTATGTGTATTTTTTTTTAAACCCTCTGCAGCCATATTTGGTTTCTTAGACACTGGGTGCTTGTATGTGTGTATGTATTTCTGTGTGTGTGTGTTCAAGCCCTGCCCACCTGGGGCTATTTACAGCAACTCGGCAGCCTTCAAATCCCATTAAAGCAGGGGTTATTTATGGGGAATCACGGCCACAGGTACTATGAATTTATTGACTTTCTGCTCTGTCATGCCTCATTTTTGCCAGCCTTTTCCATTGACTGTCAGGTATTTTGTCCCCAGATTGCAGTTATAAACATTCTGAATCTGCGATGTAGTCAATAACATATACTTGTGATTGCCTGTTTTGAAGTTACAGTCATTGATTTCAGATTATTTATTTCTTGCTCAGGATTTTTGGTCCAACATTTTTGGTTGGCTTTCCGTGTATTATTTTGTGCTGAAATGTTTAACCTAGAGCTGTAACAGTGTACAGTTTACAATGATATTTATTATTTCCTTTTCCACTATACAGTACATTTCTGATCAATATTCAATAGCCAGAACCAAACCAAAGCACCTGGTCAGAGCATATTAACATGAACATAAGTCATTTTCCATTAGAGATGGCATATTGGTATGTTGGGCATTGTTGTGAAAAGGAGTTGGAAAAGGTTAGTATTCTGAGTAGTTTCTACTAAAATGGCTCATTGTAATGTACCAAGTTTTAAAGAAGAAATCATGTATTAGAGTTGATACTAAAGGGTGTGTATATATATATATATATATATATATATATATATATATATATATATATATATATATATATATATATATATATATACACTATGTTAGAGCTTCTGTGTTATTAGGCGCCACCCTCTGATTAGCCACAGCTCGTCCACACTGGGTATAGAGTACAGTGCCTACAGTTTGGTATTAAGAATTGTGTTACAGGATGACATCATCCTGTAACAAAGAAAGGGTCTGGAATTCCAACACAGTAAAGTGGTTCTTGTTGGAGAATGTTTCTTCCTCTAGCGTGTACTTTGGGCTTTATAACTTTGTAGACTTTGTAAACCATGTGGCTGCAAAACCCAGCCAGCTGCAGTATTGCTAGTGTCCTCATATAAAACTGGTCTGCTCTGTCAGTAAAGGCGTCTTATGTTTGCCTTTAGGAGAGCCTCTTTTGGTTCCCTAAAGAACCTTTCAGTGAGTTTTTTTAGAACCATTTTTTGTTTAAAGAGCCTTTTTAACGAACCTACATAAAACAGACCCACACAAAAAGGACTTGGTTCCAGTTTACAATGGCCAGTGAATGCAGCGTTACCAGTCTGGCCTAAGGTACAACAGTGGTGTTCTACCTGGAGTCCTTTTTGTGTGAAGAATCTTTTTAAAGAACCTCCATAGAACAGATCCACACAAAAAAGACCATTGTTGTACCTTAGGCCAGACCGTTAACGCTACATTCACTGGCCATTGTAAACTGTGCTGGGGAAGAATATCTGCTAATGTTATCCATCCAGCAATTATAGATCAGTGCACTCGTAGTATACATTTCAAGATCTTTTGGCGGTTCTTATGGTGTCTTTTTGATCCTTGCACCTGCTGTTTCCACATTTAGTCATCATCAGCTGAACCGTATATGTTTCTGGTTGAACTGATTTATTGCTCTCTAGCCTGAGAGAACAGGAATGAGTGTAACTGAGCTATTTTGAGACCACTCTCATAAGAAAGTCAGTTACGCTGTTTGTGTGTGAACTATTTTGTCACTTCAGAAATCTGTTTAAAAATGATTTCCGAGAAGAATGTGATCTATCATCTTCTGTTCTCTTGATGTGTGGAAACAGTCTTGCAGGTTTCTTGGGTATGATGTGAAATTTCATAGATGGCATAACAATCTTCTTTTGACAGGCTCTCAACCCTTTCTTTACTCTCGCTGGTCCAAAAAAAATATTTATGTCCTGGCTGATATCTTTAACTCTAAGGGCTTACGCTCCTTCCAGGATTTTTGCAATTATTATTATTAGTCTTATTTTTTATACCTTAGGCTCCCTTCTGCTCTTCATGCTTATGAAGTTCTCTGGGATTCCCAGCTAACAGATCATCGTTTTACTGGAGCATTTGAATAGTTATGACTCAAATCGTGGACTGGTTTCATATTTGTATGACCTGTTTATCAAAATTAAAAGTCCAACTATAGGTTCAGTCTCTGTTTGGAATATGGAGCTCAGTGCTTTAATGTAACCCCAGAGGTGATATGGCACAATATTTTTACTTGATCTAAAAATGTATCCCATCAGTTAATACATTTCAAGTAAATTTATAGGGTCTATGTAACACTATGTCGTGCCTTTCTGATGAAACTGTCCAGCGAAAAAAAGTGTAATAGATGTAACTCCAGTTCTGTTGGGGACTGTATTCATATCTTCTGGCAATGTCCAGGTTTGCTTTTATTAGGTGATGATTCTAATATGACATTTAGTTCACAGCAAAAAGGCCTTAACAGCCTCCAAAAAGTCTATTCTGAGGGGGTGGTTTATGCCAGATATTGTGCTATCATCTTCTTGGCATAGGTTTTTTTAAATATAGATATTCTTTTTTTGGAGAGGGGCACAACTAGATTGCATAAGGCGAAGGCTGACACAATTCAGAACTGGTCAAATTAGAGATTGACCGATAGGGGTTTTTCTACAGTCGATGCTGATGTTTATAGGTCAGGGTCAGCTGATGGCCGATATGTGCTGTTGGACGTTTTTTAGGGCCGATAGAAGTTCTAGAAGTTTTCCACTTTATTTGCTGCTAAAATGTCACACTAATAATAAGAACAAGTGGATGCACAACATTTCCTAAGTTAACATCATGTATTGAACACTGAACATTGAAGATCTGCCCCCCAGAAAATACACAATGACCACATTACTGCTGAAAGAATGTTACATACATCTCTTCATACCAATAACAAACAAGTTAATAAGAAGTGCACTGAAAAATACTTCCACACAGCTGACATGTTTGCTGCAGTTACAGAGAGTACCTCACTTCACGGTCGGGTTTTTATCACACTCGGAGACGCCAATAGAGAGAGAAATAGAAACAGTGGCTCTGTTCTGTTTTCTTTACTTCTGTTTGGCTCTAGTGCTCGAAGTTTAGTAATATCTGGAAAGCTCTGACTGCTCCGGAGAGACTCGTTGTGTAACATGAATGTGTGTATTCCACTAGAGCAGTTAGCTTTAGCCGCAGAGCTAAGGACTAAAACATCCGCTTTGGTTCACGTCTAGGGCCGGAACTAGAAACACGTAACCGTGTCATTAAAAACATCACTGTTCGCTGTAAATTATTCATTTTAACTTATTTGGCTGAACACTTTTAAAAGTTCCTTCACGTGTGGCATCAGCACTTTCTATCGCACCAATAACACGGGGCTCCCTGCGAACATGCCTGACTTTAAAACGGCGCTGCGAAACACTATCGGCGGGTACCGATACATTTAAAAAGGCAAATATCAACCTGATATATCGGTTGATCTGTAGTTCAAATGCTATTGGTTTTGTTGAGGGGTTATAGGGTCAGAATAATATAAGATTCATCTTATTTTTTTATTGTATGTATGTGATGTTTGTAGATACCCCCCAATCTTTTTTTTTCTCTTTTTTTTCTTTTTGTGGGTGTTGTGTTAATTGTGCTGTTATTTGTGTTGTAAAAATTTAAACTTATAAATTGTCATTAAAAAAAAAGAAATGATCTCGGAGAGTGTACGATGTTAGTCTTATAGTTGTTTTCCTTTCAGCTATACGCCTGGACGAAACCCCTGCCATGACTACTAGTGGAAAGTCATGGTGATGGAATACTGAACTGTCATGGCTTTGGTGTTTCAGCCTTCAAGCTCCTTGCTGTGTTTGGTTTTGCTCGTGTGGCATTTAAAGTTTTAATCCTGAAATGTTTTAGATTACACAGTGTAAATAATTTAATAGCACGCATGTTTGATCGGGATGTTTTTCTGCACACAGAAAGTTCCCAAAGTCCCCAAATGTGCCTAGAACTTCTAACGCTTATGCATTTTGTGTAGCATCCAGACATGTGGACATCAAAGAGTAGTAGAATTATTCATCTAGGCTACTACATGTATAAAGAGTGCTCCCTTTAGGCTGCACTGCAAATGTTTTTATTATTATTTTTTGGGGCTGCCCCTGGTTAAATCTGGAGCAGAGCCAGTCTATGTGAGCAAAAGGTAAAATACATCGCTGCTACAACAGCCTGTACTGCATTTTTAGTATATGCTCTGATGTTGACGCCCAGCATGTTGGAAAAAATAAAGCGTGTGTGGAAATGTTATATATTATATACACCTAAGCCTTTGGGAATGTTTTTAATCATAAGTTTAATCAAGTACACTTTTTTTAGAATGCCTATTTCTGAAAACTGTACCCGTCTTTAACAGCCAACGTACGCCAACTTTTAATTATTAATTATTTTAGAGCAGTGCGTCCCATTCGGAGCCCCTAACGTAGTTAGAGTGTTTGAAACTTCTTTCTTCTCCTTTAAACACTATTTCTTCTCATCTTGTCTCTTAAGTTTTTGCAATTTTTTTGCAAATTATTTTTTGAAACCTATTAAAAAAAGTTCTGATTATGTAGAACATCACCCAGTCTTTTAGATGTTCTGTTAGAAGATGTCATAAAAATGCTTCATGTTTCATGTTGTTCTTAACTCCAGACCAGACATTTAAAGTTGGTCTTACTGTTTAAAAAAGGACATAATCCTTCATTGATTTAATTTCAAATTAAAACTTACACCGAGTACCAGTTATCATTTAGTTAAGAAAAAAAAAACAGCTTGCTTTCAGTGTTTTTAAAATAATCTGCTGGAAAATGTTGCCATGCTTTGTTGTAAATACCTCCAACGTGTAGTCATAGTTGTTTGGTTGCACAGTCCAAAGAATTCTAGACTCGCTTAGTGATGTTGAAGTCTGGACTCTGGGCTGGTCAGTCTATTGTTCTGAGAACAGCAGTAGCTTCTTTGTTTGATGTGTCTGTATCTTCTTTTCTCAGTGTGGTGCTTCTTGAACAGCTACACATTCTTTCTGAGCTGGAGTGTTGAGTTGTATTTTCACCATGGAAGTATGGACAGAAACATTAGGGGCTGTTTATCTGACGTTGACAGTTTTAGTGGTCTACCAGGTCTTACATGGTTGTCAAGAGTTCTGACAACCTTTTTTGGATTGTTAAATATTTCTTAACACCGGCTTTAAACATGTATTGGAAATGTAGAACATTTGCTGTATGGTATAAAATAAGGTGTGTTAGCTGAACTGGAGTCCAGTTCCAAATACTCCACCAGTATGTGTATATGAATAAAATATGTTTAATTTGAAATGCTGGCATTGTAAACAAATCTAACCAGAGCAAAATATTTAAATACAGTGTACTGTATTTCACAGCCTGTAGGTCAAGTCTCCCACATTAGCAGCATGGCTGCAGCCATTCCCAAAGTTGTTGAACCGTTTATGTACGATGAAACGTAACAAGTAAGTATTGCTAACCAAACCCATAAATATACAGTCATTTTAAACGCATGTTTATTACTTTACTTACTTTACTTTCACTTTCTTCTCTCAGTACAAATAAACCACAGTGTATCATGGTTACTTTGGGTTGGGGCTTTTGTTTCATGTCTAAATCTAATGACGTCATCAGTCTGATTTGAACAATAATTAAAAAAAAGTACTGTTTTTACTTCGAGTGTTGTTTTGTTTATTACATTATGTGTTGTTACTGAGAGAGTAGTTTGGATATTTTCAGTTGGAATTTGCTTCACGGCTTTGATGAAAAGTTTTCCTCATCTGCTGGACTGTGCATGAGTATGTGTATGTCTTCGTGCTGTATCAAGTTGTCCAGAACTCAAAGTGCCATTGTGTGTTGAACTGGTGGAAATGGGAGATATGCAGGTGGGCTAATGGGGTTGCTGCCTTTTAGACAATGCCCCATTCACCATCCACTACTCTGGCCGAATGCATTATAATCCTGAATCGCTGCTTTTCTTGCCCTTATTCTCGTCCCTCGTTTCCAAGCGTCCTCTCTATGTCTTACTGTGTCATTTATTTTTTTTACTTTTTTTTTCCCTGTGATGGTTACTTGTCTGTTGCTTTTGGCTCTGGAACATGGACAAGAAAATAGGCTAGCTTAGCCCTTCTTCTTTTTCTTTCGTCAGTAATTTTTGTCCGTCAGGAACATGGATTGGGTTAGATTTCACTTCCTATAGCAGCACCACTTCTGACAATCTATTTTTTGTGCGTATTCCTTCCTGTGAGGCCCTTAAAACTCTTTCACAACAAGCAAGTCTCATTACTTGACATTTTTTAAGGGCATCGTGGAAAATTGCACATTTCAAAACATATTATTTCCTCCACAGTGCCATGTGTATTTATACCATCATAAAAGGCAACACATTTACATATACGTACCTGAGAAAATTACATTAAAAAGCTGTTTATGTGGACAGAACACATTTTTTTGCTCAGAAAGAGAGGAGCACAAATAGGTGCAATACAGAGTATTAATTAATTAGGGCTGTGTATAGGCAAGAACCTGGTGATACATTATGTATCATGATACAGCGGATTTTTCAAATCCTACTATTAAAACACACCACTATATGAACAGGTTTGTCAATGCTTACAATAGCATTGCACCCTTGTGCTGCTTGTTAATGTTGGAGTGGAGTTGAAAATGGATTACAGCACTGCCTAATCTAGTGGTCAGAGGTTTAAACATAACACACAGTGTTTCACTGTCTGCCAGGAATCTGTGTATCGATACTGTGTTTTTGAGAATCGATACAGTATCACCAAACATAATATCCCGATATTCGATATTTTGATATTTTCTTACACCGCTATAATTAATACTGATTTTGTGAACTGCAGTGTTTTTATTGAAATATTTTCACCCTGAAGAAGTAAAGTATTTATTTATCATCCATCAGCTGGTTGGGCTCTATCAGTGCTTCATTAAATTAAATCAGTGTCCCGGTGATGGAATCTTACAAGTAAATGCGATGGCTGGCGGTGAGAACCTGGAATCAACCTGTTTTCTTCTACACAGTTATTGTCTAGATGATATATGGTTTTAAATAATTTTCTTATTTGCCTAAGACTTTTCCACAGTACTGTGTTTCCGCTTATAGATGTCTGAACTGATGCGAGATTTTCCAAAATGCGCCACATGTGGGACGACTATTTAGGCAACAGTAGTTTATTCCTACCCATTCATGTGGAATTTATAAGGAGTGTTTTGGTCCAGCTTGTGCTTTCACCAGGTATGCTCACACATACAAGGAATTTGTTTTTGGTTACAGTAGCTCACAGTACACGATAACTGACATTACAGAAGTAATAAACACGGGCAGGCCAATCAGAACAGAAGTCCTTTACATATGTAATATCACTGAACAGCCGGTTTAGCTTGTATTTTTCAGTGTTTATGGTGAAGTTCCAGAAGAAGCAGGATTTGGGCTCTTTAAATGAGTCCAGGATTTTGGATGTTGGAACTTAATAATGTTGACATTAACGTTAACCTTCTAGGAACTAAACCTGCCGATTCCCACAGGGCTCATTTCACCTTGTCAGATGGCTGCTTTGTGCTCAGTCTAGGAAAACATGATCTCACAGCGGAGAACTTTCTGTGAGGCCGTTATTGTTTGATTAGCAATCCTGAAGCAAGAGAAAGGTCTTCTGAACAAGTAGCAGATGTGGCTTTTACCACCAGCTAATGTCAGTACCTATGTCATCCTGTGCAGTGTTTTGGTTTGTACAGTGGACCGGATGGTAGTTTTTCCTGTGATGTAGCCGATTTAGCTGCACACAGTGAGACGCTTGATCAGTGAATGGAGTGTAATGTTGGTGAAAATCTCAAATCCCTGCTTGACATGCACACTCATAAAACTGTGAGCATGCTTTAAGCTGTAATGTGTACACTGGATCTTTGCCCTTACTGCTGACAACTGGCACACACACATTGAGATTAGATTCAGATTTAGTCTATGATGTAGGGGCAGGCAATATGGCGAAAATATAATAATGTAAGATTTGAAGATGCATTCATAATATGATACATTTTAGGGATGGAATAACAGCAAAAAGTTATACCGCAGGATTTAGAAATGATCATAAAAATTCAAATTATGATTTCTTTTCCATGTCTGAAAGTAAAAAAAAAAAATCAAATCTATTCACTAGGGCTGTTTATTGGTGATGCAATATGTATTGTGATATAGCGGTAACGATTCAATATCTCGCAGTATATTGTGATACAGCAAGCAAATTGATATATTAAGATTTTTCAAATCCTACTATTAAAACACACCACTATATAAACAGGCTTGTCAATGCTTACAATAGCATTGCGCACTTTTGCTGCTTGTTAATGTTGGAGTGGAGCTAAAAATGGATTGCAGCACTGCCATCCAGTGGTCAGAGGTTTAAAGGCAACACACAATGATTTCTTATCTGCCAGGAATCTGTGTATCGATACTGTGTTTTTGAGAATTGATGCAGTATCATGAAACAATATTCTGATATTCAATATTTTAATATTGTCTTACAACCCTACTATTCACTGATTGATGGTTAGAGCTCACAAAAATCAGAGCCAGGAAAAAGAAACCCCAGAAAATATAAGCTGTCCCTCAAACACTAGACCCACCATTTTAGACATTTAGTTCAATTTAAACTTGTTTCAGCAGAACACTAGTCAGATGTTTTTTTGATATTCAGCAGTTTCTGAGGCTTATTTAAGCTCCCTTCCCTTCACAAAATAAATATGTCAGTTTCAAGTGATGTAACTGTCACAGCCCACATACTTCCTTTTATATGCCCTGTGCTTTGTGTGGATGTTAAGCAATAATCCAATTCAGTAAACTAGAGGGCAGTTCAGATTCTATATTTTTACAACAGCCAAGAAAATGTAAAGTTTTGTTTTCTTGTTGTATTAATAGTCATATGGCCCATAAACTGGCTATGATAATGCTGTGGTCTTGTGTGGCCGGTTGGCTATACTGGCTCCACAAATTCCAGTGGGACAGCACCGACCAATTTCGTAAACTTTCAAGAGACGTGCCCATATACACATGAAATAAATTTGATACGTTGAAACTGACAAAGAAGCGCCAGTAGTTCCACATTTAAGGCTGTGTTTATATGTGTAGATTTGGAGCAACAAAACAATAATGTCACATTTTAGTCCTCCTTGCATTCACACTGGCATTTCTGACATTGAACCAAATAACAAACAAAAATAATATGGGTAAAGTCACAACTGATTGAGCAGATTTCATGACTCTTTTGGCGAGCATTACTGGGGAAAATAGTCTGCTGTACTAACTGACCTGTTTTATCTGTGATATTCCGCAAGCAACAAGCCTTGAGAGGCTGGATGTTACCATGGTTTTCCCACAACGCAACGATATATATATATCATTACTGTCCAATGTAAAAGAAGTATCTCCATTTTGATTTTGGAGCATTTCTTTTGGTCTGTGTTCAAATGCTGTACAAAAATGAAAATCATCCAAAATAAAGATATGTGTTTTTCTTTGAACAGTGCGGCTATCTATCTATCTATATATACTACCGCTCAAAAGTTTAGGGTCACTTTAGAATTTCATATCATGCCATTTTCATGCAATTCACAAACAATATTGTCCATTTCACAATTAATTTAAGTGTATGAACATTTTAATAAATAAAAATGTTTGTATTAAAGCTTATTTTTGTATAGAGGCAAATTTTGCATATAGTCCTATTATCAGCAATTCTCAGTCCTCTGTCTAAATCTCCTGGTACGGCCGCCAATCCAAGTTAAGGATGTTATTGGGCTAATTGGTTGCTAGGACACCCTTGCTCAGTTGTGATGCACAGCTGAAAAACATTATACTAATAAGTGAGAATAAAAGGGGGCACAACATTCTAGGTTAGTTTAGGATCTGAAGCATTTATAGTGTTGCACCGATACAGTATCGGTATCGGCGCCGATACTGGAACTTGCACGCAGTATCGGTATCAGCAGTAGAGAGTGCCAATACCATGAAGCTTATTGACTAAATGGCTGCACGTGTTTCTGCATTGTGGCAATTTTTATTTTTTCATAGCTCTGCAACTTTTTAATGTGCTGTTACTCAACCAGTGAATTGTGTTCTTTCAGGATAAGACATATAAAAAGTGGAACACTATAAATATCAGGATTTATAGCCATATATGGAGCATTTATGTCAGAGTTGGTATCGGTATCGGTACTCTGTATCGACAGATACCTGAAAAGCTGGTATCGGTATTGGTATCGGTAAGGAAAAGCTGGTATCGGTGCATCCCTAAGTATTTATCAGATATATCACTTAAAGTGTGGCTAAGACTGAAAAGTATATTATGGATTGTCAAAATCGTGAAAAACCCATGTAGATGACTTTAAAATTAAGCCGCCTGTCAGTCAGTGTTTTTGATATGCAGCATTCTGTTAATGGCTAGCCAGAATTAAGGTTTGGGCAGCTGTAATAATACGGTATATACTTCTGTGCAAGTGTGAGTGTGTGTGTGAGCTCCTGCAGTGTGTATCTGTGCTGATAAGCAGAGTAATTGACTCTCACGCCTGGTCACCCCACACACCCTGTTTACACGAAAACCAATCACACGTCTTACACTCAGCGCTCAGCATGCAGCAACAAGGGCGGCCCAACGCTGATGACTGCATTATCACATTAGTATACAGTGTTGGTTTTATTGGATGTGATGAAATGCAAGGCTATTGCAGTTGTAGAATTAGGGCTGTGCGTGTGTGTGATTCATTCAATTTTCCTCTGTGGTGAACTCTGTCTTTGCTCTAAGGCTGACCGGGGTCATTGTCAGTAATGTGCACGTGTGACTGAGTCTCTCTGGGGGTCAGGTAGAAACACCTGCTCCCCTCCACCTCTTTTCTGGGCTTTGGAGAATGTGTATGTGAAGATATTTTTTGAACGTAATGATACATGGTGTTATGTCAATCACAGCAGTGGAATAAACCAGATTTAAACTCAATATATGTATTAATTAGCCTTAATATATGTACTATTTGATAGGGGTGTAAGAAAATATCGAATATCAGAATATTATTTTTCATGATACTGTATCGATTCTCAAAAACACAGTATCGATACACAGATTCCTAGCAGATAGCGAATCATTGTGTGATCTGTTTAAACCTCTCCAACATTAACAAGCAGCACCAGGGCGCAAAGCAAGCATGTAATCATTGTTCATATTGTGGTGTGTTTAAATAGTAGGATTTGAAATATCGCAATATATCACTTTGCTTGCTATATCACAATATATCATGATATATTGAATCGTGACAGCTGTATCACGATACATATCGCATTGCCAGGTTCTTGCCAATACACAGCCCTTATAATTGACCTCCATTAATGTATTGATATACCTCAATACCTGTATTAATGTACCACAATTGACGTTTTGTAAATGTATTAGTTTTACTTAATATTTGTTAATTTAACTAAATACGTATATAATGTATTAATTTCCCCAAGAAATCTATTGATTTAAGTGTATTGACCCCAATAAATGCTCCTTAATCAAGATACTTAATCAATACTTTGACCTGGAGATGTGTAATGCTGAGCTGGTGAGCAGCACATCTCTGGAGGAAAGGGACTGTTAAACATGTCTAGCTGTCTGTGTCCCAAACCACTCACTCTGACTAATGCTGTGCCCCAAACCACTCACTCCTATACTTCATCTGTTGTACTAACAAGAGCACTTCTAATAGCGTATGTGCTGTTTCAAGTGTACCAGTCATTCTGCTGGTATGCAATTCATATATCAGCTTTCATTTGTTCTCACTACAGCAGCACTTCAGTAGATCACTTCAATATAAAACGCTCAAATCCACCAGATAATATGCATTTAAATTTATTCATAAACTGAGTGTTCAGGAAAGAAAGACTATGCTTTTTAATGTGTTGGCTGGATCAGTTTTGTCTTTGTCTTCTCACTTCAAACTGCCACTGTGATGAAATGGCAGCAGCATGATTGCGTGACATCAGTGGAATATTATGAATAAGTCATTTACACTCGTTGGCTGTAACATGGCACAGTTTTCAAGCACGTAACAGGTTGTCTGTTAAAACCTGTTCACAAATCCCAGTAATACTAAATAATGAGATACTTACATTTACATTTACAGCATTTAGCAGACGCTCTTATCCAGAGCATCTTACATAAGTGCTTTGTGTTCGGTCGGAGTGTGTTTCTATATTTAGTACAAACAAGCTTAAGTCCAAACTACTCTTGTGCTCAAACACTGCCACAAACAAGTGACAGTACTGATACCTAGAGAAAATATAACAAGTCTAAGCCAGTGTTCCTATGATAAAGGGTTAAACGCAGCTGCATTAGTGCAATTATGATTCATTCCAATGCTTCATGTATATTTGGGGTGTAAGAAAATATTGAAATATTGAATATCAGGATAATATGTTTCGTGATATTATGATTCTCTAAAACGCAGTATCGATACGCAGATTTCTGGCAGACAGTGTGTGTTGTGTTTAAACCTCTGACCACTAGTTGGCAGTGTTGTAAGCCATTTTCAGCTCCACTCCAACATTAACAAGCAGCACAAGGGTGCAGTGCTATTGTAAACATTGACAAACCTGTTAATGTAGTGGTGTGTTTTAATAGTAGGATTAGAAAAATCGCAATATATCACTTGCTAGCAGTATTGCAGTATTTTGAATCGTGACCGCTGTATCACAATACATGTTGTATCGCCAGGTTCTTGCCAATACACAGCCCTAATATATATAGTGAAAATATCTTATGGGGTGTTATGATTTTGCCTTATTGATGTTATCTTTCTGGTCTTGGACACAAATCATATTTGTAGTAAGATGTCAATTTCTCATACTTGGCTTTGAAGATTGGTGGCTCAGAAGAACGAACCTTATATCTATCACATGCAAAGCAGTATTGCTCTGTGCCCAATGTCCTAACACCCCCACTGCCTACTGAACCCAACGGCTGTGGTCGGGGGGACACTTGTATGAGTCTCATGTAGGAAGACGACGAAAATATAAATCTAATCATTTTGCTGTGTTTGTCTTCTTGTTGCTATGAAGTCAGTGTTTGACCTAAATATAAATATGCTTGTGTCACACTCAATCATGTGGCATGAATGAGTCAGATAGCGGCCCAGTCGCCGTGTTTTGAAGCGAAACGGTTTGGGTTTTACAATGCAGACTTTCAAAGCATAAATAGCGTTTACATTTGAATCTTTGAGTCCCACAGTGGTTATAGCCGCACTGAGGGGCAGTTTTTCATATACAGTGCAAAACTAGGAGTCCTTTCTTTATGTGTTAAACGAGTAGTAAGCAGAAGAAAGCATTTATTTTTTTAGCCTTTATTACAGTTTATGTTCTTTTTTGAGACGCTTGCTTTCAGTTTGTCGAAGAAATTTGGAGTTTTTCCACACCTCAAAAGTTCAGTCTTGAACATGAGTTGCATTTTCTGCTTCACACCATCCACGTAATCACATTCATGGACATTGAGGTCTAGACGCTGTGGTGGTTTTCTTTGGTTTGCAGAGTTCCTTCTTTTTGGTCTGTCCTTTTCTCTGTAATGACTTGTTGACTTCCTTTCCTGTTACAATGCTACGCTGGTCTTCCCTAAAGGAATTGCGAAGTCACCAGGTAGAGTAAGGCGTAGTGGAAAAGAGAGTGGTTTGATGATAAATTCAGAGACTCCTGAAGGGTGAAAACGGTGCTAATAATTTATTGGAAAACCAGAAAAAACATTTAAATAAAAACTGTAATGAAAAAGAAACAAATAGAAAAAAAAAAAAACAATTGCAAAGAAACCATTGCAACCTACAGGGGGGACTGTCCTACAAGGATGGGTTTGACTTTGAACAAAAAAAACAACAACAAAAGATAACCCCTTAAAGGCCCCCCTTAAGTTGACTGTGGGTCCTATGGCATACCTTAAGGGTGAGCTTGTGATGGATGCTTGGTGTGGCGAAGAACCTGGTGATACAATACGTATCGTGATACAGCGGCCACGATTCAATATATTGTGATATATTGCGATACTGCAAGCAATTTATCAGGATTTTGCAATATTTTTCAAATCCTACTATTAAAACACACCACTATATGAACAGGTTTGTCAATGCTGACAATAGCGTTACGCCCTTGTGCTGCTTGTTAATGTTGGAGTGCCGCTGAAAATAGTTTACAACTCTGACATCTAGTGGTCAGAGGTTTAAACACACAATGATTCACTGTCTGCCAGGAATCTGTGTATTGATACTCTGTTTTTGAGAATCGATACAGTATTACCAAACATAATATCCTGGTATTCAATATTTAGTCTTTTTTCTTACACCCCTACTATCCATACTGCCTCCCTTTGCTGGTTCAGCTAATAAACAGACAACAGATAAGAGTAAGTATTTGATATAAACACAGTCTCTGGCGACTTTTTGCCTCATCACAGACGCATAGCGTTGAATTCAACACCACGACTGAAATATCTTAGGACTATTAAACATGCGATTAATGGCTTCTTTCGAATGGGCAGTAAGTAGACGAAGGGTGGTCTCTGACTTCCACAGCACTGAAAATCCAAAACAGATGCACTCATTTTAGTTTATAGGCATGACCTTTTTTTAGGCCTAATTTTCATTCACTCCACTATAAAAATTAGTCGTGGTGTTTGGCTAGTCTAGATGAGAATAAGTGGGATAGTATAGATGTGAAGTGCATGTGTGAAATGCGACTATGGCTTAATTCTGAAGAAGAACTAGAATTTCCTGGTAGCAGGGTAGACTCTTCAGTCGTTCCACTGGTCAGAGACTTCTCTGCACTAGTGTGCTCTATGCAAAATAGGTATATATCTTTGCTGTCTATACAGTCATCCTTAAAATGACTTGGCCATTGTGCAAAATTCACCTTTCGGTTGTTCAGTGACCTCAGCTCAGAAAGTTATTTCTTGGCCATCTGATGAATAAGCAGTACCTTGCTGTGCATTTAAATACACTAGCCTGTGCTCGAACAGCAACTCTTGTGCTTTAGATGTGCATGGCACGTGTTCAGGTTACAGGTTTAGAAGTGTAAATCAGATCAAACTGAGCTATGAAAGTAAAGTGTTGCTAAGCTCTTTATACCCCTCTTTATTAAGCTCTCGCGGGCGGAGCTCAGGACATGTGAGTTGGAATGGCATTCCCGTCAGTCTGTCCAAGCACTACAGCTCGCAGCTCTCCCTTTTTAGCAGCCTGAAACGAGTAGCAGTTTCATTTTACTGAGCTTGTAAATGACCCACACGGTCGTTTGGGTCTCTGTCTTGCTGCTAGCTTTTGTTGGAGCTTTTCTCTTATTAAGTCCAGCATAGAGGTCTTAACCCATTCATGGGTACTAGGGCTGCACATAACTATTCATTTCTTAATTGATTAATCTAACGATTTTTAATCGAACTGATTTTTAGATTACCCTAATTTGAGTGTGTTAGGAATTAAAATTTGTATTGTTTTGTTATCGATTTAAAACCCATGGATGAGTTGTGCGTATATATAGCATGAGGAAAACGCATTGTCATTCTAGGCTTAATGTATAGAAGGGTACCTTAAACGCACGTGATCTATAAACGGTTAAAGACTAAAAGTCTACGCTCTGACTCGACTTTTAGAGGCACACATGACCTGTAGCCACACAAGAAACCGGACAGTTTGTGGACTGTATATGTTGACAGAGAGCTACTTTTAAAGCTCCTGCGGTATCGAGACCAGTCTTAGGTTCTATACTGGATGATTAAGAAACTGTTAGCAATGTGACTTTTCAAGTGACACTGAAAAAAAAACATGTTACACGTGTTAATAATCATAAAATAATCTACTAAAATAAGATCAACAGGTAAACAGGTGCTGTCCTGCTGCTGTGTTGACAAAGCACTACGGTGTGTTTGCGCTTCAGGTGCTCGTGTATAGCAGCTGTACTCTTGTGATCGTCTCCACGGTGCAGAGCTGACAGAGCACCACACTGTTGTGTTTCTGCGTGAAACACTCCCACAACTTTAGATACATGTGAGCAACTGTTTGTAGCTGCAGTTTGTGCTTCAGATAAATGCTTTCAGGCTCTAATGGGTACATAGAACAGAAAGCAGTTCTATGTTTTTATTGTCATTGTTGAATAAGGAGAGTTCAGTACAAAGAACTGTACATACTGTGAACCTCAAACACCACTGTTCCTCCTTTGAATACAAATCATGCATTTACAAAAGAGGGACAGTAAAACGAGCCGTTTACATACACCTAACAATCCAATTAATATTATTACTTACATACAGTAATTGAGTGACAGCCATAAAAAGGGGGGACTGTGTAGAGAAATCCATATCAGGCTGTGAAGGGTATTGACAATTCCACCTTTTTCTAGTCAGTCCTCGTGGAGTGTTAGCTGCATCCACTTTGGATGCTGCTTTGTTTTGTGTGCGTTGGTCTGCGGGAAGCACCAGTAAGAAGGCTTATGCCTTCGTATCACTTCAGTGATGAGCAGCATTATATTTTTGATAAAAATGATAAAATGTCTATGTTAAGATGTAAAATTTCAATGACACCATTTTGAAAATAATGTGTAAACTGTGATTTGAATCAACCAAATTAATTGTGAAAGTCCCTCAGCACTAGACGAAGCTGAAGAAAACCCAGAGAGGATGTCTGCCTCCTGCTCTTGTGATGAATTTGTACAGATAGATTCCAGAAAGTCCTCAAAACCTTTCTGACAGTATGCAAAGTTGTTTTTCATGCACCTAAATGCTTTCAAAAAGGGGCAAAACAGCAGAATCATATGCTCAGTGTTGCCCCAGTTCTAAATGGAAAATGGCTTTAAAAGACCGCATAACCCACTTTTCCTGGAAATAAATGTTCTTCATCCTGGAGAACATGAAGCAGGTCAAAACCGTTTACCTGCATTGTGTAACGTTCTAATGGACTGTAGCTTTTTTGCCCAACAGATGTTGGCCTTCGTCTTGCAACATCTCTTGTGAACATAGTCTTTTCTTTCACAACATGTGTTATGAAATGTTCAGTGCATTTGACTGGCGGTGCATATAGCAGAACAAACTGAGCTCGTGCTTCTGTGACGGCAGCTTGTGGTTGTGCATTCCGTCGACTTCAAGACAAAACTGGAAATTCAGCAAAGGAGTCTTTTTATACAGACTGAAGAAGCTCCTGTGGTGTTCTTGTGCAATGTTTTGTATTAGCTGTGACAGTTTCTCCAGTCAAAGGCTGCGTAGTCCACAGAGGTTGTGTGCAAGCAGAGCAGCTGCTGCTTCACTATTCATGACATCCACTGCACAGTTGTGTGAACTGCATATCTATTTATACTTCAGAATGTGGTGCTGGAGGTGTCTTAGAAATCAAAATCAAACTTTTCTCTTTCAAGTACTCGAGTCGTACGCAGAACTTTTCAGCCAATTACATGTTTTGCTGATGGAAGTGAAAAGACATTAACGCAGCCTCTGCAGAGAACATACTTCTGCACATTTTAACATACCAGCTTCTCCCCCCACAGACTGTGGTGTGGGGGTGTGCAAGATATATATATATCTCGTTTACGATAGTATCTTAACTGTCATGTTAACAATGCGCAAGCTGAAGTTATTAAGTACACTACTGACTGAGGAAACAAACACCAATCAGAACGCCTAGACTCCACTCGCTCACTACTTCATGCTTTAGTACAGGCTGCTGTGAGTGCACGTTGAGAGTGTCCATACTGTGTGCTAGCATAGACCAAAGCTAGCATAGCTGCCTAAAGCTGAAAATGAGTGAACACACTGCTCCAGGGGAAGAAACTTAGACATCGCCAGCCTCGCAGTCTACCGCTTTAGATTTCACTCCTAGACGAGGATCGTCTTCACTCGCGTGGATCTGAAAAGACTGACGTTGCTCAGAAGACGGCAGTTTACAGACTTTCTAAGAAAGCAGCCGTTAAAGATCTACACAGCTAACCTGTTCATCATCTCCAACAAACCACCACACAGAGTATGAGTAGAGTATGAGTAGAGTATGAGTAGAGTATGAGTAGAGTATGAGTAGAGTATGAGTAGAGTATGAGTAGAATGAAGAGAGTATGAAGAGTATAAACAGAGTATGAAAAGAGTACGAAGAGAGTATTTGGAGTGTGAGGAGTATGAAGAGAGTATGAAGAGAGTATGAAGAGAGTATGAAGAGAGTATGAGGAGTATGAAGAGAGTGTGAGGAGAGTGTGAAGAGAGTGTGAAGAGAGTGTGAAGAGAATGAAGAGAGTGTGAGGAGTATGAAGAGAGTATGAAGAGAGTATGAGGAGTATGAAGAGAGTATAAAGAGAGTATGAAGAGAGTATGAGGAGTATGAAGAGAGTGTGAGGAGTATGAAGAGAGTGTGAAGAGAGTGTGAAGAGGGTGTGAAGAGAGTGTGAAGAGAATGAAGAGAGTGTGAGGAGTATGAAGAGAGTATGAAGAGAGTATGAAGAGAGTATGAAGAGAGTATGAAGAGAGTATGAAGAGAGTGTGAGGAGTATGAAGAGAGTGTGAAGAGAGTGTGAAGAGAGTGTGAAGAGAGTATGAAGAGAGTGTGAAGAGAGTGTGAAGAGAGTATGAAGAGAGTATGAAGAGAGTATGAAGAGAGTATGAAGAGAGTATGAAGAGAGTGTGAGGAGTATGAAGAGAGTGTGAGGAGTGTGAAGAGAGTGTGAGGAGTGTGAAGAGAGTGTGAAGAGAGTGTGAAGAGAGTGTGAGGAGTATGAAGAGAGTATGAAGAGAGTGTGAGGAGTATGAAGAGAGTGTGAGGAGTATGAAGAGAGTGTGAAGAGAGTATGAAGAGAGTGTGAGGAGTATGAAGAGAGTATGAGGAGTATGAAGAGAGTGTGAGGAGTATGAAGAGAGTATGAGGAGTATGAAGAGAGTGTGAGGAGTATGAAGAGAGTGTGAGGAGTATGAAGAGAGTGTGAGGAGTATGAAGAGAGTATGAGGAGTATGAAGAGAGTGTGAGGAGTATGAAGAGAGTGTGAGGAGTATGAAGAGAGTGTGAGGAGTATGAAGAGAGTGTGAGGAGTATGAAGAGAGTGTGAGGAGTATGAAGAGAGTATGAGGAGTATGAAGAGAGTGTGAGGAGTATGAAGAGAGTATGAGGAGTATGAAGAGAGTGTGAAGAGAGTATGAAGAGAGTATGAAGAGAGTGTGAGGAGTATGAAGAGAGTGTGAGGAGTATGAAGAGTGTATGAAGAGAGTATGAACAGAGTGTGAGGAGTATGAAGAGAGTATGAAGAGAGTATGAGGAGTATGAAGAGTGTATGAAGAGAGTATGAAGAGAGTGTGAGGAGTATGAAGAGAGTGTGAGGAGTATGAAGAGAGTGTGAGGAGTATGAAGAGAGTGTGAGGAGTGTGAGGAGTATGAAGAGAGTGTGAGGAGTATGAAGAGAGTATGAGGAGTATGAAGAGAGTATGAAGAGAGTATGAAGAGAGTATGAGGAGTATGAAGAGAGTATGAGGAGTATGAACAGAGTGTGAGGAGTATGAAGAGAGTGTGAGGAGTATGAAGAGAGTGTGAAGAGAGTATGAAGAGAGTATGAAGAGAGTGTGAGGAGTATGAAGAGAGTGTGAGGAGTATGAAGAGAGTGTGAGGAGTATGAAGAGAGTATGAGGAGTATGAAGAGAGTATGAAGAGAGTGTGAAGAGAGTATGAAGAGTGTGAGGAGTATGAAGAGAGTGTGAGGAGTATGAAGAGAGTGTGAGGAGTATGAAGAGAGTGTGAGGAGTATGAAGAGAGTGTGAGGAGTATGAAGAGAGTGTGAGGAGTATGAAGAGAGTGTGAGGAGTATGAAGAGAGTGTGAGGAGTATGAAGAGAGTATGAGGAGTATGAAGAGAGTGTGAGGAGTATGAAGAGAGTGTGAGGAGTATGAAGAGAGTATGAAGAGAGTGTGAAGAGAGTATGAAGAGTGTGAGGAGTATGAAGAGAGTGTGAGGAGTATGAAGAGAGTGTGAGGAGTATGAAGAGAGTATGAGGAGTATGAAGAGAGTGTGAGGAGTATGAAGAGAGTGTGAGGAGTATGAAGAGAGTGTGAGGAGTATGAAGAGAGTATGAGGAGTATGAAGAGAGTGTGAAGAGAGTATGAAGAGTGTGAGGAGTATGAAGAGAGTGTGAGGAGTATGAAGAGAGTGTGAGGAGTATGAAGAGAGTGTGAGGAGTATGAAGAGAGTGTGAGGAGTATGAAGAGTTTGGGAGTGCGCTGTCCAAGACATTGAATTGAATTTGATGGCGCAGCAAAAAAGGTCTCAGAGGTTGAAAACGGTTACGTTGTCAGAGCTCATGTAATGACGTCGTCTTCTATGTTTGCTGCTGTCGCCGCTGTGGCAAGGGTCACGTCTCAGAACTCGCTGAATATGATGGTAGTTCTTTTTAGAGCGTGTAATAATAGTTTTAGGACAGAAATATGCTACTCGCTATGTTAGCAGTATTGATGTCAACTTTTCTGAGCAGCTGTTTTAAAGCGAGGAGACGAGAGTCGGACACAACAGCCTCCTTACTCCTGTTTGAACTGTCTGTGGTTTGATGTAGTGACAGACAGCACAGTTCACAGTATCTAACATAATGACAGTACATGTATCTGAGTTGTAAAACGGTGCTTCCACCTGTGAGGTTTCTCAGACACTGCAGACATGATGTCCACCATCTCCTCTTCTTATTTTTATCTGTTAATGTTGGCAAAAACTTGTCAAATAAAATGTTATTATGGTATTAATAACAATAATATAAATTATTACAGCATATATATTAACACAGTCCAATGTAAAAACAATCATCTCCAAAATTGAAACTTTACAAAAGAGAACAAAAATTTGCTTTACTTTCAATGTAAGTCAGTGAAACCAGAATTTTTTCCAAGCTGTTTTGAAGAATTTCTATTGGTCCATTCATCATGAATTTTTCACACAATGTAAATGACAAATGATGTAGAAAACTCAAAATCACCAAAAATGAAGACAGCGACGATATATATATATATATATATATATGTGTGTGTGTGTGTGTGTGTGTGTGTGTGTGTGTGTGTGTGTGTGTGTGTGTGTGTGTGTATATATATGTATGTATGTATGTATATGTATGTATATATATATATATATGCCTAAAGCTGAAAATGAGTGAACACACTGCTCCAGGGGAAGAAACTTAGACATCGCCAGCCTCACAGTCTACCGCTTTAGATTTCACTCCTAGACGAGGATCGTCTTCACTCGCGTGGATCTGAAAAGACTGACGTTGCTCAGAAGACGGCAGTTTACAGACTTTCTAAGAAAGCAGCCGTTAAAGATCTACACAGCTAACCTGTTCATCATCTCCAAACAAACAACCACACAGAGTATGAGTAGAGTATGAGTAGAGTATGAGTAGAGTATGAGTAGAGTATGAGTAGAGTATGAGTAGAGTATGAGTAGAGTATGAGTAGAATGAAGAGAGTATGAAGAGTATAAACAGAGTATGAAAAGAGTACGAAGAGAGTATGAAGAGAGTATGAAGAGAGTATGAAGAGAGTATGAAGAGAGTGTGAGGAGTATGAAGAGAGTGTGAGGAGTATGAAGAGAGTGTGAAGAGAGTGTGAAGAGAGTGTGAAGAGAGTGTGAGGAGTATGAAGAGAGTATGAAGAGAGTATAAAGAGAGTATGAAGAGAGTATGAAGAGTATGAAGAGAGTGTGAGGAGTATGAAGAGTGTGAAGAGAGTGTGAAGAGAGTGTGAAGAGAGTGTGAAGAGAGTGTGAAGAGAGTGTGAGGAATATGAAGAGAGTGTGAGGAGTGTGAGGAGTATGAAGAGAGTGTGAGGAGTATGAAGAGAGTGTGAGGAGTATGAAGAGAGTGTGAAGAGAGTATGAAGAGAGTGTGAGGAGTATGAAGAGAGTGTGAGGAGTATGAAGAGAGTATGAGGTAGGAGTATGAGTTGAGGAGTGTGAGGAGATGAAGAGAGTGTGAGGAGTATGAGAGAGTGTGAGGAGTATGAAGAGAGTTGTGAGGAGTATGAAGAGAGTGTGGAGTATGAGAGAGTGTGAGGAGTGTGTGAGAGTAGAAGAGAGTGTGGAGTATGAAGAGAGTGTGAGGAGTATGAAGAAGTGTGAGGAGTATGAAAGAGCGTAGTATGAGAGTATGAAGAGAGTGTGAAGAGAGTATGAAGAGTATGAGGAGTATGAAGAGAGTGTGAGGAGTATGAAGAGAGTGTGAGGAGTATGAAGAGAGTGTGAGGAGTATGAATGAGAGTGTGAGAGAGTGTGAAGAGAGTATGAAGAGAGTATGAAGAGAGTGTGAAGAGAGTACCTGTGGGCAGAGTAAATATATATGTCTCTCAATTCCTGCTTAAACAGTCGACTTTTGCTGTTGACTTTTCTTTTCTTAGAGCACGTTATTTTTCTCTGACTCGCTTTTTTCTCTGACTGCTGCTCCGTGTTGCGTACCTCGTCTGTGTGCGCTGCACTCCCGAATCTGCGCTGATCTGATTGGCTGCGGAGGGCTTTTAGTAAACAACGCAGGTGATTGGTCTGTGAGTTTACTGTGCCTCAAAGCCCCTATACCATCAAGACAAGAAAAGTTCCGCCGCTCTAAATAAACTCAAAATGAAATCCTTTTTTATAGTTTAGTCCACATTGGACAACGTCTGGGTCTGGACCGCGACAATTGTTGGACTTTTTTCTGAATTGTCTGATGCTGTGTTTTAGGTGTTTGTGTAGGTGGGATATGTGGGATGTATGAGGGCTTATTTTTGAGTCCTGTTTGAGAGCTTATGTCTAAGTCAAGTTAGTTTGTGTAATAATGTATTGAGCTCTGTAGGTTATAATATATTATCCTCATATTAAATGCCCAAAATCTTGAAAATGACTGGTGACTGTTTATTACTTTTGTGAACTCATGAAGAGTTTCTGGAACCCCACTTTTTATTTACTATTTTTGTAAACCAACCCTTTTTAGCTTACAACAGTCTGGCTCCGCCCATTCGGCCTACATCAGTTTAGCCATCCCCTTTAGCTTACAGCTGTTTTGTTTCTCACATTTTTGCTGAAGTTGTAGAAAATGGTTCATCGCTTTTAAGTGAGGCATGTTACGGGCCAGTCAATCAGAACGGAGGTCATTTACATATATGGACGTGTAAATTACACAGCAATGAGAACAACCGGTTTAATTCTGAGGCGTAGAAAGAAGAAGAAATTCTCATGTGAAAGTGCATTAGCACTGATGTTATTAGTGGACCTGTGGTACACCAATACGTTGGTCAGGCCCTAGTATAGATTGGTTTACTCCTCTAGGGCCTACGCAGGCTTCAGAATGACAGCAGTGTCAGAGAAGCAGGTCATGCTGCAGGCTGTAGTGCCTCAAATCAGTCTGTGGTGTAACAAAGAAAGAGAAAGGGCAGACTGGAGGCAAATCCTTGACCCTGAACTTGACCCTGTCATGGCGGAGCAGTGACGCTGCTCATTAGAGCGAGCGAGAGACAGAACTTGGTCATTCTAACACAGAGAGAATGGGAAATGTGGCCGAGTCCCTGCAGGAAGCAGTCACAGTAAGATGCACGCATGGATAGAATGCCAAAACAGGACAGCATGTTTTTTTTTTATTTTGGCGCTGAATTTGCTTTACCTGCACACATACTATTATTTAAGTAATTTCAATCATTTATTAATCTGGTAAGAATCTGCATGGTTTACTAACAGCAATGGGACTGTATCAGAAATAACCAGAGACCCTTCTAATTGGTCAATTGAGCCACATCAAAGTACAGCCTTGCCTGACTCAGGTGCTGAATTGCACATTTGGAGCTTGTGTAAGCTCCACAGAGATGCTTTGCCCATAGATTGGGATGCTCTGGCCCAACTGTGCCCAGGCTTAAGGTCACCATGCCATGCATTCACTGGAGTATTGAATGTGGAGCATCATCCAGTACTTTTGGGATGAGCTTTCTGATCCAGAACTAATCGTCCAACCTGACCACTCCTATGCCCTTGTGGCTGAATGTAATCAAACCCTCACAGCAAGTTTCCAGCATCTGGTGCAAAGCCTCTGGCTATTTCACAAGAAACCTTTGAGCAGGAGTCATTCAAAGGTTTGGACAAATGGGGTTTCCCAAATTTAGATTTCAACTAAAAGCAGAATGAAGGGAGTATGAAGAGAGTATGAAGAGAGTATGAAGGGAGTATGAAGGGAGTGTGAAGAGAGTATGAAGGGAGTATGAAGGGAGTATGAAGGGAGTGTGAAGGGAGTGTGAAGGGAGTGTGAAGGGAGTGTGAAGGGAGTGTGAAGGGAGTGTGAAGAGAGTATGAAGGGAGTATGAAGGGAGTGTGAAGGGAGTGTGAAGGGAGTGTGAAGGGAGTGTGAAGGGAGTGTGAAGGGAGTGTGAAGAGAGTGTGAAGAGAGTGTGAAGAGAGTGTGAAGAGAGTGTGAAGAGAGTGTGAAGGGAGTGTGAAGAGAGTGTGAAGGGAGTATGAAGGGAGTATGAAGGGAGTATGAAGGGAGTATGAAGGGAGTATGAAGGGAGTATGAAGGGAGTATGAAGGGAGTATGAAGAGAGTATGAAGAGAGTATGAAGAGAGTATGAAGAGAGTATGAAGAGAGTATGAAGAGAGTATGAAGAGAGTATGAAGAGAGTATGAGGGGTATTAAGAGCTTCGGGAGCACGCTGTCTAAGACAGACCTAAACCAGCAAAGGAATCAGTAAACTTCAGCAAAGTTATTACAAAGATATAACAAAGAGCCTTCGCCCGATGACGCTGGGATTGACTCCAGCCGTCCCTGTGACCACGACTAACAGGATAAAGCGGAAGATGATGTATGTATGGATATTAATATCCTTTAAGAAGTGTAAACTAGTAAAACATAAGACTTTTGCAAACACATTTTTAAATAATGCAAAATATTGTTATGGACAAAATTACAGAAAATATCGAGATATAATTTTTTGGCAATATCGCACAGCCCTAGCGGTGGCACATACAGTAAATGTGTGGATGTAATTGGTCTCCTGTAATTGGAGTCTAGAGCTCACAGGTAATAGTAGTTATGTTATAATGCATGTCACACTGATGGAATAACAAATTCAAGTCTGAGAATTGACAGATACGTAACCAATTAATCAGTCAAATCCCACAAATTACCTACACAGCCACCTCCAGTAAAACAAATCCAGCTCCGGTAGTGCCTAATTCTTAGAAATATGTAGTTATTAGATTTTTTTTGCTGTTGAAATGCTGTTATGTCATTACTTGATGAATTCTATGGTTATTGTAATGAGATACATTTGATGTGCATTGTATATTACCATGCTTCGGTCTGCAGTATGACCTTGTCTTGTATGTTCTGACATTAACAAATGGCAAAACGCTTGTTGGGAATGTAAATAGAAAAGAGGCTCTGGATTGGCACAAGTGCTTAGGCATTGCCTAGTTCACTGGTGATGCCATAGCTACCTGTGAAAGCTACAATAAAGCATGATTGGCCTCATCTTTAGGTAAAATGGCCCAGTGTCTCACTTCATGACCCGCCTCTGCAGACATCCTTTAGCTAATGTAACGAAATTAGCAGTTGGTGTTCTCCTCAAAGCATCTGGAGCTGTCTGGTGATGTGTTGTTTGCAGTTGTCTGTAAAAATGAGTTTCCGATGTCTTCCCCTGACATCACCCTCCCAGCTTGTTAGCATTGTGTGGTGTTGTATTCTCTTTGGCTGATGTCGTTTGAAGATGACACTGGATTCAGCTGGTTTATAACAGGGAGCTCAGCTTTGTGTCCACTGGTCACCAGTTCTATAAATTTTGCATGAATTTCTATCCCAGGTACATTGGGACATGAAGCAGGGACACAGGAGCTTGTGTTTGTGTCTAGAGTAGGGAGAAAATTGAGTACAAGTTTTTCTGCTTGATTTAATAAGCGAGCAATGCTTGACATCAGATTTGAGTCTGTCTGTCTGTATCACCACAAATCTTCAGGATTTAGTCTGAGACACATGCGGCACTCAATCATTTTTGCTTCTCTCATTTTTCCTTCTCTTTCTTCTGATTCTTTTGTGCTGTCGCATCTCCTTCTTTATGACGAGCCTTTATGTTTGCAGTTTTCTCCATGTGGGTGTTACGGAGGCAGAGTGCGTTCCCTGTGTAAGCTCGGCAGTAATGCTTTGTCTTTCTTCCTCTAACTTTACCAGCTGCATACGAAAGAACACTAGTGTTAGTGCTCCCGTTCGTTAGCTGGAGCTCTGCAGGTTTTTACCAGGGATGCACGTTGTGGCTGAGCCTCAGAGAGCCCCCGCTGAGCCGACTGTGATCGGCCTGGCTGCGGAGGACAAGCTGTAGTGTACAGGGCATTTCCACAGACGCGTTTTGTCTTTTGTGGTGAAAGAGTGCAGGTGCAGTAAAACAGGGTGTGTTTAAAACCAAGGGGAGTTGTACTGGAGGGGTCCTGATTGACGTGATTATGTGGGTTGGGCTTCAGGTTGTTTCATATGTAGATGGGTCGCCTAGAGATGTGCTATTTATTAAAAGGGCATTGTGGCAAAATGCCTTATAGAATTTAATTATTATTATTATTATACTTATTAGAGATGGGCCGATCAGCGTTTTTGAGGCCGATTCCGATCGCCGATCACCTTGTAGCACGATCGGCCGATAGCCGATACCAATAGAGGGCGCTACATGCCATGGCAGGGCTACATGTAGTTATTAGCGCAAGCAAGTCATGAACCATGGTCTAAACTGGTTTATTACCATTTTTAACAAGCTCATGTGTAACAGCATAATATTTTTTAACAAAATTAACAGTAAATAAACAGTAAATCAAACAAATATCCCCAAAACTACAATCATTACATTTAGACCCTCAATTTAAAATGAAAAAAGCTAATTAAATAAATGCAGTCAGAGCTGCAGTCATTAAACGCAGAGTCTGGTATTTTAAACTAAATCTGTAATCATTAAATGTAGATGAAAGGGTGTGTATTTCCACCTTGTAGTTCAGATAGGAATTGCAGGGACCTGGTTTCTAGGAGATCTCCTCTTCCTGGATGAAACTCCAGCTGGAAATAGAGAAATTAGGCTTATTTGTTAAATGCCATTGATCGGCTCTCGAGATTGGCTAAATTGGAGAAATATCGGCCGATCACATATTTTGATAAAAAATCGTCCGATACCGATACATAGCCGATCGATCTTTCCATCTCTAATTATTATACGTAGTAGTAGTAGTAATAATAGTAGTAATAATAGTAGAAGAACACCTGCATTCAGTGTTTTGTAAGATCTGTAGTTTAATAACCTCCTGTCTGTTTCTTCCCAGAGCTTCCAGAAAACTGGACGGATACAAGGGAGACCCTGCTGGAGGGGATGGTGTTCCAGCTGAAGTATCTGGGTGTGACGCTGGTGGAGCAGCCCAAAGGAGAGGAGCTGTCAGCCGCGGCCGTCAAGAGGATTGTTGCCACGGTGAGCTCACCATAGAAACAACCCCTGAGAACATAACTAATGGGGGTTTTTTTTGGTCAGTGGTCCTCGGTCAGGGTGTTTCGAGGCTTAAGACCATTTTCAGGGCTGAGATTGTGACTTCAGTCCAAATCAGATTACGGCAGAGTTCAAGTAGAGGGTTAGGGTTAGGGTTAACCCTAACCCAACTCTTATTCTACTTTTATTCTACGTTATTCTACTCCTGTGTTAATTTGTCATGTCCAGTTGTTCCGATAGTTTAGTAAAATAAATTTTCACTAAAGGTCAAAGGTTGATCTGATAATTCTTTTTAAATGGCTTTTAATGTACTGTTTTAAAGTATTGTTGTGTATCGTTGTGTTAGTTACTGTGATTGTGTGGGCCTGATCCTTGATCCTTGAGCTTTAAGGCCAGACCAGATTTTCCTGTTCACACTCTTCACCTTATCCATTGATTATTGTCACAAACTATTCCAAAAACTAAATGAGTAACATGTTTAAGTTACTTAATTCAGTTTCACATTAAAACAAACAAAAAACCTCAAAAAGGAATGTATTTGATGCATTACATTTATGAAAGCTTTACAAAATACATAATTTGGTTCAGTACAATATGGTAGTGTCTCAATTAAATGCATTTTTAAGTTACAGCTGAAATTGTGGTTAATGTATATATTTAAAGGTTCATATTTATTAGAGCATTTATAATAAAATATTACTTATTACTTAATATCACTTACTTAATATTATGATTTTTTTTTTAAATGCTGATGCAGTTATCACACAAGCTGCAATTCTTTATTGCAGCCGACATTGTCAACTGTGTTGCATTCACAAGGTGACCTAATGACCTCTGATTTGCTAATAATCTAATAAATGCTGTCTGTAGAGGAGTTAGACCAATCACAAGCAACCAGACACCTATGTACTTTGACCTCACAACCAGAACAGACAGCCAGTGAAGCACTTTACCTTCAACACTTAAGCCCCAATCCAGAGAAAAGTAGATTGGTTGGTGATTATGGGCAACATAACAGATATGGAGCTTAATTTATAGAAGACAGTTTAAATTGCAGTTACATTGCCATGAATATTTATCATAAATAGGCAGTGATGCAGTATTTTAAGCTCAATAAAGTCTGAAGCCTAAGCTTTAAGTGAAGTTCAATTTGCACTTGATCCTAGCCGGTGCTACTCTTACTTTATTTCCATCCGTTGGTGTTTTTCTCCTGCCTGTAATGATGTCTGATTAATTTGGGCCTGTGCCGATACACATCTCTGATTTTTCGAGCGCTGCTACTTGCCATATATTGCCACTATAAACGTATATTGTGCACATATCTAAATTAAACACTCTCCAAACTGCATATCAGCAACTGCATTATAAAACATTACCTTAAATCAGAGGTCGTCAACAGGCTCACAAGTTCACATGTTTTCATTAATTTTGAATATTTTTAGAATCAGAATCATTTATTATTGACATGTATCAAGAACAATATTACACTAAGAGAAAGGCACAAGAACAAACAATAAATAGAATAAGAATAATTAGAGTATTGAAGAGGAAAAGGTGGTAATGAGTGTGACAATGCTTTGCCGAACAGATATATGAATATTTATGCTTATATGTCTCCAGATATTCTACACATAAGTGAGTCTGAATAGACATGTATTATATTATATTATATTATAAGAGCTATTACATACAGAATCTGTACAGCTGTGCTAATAAGCATTATGTTACAAAGGAGTTCTTGTAATACAGAGAGATTCAGTTCAGGTGAGATTAAAGTTGAAGTGCAGGGTGACCACTGTGGTTAATGAGACTAACAGCTCTGGGGAAAAATCTGTTAGCATGTCTGGTTGTGCTGGTCTTCTGCCAGAGGGAAGTGTCTGGAAGATGTGATGTCCAGGATGAGAGGCGTCAGCTGTGTAAATTTAATGCAAGTTCCACTGAGAAAGTGGTGAAAGTGAGCAAAGAAATCCAAAACTCAACAAGGAGCTGGCCGTTATGACCATTTTTATCGTTTTCTTAAATTATAAATTATAAAACAAAAAGTCACAATTTGCTTTTGTGTGGATGTCATGTGTATTGCCAAGTGTATGTTTGATTACAAAGTGAGCCTCATTAGTCCTGTTTAGTGCGACAGTGTGTACAGTTTTAAATACAGATAAATGACTATAGTTGTTGATTAGTAATTTTAAAATGTGGGCTTACTTTGTCTGTTCAGAAATTACAAAATAAACTGAATACAGTGACATTTTATTGTAAAAACCTTGAAGTATCGTGGTTACCTCTAGCTCAACATGAGAGGTATACCAAAGTAGTTGTTCATCCCCACAAGAATGCAAATTTTTCATTATTATTATTATTATTATTATTATTATTATTCCAATTTTATTATTTACATATTTTATTTTAAATATTTTTCCTATCAGTAAAAGCACCATACAGTTAAAAGTTATCATTAGAATATTTGATGTGCCTTATATTAATTTATCTGTTGCCTGGGCAATCACTTAGTTAAATAATAATAATAATAATAATAATAATAATAATAATAATAATAGTTAAGTATTTAAAGGTAATCATTGGCCGCAGTTAATTTAGGCTTATGTTATTTACCTGGACAATTGTTGGCTAGAACCTTCACAGCGTTTAGTTGAATAACCTTGCTTTAAATTCACAATGACCATCTATTACACAAACATAGGTTCATAGAAAATACAACCCACTATAAACTCGCTCATCCTGCGGTAATTATATTGCGAGCTGTGTGCGAGAATGTTATCACAGAGGTGTAAGAGGTTTATTATGGAAGTCACTGGATAAGCTCATATAGCCTGAAGATTGTGTGATGATGTGTGTGCCTATTTATTTGATTGCTGAAGGAAGCTGAATCTTTTCTCTCTGAAGGTAACTGTACCAAGTATAGTATAAGTTCAGTCATAAGTTAATTACATGCCAGAAGCACAGCTTCGTCCGTCCACAGAGAGCAGTCGTTTGAATGTGTGTGCTCGTATGTGTGATGTAGTGGCATATAAGCCAATTGCTTTTAGAACAGCTAGAACTTGCTTTTTAAAACCTTTTCCTTGCCCTTTCACTGACCTAATCACAAACTGGAGATTGAACGATTGTAAACATGGCTTTGCAATTGCATTAAAAGCATTGTGTTCTATTTTTATCCCCCTCTCTCGTGTCGTTCTCTCTCTCAGGCCAAAGCCAGTGGCAAGAAGCTGCAGAAAGTAACATTAAAGGTCTCACCACGAGGGATCATACTTTATGACGCCGCCTCAAATCAGCTGATTGAAAACATCTCCATTTACAGGTCAGACTCCAATTTTTTCTTCTCCTGTTGTGTGAGACAAGCATCTGTTCCTGATGCCCAGCTTAAGAGTCATGTTCTCTCAGTTCTCGCATGCTTTCATACATTTACAGCTCTTTTCTAATCTTATTTTGCGATCATCAAGGTTGGAATTTAGTGCATTTCTGTCCTGAAAACTGCCAAATGTTTTCTTTCCAGGTTCAAGAAATTCAGTTAGTCTTCACAAGCTTTACATGTAGACTCCTTAAAATATTCATGACCTGGAAATGAATCTGTGTGGCTTGTTTCCTCTCAGGCTGGGACAAAACCAGGGAAGCAGAGATGTTGCTTTCTTTGAATACTGGCATCTATCATTTAGGGTGTGAGACCTGGAGGAGTACAGTTCAGGACTAATGAGCTGAGCAATGTGTTACAGGTCCAGCTTGTCAGTATGTACAAAATTGTATAGATACCTGCTCATCCAGCGTATCTTCTGAAAGCAACAGTATTTCTGAGTTTGTTCACTCTTTCCTGAACCTCAAGCTTCTACTTGTATATGAAATGTATGTATGTATGTATGTATGTATGTATGTATGTAATAATATATTGTGTGTGTGTGTGTGTGTGTATATAGTAATATAACGTAATATGGGCAGTCATGACCAGAAGGTCGCCAGTTTGATCCCCAGGACCAGCAAACCACCTAACTCCCAACTGCTCCCCAGATGCCGTGGATAGGGTTGCCCACCACTCTGGGCACGTATGCTCACTGCCCCCTAGTGTGTATGTTTACTAGTGTGTGTATATATGTGGGCATTTCACTACACGGTTGGGTTAAATGTGGACACCAAATTTTGTTGTGTGCAAACACAAGTGACATAATAATTCTAAACATATGAGGAACAAAGTGTGAGTTATATAAACGTTCTACCAACGTTCTAGTAGACATTCTCCAGAAGGTCAACATTACACCCAAAAGCAGACATACCGGTGTTGGTTTTGAAGTAGCAGAACAGTCAGTAATCATTAGCTCCCCCTCCGTGCTGGTGTTCTGACAGACTGAGCTAATTCCGGAGGACCCACAGTCTTAAGTGATTTGTCAGAATGTGCTGAATGTGCTGTTACCCCTATAAAGTCACTGAAGCTCATCCTGCTGCATTATGGATGTTAGTCACCGGAATGTTCTAAGAGCCGTATCAGTTTCTGTTCGCTTGAAGTTTTTCGCGGCTGCTTCACATACCTAATGAACATTCAGCGTTTCATCAGAGTTGCACATAACTTTGTATACACCTGATTAATGAGCTTAAAATACAGCCAACTTTAAAACATAGCTTTTGCATGAAAAACAAAAATGGCATCACCCTGGAAACATGATCAGCTCGTCTAGTGATATGTATCATCTTATCACTTGACAAAATTCTGAGCAGACTTAAATACAGCACTCTGTTTGTTTCTGTGTTGGTAATTTAGCTGTTAATGTAACTAAATTAGCTGTTTAACATTCATCTGTAACAGTTAAGCTGATGAATTGATTGTTGGCTGATTGATTAATTTATGAGTGATATTATGAGTGACTGTCAGGGTTTGATTGCATTCAACCACGACAGCATTGGTGAGATGGGGTACTGATGTTAGATGATCAGTTCTGGATCAGATAAAATGCCCCTCTAGCTCATCTCAATGTTATTGAATGAAGCTCTATCACTCTGTAGGAATGGAGGTCTACTGCTCCACAGCTTATTCCTGGAGGCTTTATACTCCTCCAACTGACTCAGCATTTAGCATACTTTCAAATATCGTGATGCTTTACATTTTCGGCCACATCACTCTCCTTTAATGCTCTCTTCTCTCAGTTTGCTGTGTATGGGTTGTATGAGTGTGTTTAAATAAATGCTGCCTAAAACAGGGTTGCGATTCTAATTCTTGTAACGTTACCTGTGTTACTTTAATTCCTCATCGTCCAGTGTTGTACCTGTTAGCTTTGTTAGCTCTGAGGAGCCTCCGCAACACATCCAAAGCAAAAACCCTATACAGTGTCCCTGAGCTGTTTTCCAATAGTACAGCGTGTGTTGAAATCGAGGCCCTAAATAAGTTGTTCTGTCGCTCCCTGCCTCCCTTATTTACCCATTAGTACATCAGTAGTCTCGGTTCTACGGGTTCTAATGGGTCGGAGCTGGGAAGACGCAGCCCTGTGTAGTGCCATGGCCTTCCTGGACTGTTGTCAGTCTGGATTTAAGCTGTCACAGTCTGGAGGTTTTGAGAGAATGTGGGGAGGCTGGCGAGTGCACAAGGACTAGCCATCAATCTCCTTTTGTGTGTTGTGTGTCTGAGACTCACCTGGGCCTCAAACTATTAATAGAACCACAGACAGACAAGCACACACAGACACAACACCGTCACAGAACACTTAGACACTCAATGTTTTGTTCCCATGAGTCTTTCGTACACCTCTTGTTCATTTGAGGTAGAGCTGAACCATAAAGTCTCATGTTGTTTCCTGATATTTAGTAGTTATATGTAGTTGTAGTTATATGTACTATGCAAGTACCGTTTATCTTGCCTGTCGGCTCGTAGATTAAAGATTAATTGAGACTATGGGTGTGTCTCAAAACCTAGTGAGCTGCCTATATAGACAGCATAGTATGCACTCCCGACATGTAGGCTGTCCCAATTCTTAGATACCTTAAACATGCTGTCTACTAAGGCACCTTATTTTGCCCTGATTTTAAAGAAGCATCGAACGCTTCCTCAGCCGCTAAGGTAATCCCATGATGCAACGCAGGCAGAACTTTTTCCCAACATGTCGGACAAAAGCGGAGCTACTAGCGGAGAAGTCATCTTCAATTGTAAGTTATTTTGATTCTCGCTGGTGTTTTAATGTGTTTCTGGTCATATAATCTCACAAAACAGTATTTTATTATCAACTCTGTAACAAGTCATTGACCATTTTGCAGTTTTATACTCGAGCCATTAGTGTTTATGCTAGTGGATTTTTAAGCCTGGCTATTGTTTTGAATAGCCGACCGGTAACTTAGCAACAAGCTAAACCACCGGTGGCGTGCAGTGGATGGGAACAAGCCATGACGCAGTCTCTCTCTAACTAGAGCGTCTCAGTAATCTGTTTTATGAGGAGAGAATGCTGCTACAGCTGCCTACGTAGACAGCCTACTTAGACACTAACTATGTTTTGAGTCAGACCCTAAATGTGGTTAGTCAATGAGATTAGCCTGATTCTGTGTGCACGTAACGTCCACCAAGATTTGGCTAATACAATGACGAGATTAGGGACAGTATGATGTAATGTGTCAGAGGCCGAGAACAGAGATTACTCTCTCAGTCTCTTTCTTTAATTACTTGTGTCTCAAAGTAAATACTTAAGATTAAGATGTAAACAGTGCCATTCAGAGTGGTTTTGGTTTGAAATGCTTTGTTCAAGGGAAACATGTACACTTAGAATTGTTTAAACTGGTTGATATAGGTGCTCCAGAGAGGCCATTGGGTAGTTACTGTTTTTTGGACGTTTATCTTGAGATTACAATTTTAGCTGCTGAAACATTTCACACCTAAATGACTTCTCGTCTCAGACATTTGAGCTATGCAGGCATGTTAACAAATCACCCGAATTCCCCTTTAATGTGTTATCTGGGCATTAACAGTACACAGCATCCAGTTTGGGACAGCTTTTCTCTCCAACCAAGACCTCCAAGCAGTCAACCATGAGCCATCCATCTAAATAAAGTGTGAAAGCTATAGAACATCTCTGAAGCGCTTGTGTGAGTTGGGGAATCTTTAGCACTTGGCTGTCATCCATCACTCGCCCCACGTTGCCATTTCGAGCCCACTCTTTGATGGCCTAGCCATCTGTCATTCTGTCATTCACTCAGGTCACAAGTTGAGTATTAAAAAAAAGACGTATACAAGGTTAACAATAGTGCGGCTTTATAGTAGTTAGATGTTAAAATAAAGAAGAGCTATATCCATAAATCTTAAATGGCTAAAAGGCAGGCCTACAGTAAAAAATTAATTGCTTGAAAAACAGATGTGAGCAAGCAAGCAGAGAAAGCGCAGATGGCAAAACTGTGTAATAAAGGAAACCATGAAATATGGATTTTAAAAAAGTCCCCATATATAATGAATGAGTGAAGTTATTTCTGAAAGAACGTTTTCGATTAACAAGAGCGAGGAAGGTTAATGAACATCTAAACTTTTGGAATGATTGTGTTATTGTATTTATCTGAAGTTTTAGAGTTGGAGTTATCAGAATAGATTTACATGCTTCAGTTTAATTTTTCTTATACTGTACATCTGCGTTCACTCTTTGCCTGAAACACTCTGTTGGAGCTACAGCACTAAAGGAAAGAGAAGAAAACGGAGAGACCTAGCAGATCCTGTTTAAATTCTTCAGGAGTAAATTTAAAGCCAAGTGTTTTGTTGGGTCTAAAACTCAATTAACCATTGTGGATTTTTTCACTTTCCACTTTTCCACATTTGCAGTAAAGGGAACAGTTACAACCAAAACTCACTCAAGACACTCACACTTTAAGGGGCGTGCCACTGATATTTCACCCTGTTACTCTGATACCCCTAAATAAAATCCAGTGCGATCATTTGCTGTCAGAGGTCACTTCATTAGTTCGTTAGAGTTCAGCTGTGTGTGATGTAGTCTCAGTATGAATACACCTGTTCTGTGAAGGCCTCAGTGGTTTGTTAGAGAACAAACCACTGAGAAACGGCATCATGAAGACGAAGGAACTCACCAGACAGGTCAGAGATAAAGTTGTGGAGAAGTTCAAAGCAGGGTTAGGTTATAAAAACATATATTCCAAGCTTTGAGCATCCCAAAGATCACTGTTCAATCCATCATCCAAAAATGGAATAAGTATTCTTCAACTGCAAGCCTACCAAGACATGGCCGTCCACCCAAACCAACAGATTGAGCAAGGAGAGCACTGGCCAGAGAAGTAGCCAAAAGGCCCATGGTCACTCTGGCGGATCTGCATAAATCCACAGCTCAAATCTGGCTTTTATGGAAGAGTGGCAAGAAGAAAACCATTGTTGAAAGAAAGAAGTGCCGTTTGCAGTTTGCCACAAGCCCTGTAGGGGACACAGTAAACATGTGGAAGAAGATGCTCTGGTCAGATGAGACCAGCGTTGAACTTTTTGGGCTGAATGCAAAGCGCTTTGTGTGGCAGAAAAGTAACACTGTTCATCACCCCAAACACACCATCCCCACTGTGTCAGACTTTTCAGATTTTTATTTGATAAAAATTTGGAAAAGCATTTTTCGTTCCACTTAACAATTATGTGCTATTTTGTGTTGGTCTATCACTTAAAATCTCAATTTAAGTTTGTGGTTTTAAGGTGATAAAATGTGAAAAAAGTACTTTTGCAAGCCACTGTGTCACCTGGTGTGTTTTGCCTCACAGCAGGACAGGCCTGATTCTGAGTTTACATGTTCTCTCATGTCCGTGTGGGTTTCCTCCAGGTGCTCTGGTTCCCACAGTGAGGCACATTGGAGAAATTAAACTTCCCCGTGTGTGTGAGAGAGTGTGAGAGAGAGTGTGAGAGAGTGTGTGAGAGAGTGTGTGTGAGAGTGTGTGTGAGAGTGTGTGTGAGAGAGTGTGAGAGTGTGTGTGAGAGTGTGTGTGAGAGTGTGTGTGAGAGTGTGTGTGAGAGTGTGTGAGAGAGAGTGAGAGAGAGTGTGAGAGAGAGTGTGAGAGAGTGTGTGTGAGAGTGTGTGTGAGAGAGTGTGAGAGAGAGTGTGAGAGAGTGTGAGAGTGTGAGAGAGAGTGTGTGTGAGAGAGTGTGTGAGAGAGTTTGTGAGAGAGTGTGTGAGAGAGTGTGTGTGATAGTGCTTGTGTGAGAAAGTGTGTGAGAATGAGAGTGGATGTGTGCGAGAGAGTGAGTGTATGTGTTTGTGTGGCGAGAGTGTGTGAGTGTGTGTGTGAGAGTGTGTGAGGCGAGAGAGTGTGTGTGTGTGTGCGTGTGTGTGTGTGTGTGCGAGTCTCTGTCCTATAAAGGTCTAGCGGCTTGTACAGGGTGTTTCCTGCCTTTCGCAGGAGAGACTCCAGCAGTCCTGCGACCCAGATATATAAGCGGCTAAGAAAATGAATGAATGAATGAATGAATGGACGAATGAATGAATGAATGAATGAATGAATGACTGTTTAAAGAGTAGTAAAAAAACAACAACTAAATGAGCTGTTGGTATGGCCGTGATGTATAGCTGTAGCTAATACTGGCTGTAGTTTGTATTTTTATTTTTTTCATTGTATGCAGCTATTAACATGCAGGGCTGGGGTGTTAAAATGATTACTGCTGGTAGCTCAGTAGGACGTTACTCACTGCTGCTTTAGAACACTACAGCACTGCTTCTTTATAGTCTGTAGACTGTAAAGACTCTTTAACTAACGTGTATCAATAAATTGGCTTGCATTTGTATCAGCCAATCAGATGTGATGATTCATGTTGTGTGTTGTATGTGAAAACTGGATTGTACCAGGTAAATTATGTGTATTACATTTTCTATTATACAATGTCTGAGGACTTCATAGGAGAGGACAAAAATGTTTTGCTATTTTGGAGTATTTTTATTGGTCCAATCATCATGTAATGCTCATATAACCTAAACAGCAGCTGTCGTGTTCAAACGATGGATATATATATGATATATATATATGAATAAATCCAGGTGATATATAATGGAAACTTTAAGGCCTCAGAGTTGATGCCAGTCTGCAGGATGGAGCTGTTATTGAGAAGGTGTAACAGCATATAGGTCAGTTTGAGGTCTGGCTGTATGTGTGAAAAGGACCTGTGAGAGAGAGAGAGAGAGAGAGAGAGAGAGAGAGAGAGAGAGAGAGGGAGGGAGAGAGAGAGAGAGAGAGAGAGAGAGAGAGAGGGAGGGAGGGAGAGAGAGAGAGAGAGCGAGAGAGTAATAGTGGTGCCTCTTGGTTTCTTTTGACGTATGGGTGCACGAAGAGGCCAAAACGCAGCTGTGCACAAGGTTTTAATGCACAATGAGGAGATGAGGTCATCACCGTCTGCACGCACCCCGTGTGCCTGTGTGCGGATGTGTGCGTGTCTGCGGGTGTGTGAATCATTTTCTTGCTGGGTGTGGAATTGAGAGATTGAGGAGTTATAAAATGAGATTGGAGCTTTGGCTTAAAGGCTTAGCAGGCCTAGACTTCAGAAAGCTATAGAGATCCTTTTTTTATTTATTTAGCTAAGCGTGTCTTTGTCTTTGCTACTGTCCTTTTGATGTAGTGCTGGGGGGTCCCTGTATTGGTGTTATATATTAATTGATTAATTGATTTTCCAGTGTTAGCTGTATTGCTCTGATAACAGAAGTATAAAATACACTACATGTCCAAAAGCGTTCAGCGCCTGCACTCAGCTTCTTTAACCCATTGCTTACATTTCCGTTATGCACACAGCTTATAAAAAAGCTTTGCCAGTTGAAGAGAACCCTCTGGAGGAGCCTCATACGAGACTAAGACGTCATTTTGTGTTTCCGTGTTATACCCATATTTGTAACTCTGGGTCTAAGCTGGATTTCTCTATGGCAAGAATGAATGGGGTTTTCCCAAATCCTCTTTGTCCCCACGTGTTGTATATCTTCGCTGTCCAGTGAAAAACATGTCTCCGTTTTTGTCGATTTCTATTTTTCTACATCAGTTAAATGCAGCAGCTGCTGTTTACATTGTGGAAATTTTCATGGTGAATGGACCATTAGATATGCTCAAAGATAGCTTGGAGAAATTTCTGGTTCTATTGACTTATTTTCGCGATACCTGTTTTTCACTGGACAGCGATGATATAAATATTTCCCAAACATGGAACAGTTTGTTCTTTAGAGACTTTACTCCTGCATATTACTGAATGCTTCAGATTATGAGCTTGTTAAGGAGTCGTAATACTACTGCACATCAGATTGTCATCACTGAGCTGCATGAAAGTATGGCGGTCTAGGCTGTTCTGGTGAGTGGAAATAGCTTATCAAAGCTTTACTAGAGGAAAATATTTCCAGCATTAAATAAATAATTAGGATGCGTAGATAATCCAAATCCGCTTATCAGGGAGTCGGTAGTGATATTTAACTGTCTTGAATTAACCTGGAGTTCTGGAGCTAGCCTGTATTACTTAACAGAGCATATGTTTCTTTTCTTTCTTACTTCTTTTATGTCCCTCATTCCCCCAGTACATGGGAATACACTACCACACTGGCAACGCGTGCTGGTTGGCCAGTTTTTAAAGAGGCTGTCAGTCTAATGCTGTCATTTCAGTGCCCTTCTCCATTAGCTAATATGTAGCAATGTCTTTATTTTATTGTGTATATTTTTAATTATATATATTGACGACTTAACAACCTCATAATTTAGTGGAGGCGCTTACTACAAGAAGACAACACGACCTCAGTGGTCTGTTCTCTGTTGAAAGGAACACGTAGTACGTTAATCTTAATCCCTGCCCGAGAACCCAATCCCTACTGTAACCCGATGTCCTTACTGCTAGGAAGCTTTCACTGGGATCTTTAGACTTATTGTGTTCCAAGAATAATTTTTACCCAGTTTTCAAATGTTTATTACTTCATTATTGCAAACATGTACATCATTAAATGCTGTGATGTAGTGCTGTGCAGAAATCAGACAAACAAATAACATATATAACGGAAAATCACACAGAAACTAAACGTAATGTCAAGTTTCTGAATACATGGTGTGTTCACTCTCTTTATCTTTATTACAGCTTTCATTTCTTTCAAGAAACTCGTTTTCACTTCATATGCAAAGAAACCTGCATCGATATTTTTCCAAGTTCAGTCTTTGAAGTTGGTTGCATTTTCTTCTCACAGTCCAAACAATCCCAGACACGTTCAGTGATTTTGAGGTTCAGACTCTTGGGCGGCCAGTGCTTTGTTCTGAAAACACCGGCAGCATTTTTTCTCAGTGAGGAGCTTCTTGACAGCTACATGTCCTTTCAGACAGTGGAAGGAAGGATGGATGTGGGTTTTTTTCAGATCTGGAGGAAGAGTGGAGCTTGGTGTTCTGCTCTTACTCAAAGATGAAGCCTCCGGTTTTGGAAAGTCACATTTTTTTATTTGACTTTCTCTGGATTATCTGTATTCTCCTCAGAAACAGCTCCTCAGATGGTTGGCTCCTCCAAATGATGGTTATTGATGGTTACGGGTATTATTGTTGTATATTGCATGCAATGGGTATTATGGGTATTTTTAAACCACAAACTGATAAAAAAACACAAACAATCGTAGCAGCACTATTTCTTATAATAACCTCCAGTACTTTTATATGAAAACTGGTTTAACATTACATTGAAGGTGGCACCACGTGGCCACAAGAGGTTGAACAGTTTAATCTTGAGATTGTTCCAAACGTCTGATGAGCAAATCAAAACTATCAGACCACACTGATTCAGCAGGTTCTTGATAGAATTTTCCCATTTCACATTAAATGGTGCATTCTGGCGCTTGAAGCAATAAAATAACTGCTGCTCCATTTAAGGTTGAATGGAAAAATGTAAACAAGAAGCTGGTGAATAGAAAGGTGTATTTTTACATTTAACACAAGTGTAAAGGCGAGTGGAAAACAAAGTGAGTGTGTGTGTTATATGCATGTAGCCATTCTGTAGGTTTACTTTGATGTTTAGGGTCATTGTCCTGCTTCTACGGAGCTATTCTCTAGGATACCTTGATAAACTTGGGAATTCATTTTCCCCTCGATGATGGCAAGCAGTGGTATGCAGTGGCCTTTTTACGCCATACATAGTGCTGCATGTTCTTCCAGAACAGTTCAACCTTGGTTTCATCAGGCCACAAAACATTTGTCCAGTAGCGTTGTGGAGTGTCAAGTTTTGGCAAACTTCAGACTTGCAGTGATGTTTTTTTGGAAAGCAGCAGCTTCCTCCGTGGTGTCCTGCCATGGAAATCATGCCTGTTTAATGATTTGCGTATGGTCGACCCATGAACAGAGATGTTAACCAGTTCCAGTGATTTACTCAAGCCTAGCTGTTACTCTAGGGTTCTTTTTTTTTACCTCTCTGAGCATTCTGCATTGTGCCTTTGTAGACAGTGTGTCTAACTGTGGACTGATTAATACCTAAAGTCTTGGAGATTACTCTGTAACCCTTTCCAGTTTTATGCATATCCACATTTCTTGAGTATAGGTCTTCGGAGATCTCTTTTTTGCGAAACATGTTTCACATAAGCAGATTCTTCTTGTGAACAGCAAACTCAAAAAGTTTGAGTGTCTTTTATAAGTCAAAGTAGCTCTACACCTTACTCCTATCTCGTTTCATTGGTTGGACTCCAGGTTTTCTAACTCCTGACTCTAATTAGCTTTTGTTGAAGCCATTAGCGTAAGGGTTCACTTACTTTTTCCTCCAGCTCTGTGAATGTTTAATGGACGTGTCCAATAAAGACATGAAATGTTATAACTGCTTGTGTGGTATTAGGTTAAGCACACTGAGTTTGTCCATACTTGGGATTTGTGGATGTAGATCAGATAATGTTTTATGACCAACTAGTGCAGAAAACCAGGTAATTTTAAAGGATTCACATATTTTTTTCTTAACACTGTACATGTAAATAAACAATTATTGCACTTTTTTCCAAGTATACACTTTTTATAACAGTAGTAAGTTATGTAATAAAAGCTATGATATATACAGATGTACACTTTTCTATATATTCAGTTGGCGAGTCTAACTGTTGAATTAAAGTTTTATTTATGAAAATACCTAAAAGATGTCCTGCAGTAGGATTAGAACACATTCTCTATAAAGTAATAGTTGGAAAATCAAGTTTACCTCAAGTTTACTTACTTCTCTCAGTTGGTTGAAAGATTCACTGGTGTCCTCTACGGCTGCAGCCATCGATTATTGTAGTAATCGAGTATTCTATCGATTATTCCATCGATTAATCAAGTAATCGTATAAAATATATATTTTCTAAATTAAAATACAATAGTAAATATACTATAAAATAAAATAAGACAAAATTTCTTAACATTTTATTGCTTAAATTACATATAGTACAGTCTTAAAGAAAACATTTTAATAATTACTATTATTGAAAGGTAATACTAGACCTATATATCATATAATAAGTTCATAAGACTGGTTACTGTACACTCATTTACTATGCTTGCTGATCCACTGCAAACAAAAACTGAATATTCTTGCTGTATTGGATTGATGCTACAAACACCACCTGATGTTTAGTTTGCTGTGTATTTTATGCATCACTGTGAGGGAAAAGGGTGTGTGAGGGGAAAATGATAAAGAGAATGAAGCTCAGGCTTTTATATTTTGTGGTTATGTTCTTAAGCAAGGCTTAGATCATTTATGGACATAACTTACTATCTGGCTTACTTTCTTAACTAGCCATTACATATAACCATAACTAACAACTAGCATACACGGTTTACTAGCCTTCATCTTAACTCGCCATCACACTGATTTAAGCTAAATGTTATTGTTACTGTGTGACTGTTTCTGCTCAGATGCTGAGACACTGATGTGGTGCTCGTCTAGGCGTTACTGTAAAACTCAGACTTGCTATCAGTTTGCTGGGAAAGCTCAGTAGCTTGCTTTCTGAAGTTAGCTTCTTATGTGAATTCCGCCGTTCCATCTTAAATGGTATGGAAATTACATTCCGCTGCCTCTAACTGCTGCGATGTTTATGGTGGAAAGGCGGAGTTTACATAAGAAGCTAACTTCAGCCATGTCTTTTTTCAGGTTCTCTCTCAGTAATGGCTCCTCAGCTAGTTCGGTTTTACAGTAGACTTTGTACACTGTGTATGGTTTACTCTGACCCGTCTCTTCTGTCCACCTCTACTTATTCTCTCTCTTTTTCTCTATTTTGCAACCTGGCAACACCGTCATCCGTGTGAAACAGTGTGCTGTATATGGATGTATGGACTAAACGAATCTTCGAGGCAAAGAATTTGCTTTGATAATTTTTTGTAATCGAGTTCCTCGAGTTCCTCAAGAAATCGTTTCAGCCCTACTGTCCACTATGTTTCCCCAGACACAAAAACAAAGCCACTGTGCTCCCCTGCATCTGGGGGACTGTTGCTATCCTTGTTTGGTGCTGGAAGCTAGTGGTAAAAGAGTGGTAATCAACCTGAAACGATAATACCACATATCTGAAATGTTTCTGTGGTTTACTGTGAAACTGGTTTAATCCCTAGTGGAAAGTATCCGGACACTGAATTGTATTAATACTGTCCAGCTTAATCCTGACATACTCTAGTGTTGCCTCTGTCTTATGTGTCTTGTATCTGTTTTCTGTAGGATCTCGTACTGCACTGCTGATAAGATGCATGATAAAGTGTTCGCCTACATTGCTCAGAGCCAACATAATGAAACGCTGGAGTGCCATGCCTTCCTCTGCACCAAAAAGAAAGTGGTGAGTTTTTTCTCTGAGCATCTGTGTGTTTACTCCTTTTTCGATGTCTTGAATGTATGTGCCTGTGTGTGTGTGTGTGTGTGTGTGTGTGTGTGTGTGTGTGTGTGTGTGTGTGTGTGTGTAATCTCTAGAGAGATTGTTACATGGCCACACCCTGCTTTTCCTTCCCTTCTCTAAATTTACTGTAACCCCAAACACACTTTCTTTGAAAGAAGAAGCCAGAGTGGAGTGGTACTGGAAAATCACTAGAAATATGTATCTATTTAATTTAATATTGATTTTTTTACTGTTTACAGCCTCATTGCAGTGCCTGGGGTTGTAACCGTGTGCTTATTTAAGAGTCCATATTACATTATTTTCAGATTTTATACCCCCCTTTAAAAACAGCCATAACTAAAATTTACATGATTAATTCCCAACTTTTCTTTATCGCTTAGAATTAAGCTGACTGTTTCTACTACTCAGATATTAGACAAATATATGCAAATGAGCTCTGTTCTGATAGGCTGCCTTTTATTGTGTGTCATTCACAAAGCAGCCCTGAGCTGAAACACTGCTTATAACTTCAGCATAAATGGGCGGAGCATAAGCCGAGGAGTAGAGTGTTGTATTTCAATGTATTTGTTTGTTTGTTTATTACAATGTACTGATGTAGTATGTGTATTATTGTTATATTTACATACTACATCAAACTATACTGTATAACTGTTTAGCACGTAACAAGAACAATATTACACTAATAATGGAATAATAAGTAAAATAAAGAATAGGAACAAAAAGAGTAATCAAGAGCCAGGAAAGTTGCTATGATGTGATTTTTGCTATGATGTGATTTATTGCCCATCACCTTTCAGCGTGATCGGCCAATAGCCGATACCAATCGAGGGCGGGGCTATTAGACACGGCAGGACTACATATTATTAGCACAAGCAAGTCATGAAACATGGTCTAAACTGGTTTATTACCATTTTTAACCAGCTCATATGAAACAGCATAATATTTGTAACTAAATTAGAAGTTGGTCTATGTGGGAGTAAACCGCTTGATAAGCTCCAGAAGATCCACATCTGAAAAGTATCTCTACTAGGAACAGCAGAGCGTAGATCCAGGTGGAATATTAAGCAGCAGAATGAACGTCTTCTACAGCCGAGAGGAGCTGCTTATCTAGAACTATAAACTCAATCACTCTGGCTGTGGTTCTTTAGCTCTCTGGCTGTTGTTGCTGCTGTTCTGTTCGTACCGGTCAGATCTGGTCTGTATGGTGTTCTGGGTTATTAGTTTTGCGCTAGCTGTGCGTGCTAGCTCTGCTGTTTGCTGATACTCACTGTGTTCAGCTGTGTGGTGTCTCTGAAGTGCTGTATCAGATTAGTATGTTAAATGTCTTTGTCTTGGTTTCCCCGCGAGAGACTCTGATGTTACTAATGTTACAGATGTTACAAACTGCTCTGGATGAGTCTGAATCACATACGGTAACAAACTGCCAGACGGACGATGTTTTCTTTCCGCACATGCGGTGAACGCTTGAACTGTTCCTGCCTGGCCGCTGCTTTAGTCAGTCTGTTGAAAATTAAAGGGTATGTATTTCCACCTAGTGGTTCAGATAGGAATTGCAGGGAGCTGGCCGGAGGGGGTTTCACTTAGGGCTCCTCTTCCTGGATGAAACGCTAGCTGTAAATACAGAAATTAGGCTCTTTTGTTTACCGCAATCGATCGGCTCTCAAGATCGGCCGATACCGATACATGGCCGATCGATCTTTCCATCTCTAATAAGAACGGTTAAAACTGAGATTTAGAAAAACCTGTTTAATCAGACTGAGGTACATGTTCATGAACAGAATCGAGAATCAAATCTTACATCAAATCTGACGTTCAGAAGCGTGTACTCTAAGGGGAGTCGTATTTGGAGTCAGAACTCTGAACAAAGCCTGCTGTCTAAAACGGTTTGCAGTGTTCAGCTACACAGTAAAGTGTTGCTCTTGTTTTAACACTTCGCAGTCTGTGGTTTCAGCAGGCTGAGATAACTTTTGGAGATGTACACTACTGTGCAGAAGTCCTAAGCACCTGAGCTCATAGTTCAAAAGCCTTTATCTTGGCAATAAATGTATTTTCCCCAGTAAGAACACCAGATATCATTAGAACAGATGTAAATACAAAAAAATACAATACAAAGTAACATAAGTATTGTATTTGGAAAGATGTAGATATAATATCTTGTAAGGAGTTTAGTTTTAGTTTGGGTCTGTAGTTGGAAAAATAGTTAAAAGAGCATTTCGTTTTATTTCTGCTTCAAAAGTGCGTCGTATTGTAGAGCACACGGTACCTGTTGGTGAACTCTTTAATATTTGTCAGCTCTTGCTGCTAGACATCCTGCCTGCTTCCTCTACACTCTCTTACATTGTTGTGGAACAAACCTAATAATGTGTGACTATTGACTCTCTCTTTCTTTCTCTCTCTCTCTCTCTCTCTCTCTCTCTCTCTCTCTCTCAGGCACAGGCGGTGACTTTAACCGTAGCACAGGCCTTCAGGGTGGCGTTTGAGTTCTGGCAGGCTGCCAAAGAAGGTACGCTCTACTTGGTTGCCTTTAATGCCAGCTGAGTGATTGACATCTTATAGCCTCGCAGCGTTCCCCTTTCTCTTTTTCACCTCTCTACTTTTATTTGTTTTAGGTGTAATTCTATGGCTGGCCCCAACAACTTATTTTTTTTATTTAGTTTAATGTATTAATTAGGTGAGCATACATGATTAATATCAGTATTTATGGCGAAAAATAAGATGTTCAGTACAAAACTAAGACAAGAGAGCCAGGTATTCACAGGAAGCAAGTAATCTTTTTAGGGGAAACACCAATAGGAAAAACAATATTTTTTTCAAAAGTATCACTGAATGAACGTCTTTCTAATATCCTGCAATAAAAGGACACTGCCAGCAGACATATACTTTCCCTTTTTCCATTCTGCTTTTGAAGCAAAGATCTGGCAGCTCAGGCTACATTTTGTGTAATCGCACAGGAGTGTAATGCATTCTATAAATAGTATTGTAATATAATTGAGATCATGTATCCCTACAGAGGTACACCTGGGATATGTTATCACACATTTTCAACCAATCCTCATCCCCGACAGTATAACCCCACCCTGGGGAGGACCACCCTGTGTATGTTCCCCTTTTCATCCACGAATGGAACTAACAGTAAAACAAGTTTTGGCTTTGCTCTTACCTGAGCTTAATGGTACTCAGATGAGTATCAATGTACTTACAGACTTGAGATGATTAATCATGACTAATCATCATAACTTGCCGTGCCTCCATGGTGTGCTAACCTCTTCCTGAAGATTTGGCTTTGAGCTTAAACAAAACAAAAAATGTTATTCTGATGATGATACCGTAACCACTAGGGATGTAACGATACACTCTACTCATGATGCAGTGCGATTAATGATGCTGGTCTCACGATACGATTTTCTTACAATGTTTTTTATTATGACTGACAAAGGTTCCTTTAATTATTACTCAAATTATTTATAAAAAGTGATTTATAAGAAGTGTTAAAACTATTAAATCATTATTAGGTGAAATAAACCGAAGTTTTAATCTCTCTCTCCAGTCGGCTCCTCCTTGTCCACTATGTTTGTTGTAGTTTCAGAGACTGTTCGTAGTGGGCGGTCAGTCACAAAACCTGGTGCTATCAGCCTATGGCGTTTGGTCCATGTCCCGCCCCCAAAACTGTCAACCCAGTAAACACAGTAAAGGATGTAAAGAAAGACAGTTTGAGCATGTTTATAAAAAATGCACATGCAGTTCTTCTTTCTGCACTCTCGAGTTTCTCATTTGCACAAGTGAAAAATTGTACGTGTGCGAAACGCTGAAACGAGCAGGTTTATATTTTTTATCTCACGTGATGTACTGGCGGCAACCAAGCGAGATAGACCCACCAGCGCCCTGTTGAAACAGCTGCTGTTTCAAAAGGCTATCGTTTCATTTTACATCTCCATCAGTCGTGGTATATTTGCATAGATTATTACTCTCATGATGTATCGTTACATCCCTAGTAACCACTATAGACAATTGACTGACACCCTCAGAAAATAAGCCTCAGGCAACCTAAATCTGTGTTTTCTACATCACTCTCTCTTCACTTCTGTTTGTCTGTTCATCTAGAACGTTTGGAGTCCAGTTATGGTCACGTAAAAGCTGGGTGATTTTAGTGCTGGATGCCTTGTACTGTGCCTGAGCTCGATAGTCACTCCCTTCTCACTCCCCCCACTTACTCACACTTACATTGTGCTTAATGTTCCAGGCCTGAGCCGCTTACATTAACGGTCCAAGGGTCGTTATAGCTGTAATCTAGATTTGTTGTAAAAAAAACTGTAGGTGGCGCAAGGGTGCGCACATCAAAATTGATGCAAACACTGCACCTAGACTACACGCGCTGGACCCACGTGGTCTACAGTTTAGGGGAGGGTGTTCACCGTGACTGGATGAATTTAAAAGAAGATCTGCAGAGCAGGTGTGTGTATATGAGAGCTGTGTCATATCATTACACAGAGAATAACTGCACGTAAGAGCTACTATAAGCGTGTTTGCAGTGTTGCCAACCTAGCGACTTTGTTGTTATATTTGATAGGGGTGAAAGAAAGTATTGAAATATCGAATATGGGGATATTATGTTTAGTGATACTGTATCGATTCTCAAAAACACAGTATCAATACACAGATTTCTGGCAGACTGTGAATCATTGTGTGTTGAGTTTAAACCTCCACTAGATGGCAGTGTTGTGATCCATTTTCAGCTCCACTCCAACATTAACAAGCAGCACAAGGGCGCAAAGCTATTGTAAGCATCGATAAACCTGTTTATATAGTCGTGTGTTTTAATAGTAGGATTTGAAAAATCACAATATATCATGCAATATCACAGTATATCACGATATATTGAATTCTGACTGCTGTATTACGATATGTATTTTAGCGCCAGGTTCTTGCCAATACACAACCCTACAGACCCCTCTTGCAACTTTTTTTAAAACTGATTAGCAACAAATCTAGCAACTTTTTCTGGTGTTATTGGAGACTTTTGGAGAGGTGAACACACATGTTCTTCAGTTATTGCCCTCAGCAAGCTCAGATGGGCTTGAGCGTATTTGTATCTTATATATTGCTTTGCTGGATGTTTAATATAATGTTTATTATCATACAAACATTTTTTATATTTTACTGACTTTTCTTTGAGTCCTCAAGACGGCTGAGGCACGCTACAAAATGCCCGTCTGTATGTTATGTGCAATTACACATTTCCGTCAAAGAGGTCTCCAAATCCCTAAATCTTACATAGTGCAGCTTTAAGCTGTTCCCAAAGATGTTTTTCAGACATCTTTGATCTTTTAGCTTTAGCGACCATTTGGAAAGTGGTGCAGTTTTTTTGGGCCCTCAGGCAAAATGACATGGATCCCTTGTTCTCTAGGATTTTTCATGCATTAATAATCTCTGTCCTTTTTACAGCCTTTGCTGATGAAATGTGTTGCAGTTTAGGATTTTGTTTTTTGTGACATAAAAAAAAGACTATTGTAATTATTTAGACGTACCTTATATATATATATATATATATATATATATATATATATATATATATATATATATATATATATATATATATATATATATATATATGACTTGATTTTATCAGTTGTAATGATCTGGATGTTTTGGAGTGATGTGTATGACTGAGGAGCAGACGCCCGACAGCGTTTCACACTCTCCCCTGGTTTCCCACAGGTCAGCAGAACATATAATTAACTGCATGTATGAGCACACTCAGCCTGCGGGTGTGTCGCGTACATATAAAGGGGTTTATACTCTGCACTGCGTTTCCTCTCCTTATGGGCACACTTTACAGTTCCCTCTGCAAATTTAGCAGATCAGAAAACTAAATATGTTCCTCCAGGATTCAGCACACTCATCTGACAGTTCCCTTCAGGGAGATATTGGCCTTGAAAAGTAGAACATCACTAATTATTTCTCATTTTTTATTTTTGATTAGTTTTCTTGAAGATCTTTTTCTTTTGTTCATCGTTATCCCAACACTCACATTGCCGGAATGGCAGAAGTGCAAATGATTGTCTAGGAAATCTTATTTATGGGTGCTGTCCAAAGAAAAAACTAAATAGTAACCTTACTGGGGCATGTAAATTAATATTAGTTCCACTTCAGTAGGTACACCTCCTTTTATCTACACGTATTGTCCATTGTATCAGCTCTACATACCGTATAGGAGCACTTTACAGACTGTAGTCCATCTGATTCACTGTATACTTTCTTACACTGTGATCCAGTGATCAGGACCACCACAGAGCAGGTATTATGTGGGTGGTGGATCATTCTTTGATTTTTTTATTATTTATATTGTATATACTGTACTGTTTTATTTATCTATTTTTTGTGATATAGTGCCTTGCTATCCCTTTGCTGCTGCCCCACTGTGGGACTAATAAAGGTTTATCTTATCTTATTCTCAGCACTGCAGTGACATTAACCTGGTGGTGGTGTATTAGTTTGTGTTGTGCTAGTGCAAGTGGATCAGACACGGCAGTGCTGCTAGAGTGTTTAAACACTGTGTCCACTCACTGTCCACTCTATTAGACACTCCTATCTTGCTGGTCCACCTTGTAGATGTGAAGTCAGAGACGATAGCTCATCTGTTGCAGCACAGTTTGTGTTGGTCGTCCTCTAATCCTTCATCAGTGGTCACAGGAAGCTGTTGGCGGCATTTATTTTCACATTTTAAGTTGGATTAAGAGCTTAATTAACTTGTTAGGGCTTCGGTCATACAGGCTATTTGTTTACGGTCATTGTAAGGAAAGACCAGGTGATGTCAAAACTTTATAAATACACTGACTCCAGCAGAGACCCTCAAAGCAGGAGAAGCTAGAGAAGCGATAGCAAAGCGTTCTCAGATAGATGTTTCTTCAGCTCCTGATTTAAAGCAGAAATGGTAATTAACAGGAACGTTGGAGGTCAGTTTGAGGTCCTCGATGACCTTAAAAACATCCTGAGAGCGCTGCTTGTAGGTTGAAAGGTTGAAATGCCCTGTTTGACCTTCAGGAAGATTTAGCAGACTCTGAAATTGTGAGTTCTAAAATTCCATGACCTTCATGGAAGAGCCATTAGAAGAAAACCTCATCGCAAGATTCCGCATTCTGCAAAGAAATCTGCAAAGGAACATCTAAACAAGGCTGATGCTTTTTGTAAGCAAGTCCTGTGGGCTGATGAAGCTAAACGTTTAGGCTGCAGTGAGATAAAAGGGTACAGAGTTTCCTGAATGATTAGAACACATTATTAACACAGTAGAGGATTGATCCTGATTTCGACTCGTATGGCAGCCAGTGGCACAGACACAGTTCAGTATTGGAGGATAAAATGGAGGCTATCAAATACCAGCAAATTCTGGAAGCAAATATCACAGTTCCTAAACAAATGAACATGAGTGGCGGTATTAAGGCTCATTTATTCTCCCTCTATGTGCGGAAATGTCCTCATAGGTTTCAAGCGATATAACCGTCACTGCCCACGTACTTCTCTGAATCAGAACCTGAATTGTTTATTCGGCAAGTATGTCGCACATACAAGGAGTTTGTCTTGGTGAGGCACACATGTATGACATGTAACAAGAACAATATTACACTAAGAGAAACACACAACATGATACAATAAATAGAATATTGAATATGAATAATAAGAGTAATAAAGAGCCAGGAAAAGTGCTAATGAAATATATGAAAATCTGTGTACAGATATTCTACACTTAAGTGAGTAGACATGTATTATAAGAGCTATTACTTACCGAATCTGTACAGCTGTGCTAATAAGCATTATGTTATAAAGAAGTTCCTTTAATATACAGAGATTCAGTTAAAGTATGAGTTTGAAGTGCAGGGCGACCACTGTGGTTAATGAGAGTAACAGCTCTGGGGAAAAAGCTGTTAGCATGTCTGGTTGTTGCTGGACTTGATGGTCCTGAGTTCTCTGCCAGAGTGTCTGGAAGATGTGATGTCCAGGATTCGATTCAATTCAATATCAATTCATTTAGAGATATTTCAGTTACAATAATATGTTTAGTTTGAGAGATTTTCAGAGATTTTCAGAGAACTAATGTGGTAAATGTACAAGGAACACTCAACCTACCATTACTAAAAACATCAGTGTTTATATGTTTATATTCACCGTATTTGGCCACACCCACTTTCAAGCGTGTGTTTCTTCCGCCTTTGTGTTAGAACTTCCACTCAGGTAACCAAAATGCTAATTTTAAAGATCGATCTCGGGTTTATACGAATCGATATAGGATTATTCAATTTTTAAACACACCCCTAGTTATTACTATAACAGTATATTACAATATATTACTATATTATGTTTTTCCACAGTGTTCAGTCTTATTTGCTGCTTTTCTGTTTCAGTCGAGAGACCGCCCGTGTGTAGGGGGCCAGTAAAGGAGATGAACACACGGTCTTAGTGACGTTTTGACAGCTTAGCTGAGACACAGGTAGACCTCTCGATGGACAGAGAGACAGGAAGGGAAAGTAAAAAGCAGAAACATTTTGACAATATTGTTATCTTACAGTGCAGAGAGAGAGAGAGAGAGAGAGAGAGAGAGAGAGAGAGAGAGAGAGGCTGGGAGAGAGAGAGAGAGAGAGAGAGAGAGAGAGAGAGAGAGAGAGAGAGAGAGAGAGAGAGGCTGGGAGAGAGAGAGAGAGAGAGAGAGAGAGAGAGAGAGAGGCTGGGAGAGAGAGAGAGAGAGAGGCAGGCTGGGAGAGAGAGAGAGAGAGAGAGAGAGAGAGGCTGGGAGAGAGAGAGAGAGAGAGAGAGAGAGAGAGAGGCTGGGAGAGAGAGAGAGAGAGAGGCAGGCTGGAGAGAGAGAGAGAGGCTGGGAGAGAGAGAGAGAGAGAGAGGCTGGGGAGAGAGAGAGAGAGAGAGAGAGGCTGGGAGAGAGAGAGAGAGAGAGGCTGGGAGAGAGAGAGAGGAGAGAGAGAGAGAGAGAGGCTGGGAGAGAGAGAGAGAAAGAGAGAGAGAGAGAGGCTGGGAGAGAGAGAGAGAGAGGCTGGGAGAGAGAGAGAGAGAGAGAGAGAGAGAGAGAGAGAGGCTGGGAGAGAGAGAGAGAGGCAGGCTGGGAGAGAGAGAGAGAGAGAGGCTGGGAGAGAGAGAGGCTGGGAGAGAGAGAGAGAGAGAGAGAGAAAGGCTGGGAGAGGAAAGGAGAAGGAAAAACTTGTCAGGCTCCAGTGACAGCTCACATGGGTCTCTTTCTCCCAGAGACGGGGAGATTGTTTACTTGTCCTTTAACGCATCACACTTCTCTGCACTTCCACCCTTCATTTTATTTTCAAAGTCTCGGACGAATGGCTTTGATACTTTGATATAAAATTAGATACATTTCCATTTAATAATTTAATTCCCCGCCGGTCGAAACTGTAACTGTTTTTTTATAATATTCAAATTAATGTTGTTTTGAATTTTGGATGTCTTCCTTTTTCTTTTTTTAGTAACATTTCTGCTGTGATCAGTTCCGTCCCTCTTCTCTTTCTTCCTCCTGAGCGATAGTGCTGTGTGTTTCTGCCTACACACACATACGAGCGTGTGCGTCTGTCTCACTGATGGAAATATCAAAGGCGGCGATATTGCTTTTCAGGGCAAGTAAAAGTCTTAAAAGCTCGGCGTCCGCCTGGGCGCTACAAAGTCTCTGTGGGTAGGAGTAGGACGATAAAAGAGACGATGGGCCTTGGATCACTTCTTCTGCTTTATGCGCACGCACACACGCCACCACCGTCATCAGTGTATTCCTCAGAGTGTTTGCCTAGTGTTTCACGCTCTTCAGTACGTAACGATGAGAGAAACTGCAGCTGCCAGAAGCAGTCGCGGGGGCCAAGCACCCCACATGGACTGCAGAGAAAACTGAATGATATTTTTTGTGGCATATACTGAGTGAGAATGTAAGGGTATCTTTCATATGGTGACCAGTGGAAGTAAGAACGGGTATGTGTGGAAACCGTCCTCATTGGCTTGTTTTGTTACCCACAAAAACATACAGGCATATTGTGTTTGCCCACAAACTATTTTAAATATATATTTTTAAACATTTTAAAATGTCCACATTGTTCAGTGCCATTGGCCTGTATAGCCAGGAACCTTAGGGTGCGTCTACATTCGCCTACTAGTCAGTAGGTACTAGATTAGAGTCAGTACGTACTGCTCGAGCGGCAGACTAGTAGGTAATTTTAGTAGGCGAGTTTTAGTAGCCACACAACGTAGTACTTAGATGTACTACGTCCGATGTCTTACCACCACAGTGAGAGTCCAGCTTTTTATTTAAAAGCCTCTTTCTGTGAGACGGGCCTGCTTTTTTGTCTGAATGTGTACTCATACTGTGTTGAGCTGTAGAGGAATTTAATTTTTTTTTTTTTTTTGTATCTCAGAAGTAGCTGTAACCTCTGTAGCAGCAGTTCACTAGCCGCAGCTACGTACACACAGCCGACGCACTGCTTTTCAATTCATTTTCCTCCGCTTTGTATTCGTCCATGGCTCCAGGTGAATCATGGGTTAGCACAGTGTGCTGCGGTTGCATATATAAAAATGGCTGCCGATTCAGTAGGTCATCCGGGTACCGTTCACCTACTACTCTATGCCTACTGAGTCTTCGGACATACTAGCAGGGCTCCCCTACTGAGTAGTAGGCAATTTCGGACGCACCCTTAAAGAATTTTCTGTGTGTTAATAAACCACTAGAATTTTCATACATTTACAAATATCACAAAAATACACACTATTAATAAAACAACAGTTACTGTGTACCTCTCCATGTGAGATTCAGAGACTGTTTGCAGAGGTGACAGAAGTGCATGAGTTCCTTACTTAAGTAAAAGTACTAGTAATCTAGTAAAAAAAAATACTAAGGTAAAAGTTGAAGTATGACTAGATTTTTTTTACACAAGTGAAAGTATAAAAGTACATGCTCCCAAATGTACTTAGTGTAAAAGTATTTCTTTAAAAATAACTCTCAACTTTTGAGAAACTCAAATTTCTTTAACAGGGTTTCTGAGCTCTTGCTTCTTCGGGAGACACAATAGGCATCTCATTCGCCAAGAGTTGCCTTGTTTGTTTTCTTTTCTTTTCTGAACGCTCACTGCTGAGGCCTGAAAGCTGTCAAAGTAGCCAATCACAGCCCCCCCCTCACATCCAATAGGATTATGATTTGCGCTTCATTGGGACCCTGAATAGAATTGCCTGATTAAAAAATACATAAATAAAGAGAGAAAAGATCATTGAAACTAAAGTAACAAGTCTGTTTTCAAAATATACTGAGTATAAAGTACAGATTCTTCTTTTGAAATGTAGTGAGTAATAGTATTACGTGACAGAAATACTCAGTAAAGTACAAAAAAAAGTACTTAAGTACAGTAACAAAGTACTTGCCGCCTCTGCCTGTTTGATTGAACATTTAACTAATGTTACCAAAAGCATTCCCACTGTGAGAGTGAACATGAAGAAAGGTGACCACTACTTTCCAGGACTTCTTTATTGTCTCCTGAAAGGACTGGGTTTATTACAGCATGTCTTCACTGCCAGTGTCGAGAGGAAGAAAGAACTGTGTGGCGGATGTTGTGCATACTTGAATTTCTTACATTTAAGGTTAACATACCAGGCCACGTCTGATGTGGGTCTGTCAAGACAAATGGTCAGCTTTACGACAGTCATCGGGAACTCAGGAGATGTTTATTGCTAGCACTATGTTTAACGACAGCTCAGTCTGCTCAGGATCCTGCCTCATGTTCAGTAGATGAAGTGTGTGTAGGGCTGTAAACTGGGGTATTTAGGTGTGTGTTTGCCAGTAACATGGCAGACTGTAGGTTGGAACATAGCTCAATATACCATCATTAACATTCCAGACTGGTCTCTTCTCCTTATTCAATGGCAGGAGAAGAAGTTAGAACACTGGAGTACGACTGAAAAGAATGTGATGTTCTGTTGAGCATGTGGTTATTTTCCCCCAACAGGTAGATGCCACAACATGAGTGCTATTGTAGAGCAGTTACCTTCAGGGGTGGTGCTGAAGATGATGGGGGCTCAGCTGGGTCAAAAGTTATATATCATATATCAGGAAGATATCACTCCCTGGAGTGACTGGTTATAATAGACTTGGGGGCTCTAGGGTCTGAGTTATCATAGAAAAAAGCCACGTCTGACTGTTTGTTGGTGCTGAAGTGTGCTGGGTAATTGCAAATACAATGCCCTAAAAAAATATTTCAATTAATTCTGACTTCAAATTCAGTGTAAATTTTCCAATGCATTTAATTTTGTGTTGAAATGCAGGTCGTGAAACATGGGCATGGGTCGAAATGTTTTTTGAGGGTAGTGATAAGTACTTTATCTGGCCCACAACTGTACATATATTGCAACTCTGAGCTCATCAGTAGATCTACAAAGGAACCACTGTTGTTTTAATTACATTTAATAACATCGAACACTTTGGCTACTGTTTTAGTCACACTACATGGTAATTGGGCAGATTTTGAACCTGATTTGCTCCCACAAAACATCTTCCAATATCAGGGTTATCTTAAACATTGATCTTTCCTGATTATCTTGTCGTGTGGGGTGTCTGTAGTCCAGTCTAGACTTTTCCCATCCAACCCACTCTCACCCCACTTGGGGCTGCCTGGATTGTGAATTGTAAATATCGTTGCTGTCCAAATGAAACCAAGTATCTTCATATTTGGTGATTTTAAGTTTTCTGCTTAATTTAATGAACTGTATAGACATCCTTTACATAGTCAAAAATCTACGATTGCCTGTGTTGCATCATTTTGATTCTCTCGGGTGTTTTAATGTGTTTCTGGTCATATAATCACACAAAACAGTATTTTATTTACAACTCTGCAACGGGTTGTTGACCATTTTGCCGTTTTATACTATATTTTTAAGCCTCTGGCTATTGTTTTAGATGCCGGCCGGTAGCTTAGCTAAACCACCGGTCACGTGTTGCAGTGGCTGGGTACAAGCCGTGACGCAGTATCTCTCTAACTAGAGCGTCTCAGTAATCTGTTTTATGAGGAGAGATGAGGAGAGAACACTGCTACTCAAACAGCTGCCTACCTAGACAGCCTACTTACTAGGATTTGAAACAGACCCCTAGTATTGTGGCTCATTGGAACAGCAGTCTGATGTGATCTACTCCATATAACTTAACAAAAACAATGAATTAAAAACTTTTTGCGTATTGGTGGCTGTTTGCTTTTGTTGTTGGTAACATCAGTATTTTTGTCTGAGGTGCTACTTTAAACTGTTCAGAATGCAGGGGCTGGAGAGGAGGGCCTGTACTTTTGTGTATGTGCCAATATTTGCTCTGTAAATTATAATTTTGTAGCTTGTAAGTATGTGTGTGCGAAGTAGCGATTACCTCTTACCCCTCTCTCTCTCTCTCTCTCCTTCTCTCTCGCCCTTAAGGCATGGTTAGGTAGTTTGTTTGATGTCCCCTCTCTGTTATTATTAGAGGCAGTAGAGCTGTGCGAGTGTGTGCGAGTGTGTGCAAGTGTGTGTGTTGTGATAACTATACACACTCATTGAGGTTTGCCTTTGAACACACCTTTAACCAGATCCACACCCTAAAACCACAAGTTTCTGTTGCGAGCACACCGAGGTGCACTGAACAGAGAAGTGGTAGCTGGTTTGTGAGCTGTGGTTCAGAGATGAGGATTCAAGGTCTTTATTCCTGCAGAGACACACCAAATGTTCCAGTCTAGTCATTTGCTAAAATATACTTTTCCATCTGTTAATTATAACTACATGAACCACTAATCACAGTGGACTGTATATTCAGAATGATATCATGTTTCAAAGCAGTTTTACTTTATTTTTAACAGTATAATGTTTCTGCTGTAAGAAAATTGAAGGTGATTTATTGAAACTGTTTGTTCTCAGTTTAGACATTTTACTATAGACCACCACTGTTTTGTATGAAAGCAGATAATCCAGATATGATTAAATGAGCACTGAATCACAGTTATTTAAGATAATATCACACTCATGAGATCATTTGGCAGTGGTTTGCTCTAATATGACTCTGTATCTGTTACAAGATTTAAAGTGGTTGCACTGAGTTGAGACAAATACATCTTAAAAAAGAAACCATTGATGGCATCATTGCTTTATCTTCTTACCTGGTATGTTGAGGGCAGAACAGAGTAACAAACATGTAACTTGCCGTACTCGTGTCTGAGTTTCTTCCCCTGGCACAGTGTGTTCTCTCATTTTTTTAGCTTCAGGTGTGTTGTTTAGGTAGCTGGCACACAGTATGGGCACTCTCAATGCGCACTCGCAGCAGCCTATACTTAAGCGTGTGGAGTTGAGGCGTTTTGATTGTTGTTGTTTTTTTCCCAGTCAGTAGTGTACTCGATATTGTAGACAGTATATATATATATATATTAGAGATGGACCGATGAGCGTTTTTAAGACCAATTCTGATCACCGATCTCCTTTCAGCATGAACGGCCGATAGCCGATACCGATCGAAGGCGGGGTATACGCCACGGCAGGGCTACATGTAGTTATTAGTGCAAACAAGTCATGAAACATGGTCTAAACTGGTTTATTACAAACTGGTCTAAACCGGTTTTAACAAGCTCATATGAAACAGCATAATATTTTTAACAAAATTAGCACTAAATAAACAAAGTAAATCAAACAAATATCACCAATACTGCAATCATTAAATTTAAATTTAAAACGAAAAAGGCTAATTAAATAAATGCAGTAAAAACTGCAGTTATTAAACACAGACTTTGTTATTTTAAACGACAATCTGTAATCATTAAATGTAGATCTTGTTGCTGCTGTTCTGTTCGTACCGGTCAGATCTGGTCTGTACGGTGTTCAGGGTTGTTTGTTTTGTGCTAGCTGTGTGTGCTAGCTCTGCTGTTTGCTGATACTCACTGTATTCAGCCGTGTGCAGTGTCGTATCAGATTAGTGTGTTAAATGTCTTTGTTTTGGTTTAAAAACGGCCTGGATGAGTCTGCGTCATATACGTTAAAACACTGCCAGACGGACATGTTTTCTATCAGCGCATGCTTTTCTCACGACGCCGCTGCTTCAGTCAGTCTGTGGAAACTGAAAGGGTGTGTATTTCCACCTAGCGGTTCAGATAGGAATTGCAGGGAGCTGGCCGGAGGGGGTTCTCCTCTTCCTGCATGAAACACTAGCTGGAAATACAGAAATTAGGCTCATTGGTTTAACGCCATCGATTGGCTCTCAAGATCGGCTAAATTGGAGAAATATTGGTCGATCACCGAACGCATATTTTGATTACAAATCGGCCAATACCGATACATAGCCGAACGATCCTTCCATCTCTACTATATATATATATATATATATATATATATATATATAGTCGCACACCTCCAGCTGTGAAGCTGCAGGAGGGAAGTATTAGGCTTGTTTTTTAGTAGTTGCAAACACTGAACATGGAAATATAACTAAGTCGTTTAATACAGTTTTTATGACAGTTAATCGCGAGCTTAAATTTCATGATTGTGACATCCTTAAAACCAGAACAAATGGAAATGAATTTAATTCTTCAGTCATGCTTCCACTACACACTAAAACAAAACAAACAAAAAAACAGAACTGACCTAAAGGGGAAGCAATGAAGGCAACGGTTCTAGTTTACTTTCCCATTCACCCCTATTTGAGAGACAGCTAGAACAGTTATATACAGCTATATACAGTTTATTTACAACATTGCTGTTTTGTTGATTTTTGAAGTGAAAAAGAAAACGGCAAAAAATGTTAATGATTTTTTTCAAATGTTAATCAGCAGTAAACTGTGTGGAGTGTGTATGTTCTCCCCGTGCTTGAGTGGGTTTCCTCCGGTTTCCAGCATGTTAGGTTGATGGCTCACTCTAAACTGCCGGTGGTGTGAGAGTTTAGATCGTTGTCCTGTTGGGGAAGTCTGCTTCAGTTTCTTGACTGACTGTGTCATATTTTCTGCCACAATTTGCATACTTGCATAAATTCTACTTGCATCCGTTCTTCCCTCAACCCTGCAGTGTTTTCTGCAACTTTGGCTGCCAAACAACTCCAAAGCAGAATAGATCCAACTCTGTGTTTAACAGCTGGCAGGATGTTCTTCTCATTAAATGCTGCTTCTCTTTTCCTCCAAACATACTTTTGGTGATTATGGCAGAAGAGTTGCATGTTTTTATTTTATCACTTCTCGACACTTGTTTCTGGAACGCCAGTGGCCTGACTAGATGTGCATGTTTTAGTGGATGACTTTTGTGAGGAGGTTGCAAAGTTTTCTTTTGATTGCTCTTCCAGTCAGTCCAGTCAATAACAGGCCTAATGGATAAATTAGGTTCTGAGAAGTTATAACTGTAATGGTCTGTATTAAGACCAGTTATAATTGTAATGGTCTGTGTTAAGACCAGTTATAACTGTAATGGTTATAACTGTAATGGTCTGTATTAAGACCAGTTATAACTGTAATGGTTATAACTGTAATGGTTATAACTGTAATGGTCTGTATCAGTGTAACTGAAATGTCATTGGCTTTAGCTGCAAGTGTGACAGATCAATAGAGAACTTCCTCGAGAACCTTTTGTTCCTGTTGGCACTGATCTGAGTACCAAAGTGAAGTGAAGAAGTGAAGAAGTGCTTGCAGTAATAAAGACTCTCTGTGTAGTTGCGTGTGGATCGTTTATGATTGCCGTTGATCAGTTTATATCTGTTTGTGGATTTCTTCATGTTAGTGCCGTATTGATTAATTAATGAATTATTAAACACTGATGGCTCTGCTCTCCTGTTTACCTCTCAGAGAAAGAGAAGCGAGTGAAGTCTGGTTCAGAAGCAGGAGTAGCCAGCAACTCTCATCCAGAGAATTCAGACAGTCTCAAAGAAGGAGGTGAGTCAGTCACTGTGTGTGTGTGTGTGTGTGTGTGTGTGTGTGTGTGTGTGTGTGTGTGACTTTCTCTTGGTCTCTTTTTTGCTTTCTTTCTTTCTTGCCCTTCCTCTATTTGCATTTCTTTTTTTCTATTCCTTCCTTTTTCTTTCTCTTCTTCTAACTTCTTGGCTTTCTCTTCTTTCTTTTTCCCTTTTTTGTTTTCTTTCTTTCTTTTTGTCTTTCTTTTTATTCTATCTTTATCATACAATTAGTTTTTCCATCCTTTTTTTCCTCTTCCTCTCACTTGCTTGATCTCTTTGTCTTGATCATGCTCACGCCCCCATTTCTCTCTGTCTTCCCCGTTATTTCTTTCTTTCTCATTCTCTCTTTTTTCTCTTTACATTTCTTTCTTTCTCTTCCTCTCTATTTTTCTTTCTATTCTTCTCTTTTCTTTTCTTTCTGTCCTTTTCTTGCTCTTACAATCTTTCTTTTTTCTTCCTCTCACTTGTATTCTGTGTCTTTAGCTTGCTGTCTCTCTCACTCTCCTTTTCCCTCTCTTTGTCCCTCCCTTTCTCCCTCTGTTTCTCTCATTTGTGCTGTTGCTTTTGCTCAGTACTGAATCTTCTTTCTTTGGTGTTAATCTAAGGGTTCTTTGTTCTGGCTGTGTTCACATGTTCTCCACCCTGATGTTTCTAAAGGAGACTGATTGTTTTGTGTGTGTGTAACGTTTACTTACACTGCACTGGCTGTGTGTGTATGTGTGTGTGTGTGTGTGAGTGGGCGTGCGTGAGTGTGGGCTTACGTGTGTCTGTATAAATGCTATAAGGCCGACACACTGATTCTGTTGATCACCACTGGATTTACACAGATGCAGTTTAAATGAGGCTCTTGATCAGCTTTTGTACTCAAACAGCACCAGCGGACCAACGGCTGCTGTTCAGAAAAGCACACGTATACTGCCTGACAGAGCGTTCTAGTCTGTCCGTTTATTTATTTTTAAGAGTTTAAAGCGTTAAAGGGTTGATGTACACAAACACGAGACAGATGTATTTCCTATGACAATTAATAAAGAAGGAAATAAAAGTTTAATTACTTACTGAGTTACCAGTTTAGATACCAGTCTAGTTTAAAACACCTACAGTACTCTGCAAAAGTCCACCCTTCTTTATTTTAATTTATATACAGAACGGCCTATAATTGTTACTATTTGATAATCTCTTAGGATACAGAAGGGGAAAGTCAGAGGAAGCCCTCATTGATATAAGTTGTTCTCAAAACAGTGTATTTACCCCAAAGTCCAGACCTCAACATCACTGAACATGTTTGGGATCACAAAAACCAGAAAAAACAATTAACTTCTGAGCTTGGTAGAGATATCCCTGAAGATGACCTTGAAAACTGAAAGCAAGTTCTCTAAAAAGATGAGAAGATGTATTTGCACTATCATTTTATTATAAACTGTGGTCTCTGACTTCTGCACAGTACTGTAAATAGGTGTTCAAATACAGACTGTAGAGCATCTGTTGCTGCACAGTTAATTAACCCCATCCATCCCATCCATGACCAACTGACCAGATATTATTTTACTGTTGGACCTTTCTCAGTACAGCAGTGACGTTGTTATGGCAGTATCTTGATAAGGTATGTTGTGCTGGTATGACTGCATTTCAGGAACAGTAGCATCCAACACGGGACATGCACCAGTGTGCACCTGATTAAATGAGAGTATGTACACAGTTAAGTCACATTATTGTGACCATTATGATTCCTTCTTTCACCGACGGCAGCACGTAGGTGGCAGCATTACGATGTGGGGAATGTTTTCTCTGGGCCCACTCATCCATGTTGGAGGCAGTCTCAAGCCCATTTGGGTTTGAATCCATCCTTGCAGATCACGTACACCCATACACGCTGATTGTCTTCTCTGGGGCGGATGGGATCTTCCAGCAAGACCTTGTGACACGTCACATGGCTAGAAATGTCCCACATTGGTCAGAAGAGCTGACTTTCAAGTACTACCCTGGACCACTAATTCCCCAGACTCTAACCCAATTGAGCATCTATGGGACCACCTTGATCGTCATGTTCGCTCTGTGGATCCGCCCCCATGTGCCTTCCAGCTGCTGTGGATTGCGTTGCAGTCAGCAATGTGACAACCTACCAGGACCGTATTGAGTCTCCCAGCTGCTGTCCATGTTGCACACGTGGTTACTCTGGATATTAGCTGGTGGTCATAATAATGTGACTCAACTGTGTATATTACCTGTTTTTTTTTTTTTTAAAAACTGGCAGCTCAGTTTAGTTTTAAGGCTTACAGTGGAAGCATTGTGAGGTTGGGCACAGCCTGACCTGTGTGAGTGCTTCACTTCTGCATGAAACACAATACAGAGCACACCGAGACTGACTTCCTCTGTGTCATACGAGAAGGATGACTTGGCAGTACTGAGTGTGTGTGCGTCCCATGAATGAGAGACATAGCCATCAGAAAGGTCATGAACATGAGCCATCTTTCTAACAACCACGTTTCCTCACCGTCCCAGAGAGCCACTGGTAATTTCTCTGCTTGTGAAAGAGGAGCTGCTGAATCTGATTCAGAAATGGGCAAACGGTAATGGGGAGGCAAGGGAGGGATCAAGTGCAAGATTCAATGCTAAAACAGATAAAGTGAAGGTTGTTTACTTGGACTGTTGTCTACCGTCCTTCACACTGATCTGAACTGCAGATGATAAGCAAAGCAAGACCAACGCCTCATGTTTACTGAGTTTGTGTGAATTAATTTAATGGCATCTGCTGATGGTTTGGGTTACAGACACTGCTTATGCATATGCACAGTAAAAGCTGGGTGTAGCTTTGAGCTAACCGTCTAAAGTGCCATAAATATGATACCAAGTGTAGCATCACAATTCTCTATTCCATGTTGATACTATAACTAAAGAATGTGGACACTTTTTATTGTCTACACAACCATTGTTTACTGACATGAACACAAAAAACACAAATACATATTTTTTTAATCAAAAGCCTTTATGTTTAATTAATATGTAACTGTTAGGGGTGTAATGATGTATCGTGATATCATAGTACACAACAGTAAAATTGTGAATTTTGGAGTTATGACATTGGGCATTGTGAAGAATTGGCATTATATTAAATATGGCATCTAATGCAGCTGCACTGTTTATATTATTATATTCATAATTTTTATTATTTGAAATTTGATTGTATTGTAAGAATATCAAATTCAGTATTGTGAATGGAGTCAGGGTCAAGTAACCATACATGGTCTTATATAGCGTGTCAAGTGAAAACATACATAAGAACTTTTATTACCCTGTATTTATCTCTGAGAACAACATATTGTGGTAGTCCTATGTTGATTATTCCAATGATCACAATGTTACCCATACTAATGAATACTACTCATCAACTGTATGTATAAGGTCTGCTATGCAAAACGCTCTGTCTCTGAACAACTGTATTCAATTTGGTTTTTTTTCTGGTAGACCACATGAATTTCTACAAAGTGTTAGCTTATTTAAAGAGTATTAATACTTGGGAATCACAGCTTTTACAGGTTGTAATGAGGCCTGCATGATTCTTGAATAAATCTTAGCTATGTATGTTTTTGACTTTTTGACGATATAATTGAGTTCCTACATAGCATAGCTTACAGACATGCAGTTATGGACATACTGGCAGTTCAGAAATTAATTATACACAAAAAAGAGTTATTAAATATTCTGAATAAATTGCCTAAATAAAATTAAATGTACTTAAATGAGAGATGAAAATATAACCTAAATCCTGTTTGTAAAGTAGACAAAATATCTTGCAACTTAGTTATGAAGTACATACTAGACCTGGCTTGTTAGTCACCCACTTACCTAATCATTCATTAATGTTAAGCAGGCTAAGCACTCAGGTAGAATTTGTGTGTATCACTGAAAGGAAAGAAACCAACAGGAACCCACACCAGCAAGATCTTTTTAACTTAGTTGGCTACAAGCAATTAACAAACTTTCTGTTGTTCTTGAAAAACAAACCAAGATTGTGATTTTAATCCAACTAACTGTAATAAAATTATATTGTTGTAATATTGAAATGATGTTTGTATCATTTTCACCTTTCTGTTGCCTAATGCTTCACAATTCATTCATAAACTAAACATTAGTCAAGAATTACACAAGCTCACTCACTCACTGGTATGTGTGTGTGTGCATATTCAGTAAACATCAGCATGTGAGTGGAAAGGGAAGAATGGGTTATCACAAATGTTTATGTTGTGAAATGCACTTTCCTGCTTTTGTGGAAGGAGATTAAGATGTTTATGTTGATTTTGGGTGTATGTTCTTTCTGTGTGTGTAGAGGTCGCTACAGGAAATCTGCTGAACTTGGAGGAAGGAGCTATCATGGCAATGGTGCACTCAGGATGTGAAGACACCCACGTACACCCAGCACAGAGCATCAGCACAGAAAACAACAACACTGTATGGGTAAGCACACCTCAGTCTAAGAAAAGCTATTGTAAAGGAAATTTTGGCCACTGAAAATAAAACAAAAAAAAGCTTTATAAAATTATAATAAATAAAATACAACATATACAATGTTCTTACAGTGAAGTGTTATTATCTCTCTTACTTTATCACTCATTTAAATGGTGGTGAAAATGACAAATAATGAAAAAAAAATGCTGGTTTGTTCCATCACTCTCTCCTACACTGGCCAGTAAATATGTATTTAAGAAGCAAAATGTTAACTATAAATGTGTCAGCTGTGTGGAGCCATTTCATAGTTTCTGTTAGGGATATTAGAGGTTAATTTTATATTAAAATGAGGAAATAGCACCCAGGAACTTTTTCCACTACAGGCTTGATGTCATTCGACATGCCACTCAATACTCGGAATACAGCAAAACAACAAAATCATTAAGTCCACACTAGCATGACCACATCATCTGTAGACAGAATTTTATAAATAATTAAAACATTCACAAGTGATGGTGTAAAGTATGACTAAAAACAATAAATAAATGAATAAATGTTCTTTGTTGTTTAAGATAGTTGACTTTCTGGAACATTATTACACAATATTTTTTACAGTGAAAAACAAATATCTCCAAAATAGTAACTTTACAGGAGAGGCCAAAAACAGTCTTAATTTTTTCTTCCAAGTGAATTTAAAGTATTTCTATTGGTCCATCCCTGATAAATTTTTACACAATGTCAACGGCAGCTGTCGTGTTTAAATGATGCAGAAAAATGAAAAACATCAAAAATTCTGATACATGTTTTTTACTGGACAGTGACTATATTTAAACTGTTTTTTACTTGTTACCCACTTTTTTTGGGTGTTTGTTTCCATTTTCAGCCTGAATTTTCATTTAGTTGCTCTGCTGATATATACCGCTACTGCAGCTGGTAAATAAAACAAAGAATATATCTTTTCCAGTGAATGAAGCGTCATTAAAATCTTCAAAGGAAAATGCAAGACCAGATGGCGTTGTAAACATTTGAAATGTTCATGATGTTTTTGTATGCTGACTTTGACATGTGCATACTAAATTTGATTTAGGCGAACTGTTTCATTACAGTGAGAATAAACTCATAATAATATAAACAATATACAGGGCCACAATATAAACAACACAGTATAAACAATGGTCAGCGGTTAGACTGTTTCTTTGAGTACAACATTTGTTTTTACAATCAAATAGATTCACATGAAAATGCTTAAAAAAGAGTTGTTGTACCAAAGTCATAGCTTCAGTCTAACATTCAAAGGGTTTTGTTTTTAGAAATATACAACGTCTACAGAGGAACTTGGGGCTATATGAGGAAACTTACACAAAGTGCTGATGTGCTGATTTTTGCTGGTGTTTTAATTCCTGTAAAGCTAAAAAGGTTTCTGCTTGAGAAATCTGCTCGTCTTTAATGACCAGGCTGGGCAGATTGCTCCTACATTAATATGTAATTTGGGGTATTCCTGCGGGAGTGACAAATGATGGTGAAACAGTGGGTGGGGACAGATTAGTCATGCAAACAGATTAATTTGTTTGTCATCTGCAATTTACTGAGAGAGTCAGGGCTGCAATTACTTCAGCTTTCTTTGATGGCAGTTATGTAGATATAATCTGACCATGATGTATACATTGTAGTTACTGTGTACATGGAAATGGAGTATATATTGTGAAGGCTTTCTACAAAAGCAGGACTCCAGAGGAACCTAATCATTTTCTGCTGAATTCGTGGCATTTGAACAATTACCACAGACAATACAACTCATTCAAAGCCTCTTTAATCCTGTCAGAAAGCACATTTATGATAGAAGCCAATTGTAAGCTGCTTCATCATTTGCCCACTGCCTTTAGTATTACTTTGAGTTAACAGGTTTTTGGTTCTTAACTTTGGTTCTTTAACACTGTCAATCAGTGGCATGCATCTGTAGTTTATAACTGATTGAAAAATATACTGTTATTATTGTACATTTTGTTCAGTTACCTGCTTCCTCTTAACTGCTTTACAGGATCATTTACCTGTTTCCAGGTTAATTAATGGTTGCCTGTGGTTCAGCACACCTCACATGACACCAGTGCACTGCAGTAAATTATAGCCAGATCTAAATAAATTATTGGTGCAGCCAGAAATTCACTGATGCATGCATGACATTTAGCATGCCCAGTTATTTCATTTCTGTTGTCTAACCCATCCTTTGGCCCATCCTGCTTGCCTGTGTGGTTCTGGTTTTACTCATAAGCACATAGCCTAATGTCACTAAGTGTGTTTTCATGCACTGAATAATCCCATCGTAATCAGATTTCTGCACTTGTCTGATGTTTTTAAGTGGTCCTGTAAACTCCGTTCTCTAGTATCCGGACTAAAATTCTGGTAACAAGAGATTTTTAGTCAAGTAATCTGGGTTTGTTAGTGTATGTACGCTCCTACCCTGATTACTGTTGGATTTCTTCACTAGTGTAAAAGCAGAACACGGAGCAAACAGAGCAAAAACACTGCAACCATGAGGCGGCAACAAAACTCTTTGGAAGCAGCGTCATCTTCTAGATGATACATGTTCATATTTCCAGTGAAGTGCATGTTTTTTAAAATATACGCTGCGGTATTAAGTTTGAGTTTTGTATTATGTCTGTGTCAGGTCATCTTCTGTGAGTTTGTCGACTGGCTGCAAAGCAGAAATCTGTTTACCGCCTGACTTAGAGACCCAGAGTTTCTCCATTTCCTGATTACTTAAGTGCATGTAAATGCATTCAATGGATTTTTGACAAAAAATTATTTTCTTCAGTTATCAGATTATGAAGTGCTCTCACTGTGGAGATGTGGGTGCACTGTATATGCATTATTTTTATTATTGTTATTATTATTATTATTATTACTATTATTATCCGTCCGTCCGTCCGTCCGTCCGTCCGTCCGTCCATCCATCCATCCATCCATCCATCCATCCATCCATCCATCTTCCACTTAAGCCTGCTATTCGGGTTCCCAGGAGGGGGCTGGAGCCAATCCCAGCATTGTAGGGCTAAACGGGGTACTGCCTTGGACAGGTTGCCAGTCCATCACATGACCAACACACCCTCACGCACACACTCATAATAATAATAATAATAATAATAATAATAATAATAATAATAATAATAATAACAATTAATAATAATAATGCACTGTTTTTAGCTGCTGATACCTGTTTCTTGAAAGTGGCATAAACTACAACATACGTCAAATGTAGAGCTAACAATAAAATAATGAATGAAGGCAGAAACAAATCATGGGAACAGATCATGCGTCCTGTAGAGACAAAAAAGCATTCCCTAATAATGCATGCATTAACACAGCAGTGAGTACTGAGCCTTTCCTTGAGTCTGCTAATTTAGGTCTAGCCAGAGAGTTAACTAAATCAGTTTTCATGAGTTAATTCATGAAGTTATAGTGAATACTGCTTTACGCGCTTGGAGGAGAACACTAACTGCTAATTAAACAGGTGTCAGCTACATCGAAGGCTAGGATTGCGCCAATGTCGGGTCTACGATTCGATATAATATTATTCTGAAAGCAGAACGATATGTTGTTATTTATAGAAACTACTTTCGTCGTAGTATAAAAATGGTAACTATTGCCAATGTGAATGTTAGTGGTGCTTGTCTTTCTTAGTGTCTAAAGGCTAAATACAGATTACAACACTGCTAACAGTCTAGCGGCCGGGAGTTTAAACACAACTTAAAATGAACCACTGCCTGCTATCAGTCCATGCATGTAAACTTAATTACAAATCGGTATAATGTTTTTGAAAATTGATACAGTATCACAAGACATAACATGCAATACTCAAGTGTATCAGTATTTTTTTTACATGCCTGATGTTGAGGTCACAGTCTCTCTGTGATCTGTTTTTTAAATGTCCATTTGTTGATATTGTATCGACCACAGCAAGTTGCTAATTATGGCTTCATGTTATCCACCCAGAAATTCTGTTTGCAGCACATGAATTGGGTCATTTGCAACTGACCCTTTATTCATCATTAGTAAATTGCCAGCTTATTAGAAATAACCTGGATGTTTATTGCACTTTAAAGCTAATTCCCTGAAGTGTATTGATTTTTAATGAAGAGAGAACGGGCTAAAAGGCTTTCTGTTCTGCTCAATCATGAGCTGACTCCGGGATCACCTGTAATGCACAGTGCAAGCACACTCATTACTCCTTGAACAATGCTGTGTTCAAAGCGACTGACTGACTGCATCAGGGAACCGGGGAAGCTGCCTTTACTCATCCTTCCTGCTGCTTGGCTGGACAAATAATGCAGATTAAATTAGTTACATCCAGCAGCCATTAAAATGTTATCATAAGAAGCTCAGAAGGTTTCAGGTTTCCTCCAGGCGAAACTGAGACATCAGACATTTCAGTGTTTGCAGGATAAATGGCAGCAGGTTAAAGGGCCAAGGCAATCAGGCCTGAGCCTGTCATAAGAACGCTGGGGTGGGTGTGAGTGCATATTTTGTGCATGTGTTTTTTATTTTTTGTTAACGCTATCCTTCCTTTAGTAATGAAGAACTTACATGTAGGGGGGAAATTATTTTATAGATTTTTTTAATAGAACACAGAAAACTGTCCCAAATTATGTCAGCATGCATTTTGCTGTAATTTGATAATTATGTGGTCTAGATAAATCACAGAAAAACATTTTCTTCACATTTTTTGGATAATTATAATTTATTTTTGGCTGTTCTACAAATTGCTCCTTTGGGTAAGATATATAAAAATGCTTATTTGTTTAAATTGTGTGGCGTGGGGCAGCACGGTGGGGTAGTGGTTAGCACTGTTGCCTCACAGCAAGATGATCCGGGTTGGATTCCTGGTCCAGGCCATTCTGTGTGGACTGTGCATGTTCTCCCCGTGCTTGAGTTGGCTTCCTCCAAGTACTTCCTTAAACACGGCCCAAACACATGCATGTTAGGTTGATCGGTCACTCTAAACTGCCCGTAGGTGTGTAAGTGTGCGTGCTGGTCATGCGTTGGACTGGTGACCTGGCCATAGTGTAGCCAGCATTCGCCCGATGAATGAATAAACAGCAGCCCCCCGTGACCCTGACTAGCGGGATAAAGTGGAAGATAATGGATGGATGAATTAATAGTCTGGCGTGGTTTATATGTTTAAAACATTTCTTGCAAAGTAGGACAACCTCTTATTTCCTTAAATGTCACTTTTTAAAGAAAGAGTGCGCTGAGATAGGGTTAGACATTAAACAGAAAATTGTTTGGGTCATGGTTACTCTGGTTCAGTTGATCAAGTCAGGTGTTGTGACCTTAGGACACCTTGAACATGTGGTGGTGTTGTTATTATAATCATATGAAAACAAATGTATGTATACACGACAAAGTTCAAGAGCAAATATTTACACAGGTACACAGGCTAGTCTATGCACATTTTTTAGGAGTGGAAAATAGTTTAAATATATAATAATTTTCATTATTTGTACTTGTGCCGCCTGATTATAATATGTGTATTTTGACACATCTAGTTAATTATAATACATTCTGTACATAATTTACTTGATTGTGTGCATCTGTTTTTTTTCTTGTATGTGTGTCTTACAGGAGCTTGATGATGGTCTGGATGAAGCTTTCTCAAGGTCAGTGATTGACAAATTCATATTTTTCATTGTGTATAGATATGATTACAGACCATGCTGTGATACAAAGGGTGGTAATCAGTGGTAATTACATGTTTTGTCATTTGCTTAATGTTGTGCTTCTACAGTGTTCTGGAGGAAAAAAATCTACATTGACTTACAGAAGTAGCTGCATGGCCAAGTTTGCCTTAAAATCAGTGTTTCTGGCCTCAGTTACAGTCTTACCCCAGTGTCACCTCTCTTTGAACAGCAGGGCACTAATTCAGTGAATGGTTCTTGATGGTAAATGAGAACCTGAAAGGGGCACTATTAACCATTTTCAGCTGAGAAGTTTTTGCTGTCTGCAATTTCTGCAGAAAAATACTATTTAACTATTGAAACTAGATCTCTTAAAGCATCCTATCAGTATAAAGTGGGCTATGATGGGGAGGGGTTTTTGTTACCCAGTGAGTGGACATTTTCATACAGCAGCTCTGAACCTGAACTGTTCACATGGGCCAGGCCATATAAAGATAAGGTCTGTGTATAAAATAATTAAAGCAATGTTCAATCAGTTTTGAGCGCTTTTTGAATTGTATTGGAAATTGGAATTATACAAGTGTATCAAACTTAAAAATTCTGGTGGTACTGCTCTGTTGCATCTGTGTCCGTAAGCTTTGAGAGAATTTAGATTAGATTATATTAGATTCAACTTTATTGTCATTGTGCAGAGTACAGGTACAAAGCCAATGAAATGCAGTTAGCATCCAACCAGAAATGCAAAAGAGAAATGACTAACAGTTTGGGATTATTGTACATGTGGTGGTATATAAATAAATATATAGAGATAATTAAGTAAATAACCACTATTGTGCTAAAACTGGAGAGATGCTGAGCCTCGCGCCACCATCTTGATCTGTGTGTGCAAATGAACATCATTGACAGAAATCTCTATCCATGTCTGTATTTAACACTGAGCGTTAGGCCCCTGGCGCACAAACTAAGATATGAACATATTTTTTATGTATCAGAAGTATCAAACTGAAACAGGAACACCACTGTATTGATTTAAATTGAATGATGTCATGTCACATGGCACGAACTGCAGATGGAAATGATTTTCCACCAAAGCAACACTATCCTAGGCTTTTAAAATGCCCAGTGGTCTACGTTATTAATGGTTGCACACAAAAACCCCAAGGTGCTTTTATCAAATAGCAAAAGTTGCTGTTCATAAGGGAGAAAATGCAGGAAATTGACCGAAAAACAAGCCATAACTAACAGACAAGCAAGCTGTTCCTGAATACTTTTTTTGTGATCAATTCTTTATTGAAAGTATACAGGTATACATCACATGTACCATTTATACATTTCTTTTTCTTCCAAAATAATAATAATAATAAAACTGAATAAATAAGATAAAAACCCATACACATAACTTAAACTGTCTATAACTTCTTAAAACTCGCCCCAAGGCAACATGAATACCCCCCCACTACCTGTTCCTGGATACTTTTGTATGTTGTCATTGGTTTTCTCGGTAGGTCTTATATCTGCTCACTTAAAATCCCTCTTCATAACATCAGGTTTTCATCCATTATATGTGACTTTCTGTTTGTATCTTTCTCTCGTAATGTTGTCCAATCTAACGCAGTACCGGATCCACACCTGCATCTCCTCCGTTCAGTTTTTTTACCCTCCGTCTTGATTTCGAACATTAACTGAATACAGCCTATTCTGATGGTTACAGAAGAATGCATTGTTGTGGGCGGAGCATGAACAGATGAGTTTGTTAATTGCTAACATGCAGTAAACCTGATATTTCTATCTTGTGTGAGTGCAGTTCAACCGCCACACCTCTGCTCAAATCTTTGCTGTGTACCTCTGTCTCTCTTCAAGGTCCATTTTTTCCCAGTACTTCAGTCCACGGTATCAGTCTCTTAGTAGCAGAGCTGCTTTTCTGAGCCCTGACCTGTTGGGACGGGCTGAAAGGGAACCTGCATTAGACTCGGTCTCGCCACTTCTGAAACCCGTAGGGTCACTCTCGGACATTTTCTCACGTGCTTTATTTATTTCTTTATTTATTTATTTTTGAATTTGCTGCTGCCACTACGGAGGGCGAATATGAAATGTGCCAAGATCTGTTGCCATGGTGCTGTAGAGCGTGTGCTGGAGACTGTTGCTTCGAAACAAGTAACCAATAATGCGCTCCTTAAATGGCATTTAGTTCTCCGGCGCAGTAATTAGTGCTGGAAATGATTACTTTTCGTGCCCAATTGTAAACATTTGTGGACAGTAGTTAGAAAGATAGAATCGGGAGTAATCACACACACATACGTGCACACACACACACACACACACACATGCGCGCGCGCACACACACACACATTCACCCTGAGGGTGTCAGACTGCACCCTCGAGCTGCTGTCTTAAAGCAGCAGGGGTTCGTCTCGAATCCTCTCTGCACTGATTGTTCATATGTGTGCAGTAATTAAAGGCAGTGGCTCAGTAATTAAACACTGTGTGTTTTTTTTTATTATTAATCTCTGTGGTGATTAATGAGCTCCTCCGAATGAAGACGAGTTGGTCAGAGCTGGCCTCAGCAAAGCTTTGTGTCACTGGAGAGAATACTGAAGACTGTGTTTCTTTAAAGCAGTTGTACGTGATCCCTGGCCTTGACTGAGTTTATAACACACAGTTAATGAAATGGATCAGTGAGGGACATACAATGTTGTATGTAGTGGAGCCCCACTTACATCTGTATTTCTGTGTCTGCCATGTCCAGTATTTAGACATCTTCCATCAACCAAACTGTCTGCATTATTAAATCTTATATTTTTAGAGTTCCTACACTACCGCTCAAAAGTTTGGGATCACAGTGAAATGTTCTTGTTTTCAATGGAGTAGTCTTCCTTCCTTAACACAACAATGGACAACCAATTAGTCCAATAACATCCTTAACTTGGATTGGTGGTCGTACCAGGAGATTTAGACAGAGGACTGAGAATTGCTGATAATAGGACTATATGCAAAATAAGCCTCTATACAAAAATAGGCTTTAATACAAACATTTTTATTCTTTAAAAATCATCTGATACACTTACATTAATTGTGGACAATTAAATGGACAATATTGTTTGTGAATTGCATGAACATTGCATGAATTGCATGAAATGAAATTCTAAAGGGATCCTAAACTTTTGAGCGGTAGTGTACATTGTGGCACTTCCTGGAAATGTCTCTGGTCCTTATCAGTTTCCTGCTCTAATCTATAATCAGGGCTATACTGTAAATACAGTGCCACTTATTCATCCAAGTTGCATAAAAGGAGTGTACATGTCTTTAATAGGAACTGCTCTACATCTTATTAATAAAATTTGGTTTAAGGGGTTGAGCGCGAACAATGAATCTGCTTTAGGGCGTGAAATCAAGTGCCAGCATACCAGCACCTCATATACATCCTTTACTGCATGAAGCACGCACTGATTCCTCCTGAAGTTTGTTGGGGAGCCAAATAAAAGCGAACAGCTTTCAGCAAATCGTCAGCCAGTGCCTGTAGGTATTGAGGTCACACAGTGACGCTGCATTTACACTGCTCCGTCTCGTCAACAGACATGAACGCCTCCTCAGTTGGCCGCAAGTGAGCGTTAACAAATGTCTTCCCTGCGTCGTCCAATTAAATCACGTGTATGCGTTTCCTGGGGTGATTGGGCAGAGGTGATTAATGCTCGTGTTCAACATCGGCTATTTCATATGATATTTACATCCAACCAGATATTTTGGATTGAGTATTGTTGAGTATAAATATGTGGACCTTCTAATAAAACGTTATATTAATATTTTTCAAAACAGACCAGAGACCCCAACAGTCTCTGCAACTCTTCTCCCTACAGTTTGGCAGGGATGGATCATAAAGGACAGGGCTAGTAGGAGCCGTTCCTCTAGGCTTCAGCGGGACCTTTGAATATGGAACCAAAGTTTCATACGTTGAGGATACTCATGGCGCAAACACCTGCCCTCTTCTCATTGGATAGATGTGGCGCTTTGGTCCGATTCATTTGCATAAAGTTCGCCTTGGCTCAACTATTCGTCGCACCACGTCCCCCAAACTCGATGCGCCAGACTCATGATGGACCAGGCGGTCGCGTTTGACGGAACAAATGTTTCCCATTAAAAATGAATTGGATACATTGCAATGCATCGACGCAAAAGAACAGCATAAATGCAGCATCAGTGCACTGCTCTGCCTTCTTACCAAACTTTAACAGTGTTAATATTAGCATTACTTAAAGAAACAAAGAGTGATCCTATAGTTTCATTATTTTTTCTAAGATAGTATATTAGAATGCTGTATGATTGCAGCGTATGAGATAGAGTGTAAGAAAATATCACATTATTATGCTTTGTGATGCTGCTTTGTGATGCTGTATCAATAATTAAAAACACTGTATAGATTAGTTAACAGTTAACATGAAAAGATGAACAGATCTTCATCCATTAGACTCTTCTGCTCCTCAACGTACTATATACTATGACATTTTTCCTGGAATTAGGTTTTTAAACATCGTCTTCTCCAGTCTCTGTATACTGATTCTAAACCCCCGTATGTATTATATTGTCAGGTTCTTAGCGCCAATACACAGCCCCAGTTTGAGATGCTTCAGCAGTAGCTGTGTTTGTCTTAGTAGTATTCTGGTTTTATTGCGATATTGGTATTATATATAATTTTGGTAATAGTTACTCACTCACTCTTCTAAACTGCTCATGCTGCTGGAGCCTATCCCAGCGCTTATTGTGTGGAAGGCAAGATAGTTTTGGTTAGAAAACCAAACTAGTTGCAAACTCTTACACTGAACTGGTCTAATCACATTCACATGCACCCCTATCAAAAAAAGAAACTGATGATGAACAAAAGTGTCAGGGAAGGTTGCGTGATATGATATTTCATGACAGATGTGTTTATGATACTCTTATAAACTTAGAAAGAAGCATGGCGCCTCTCTTGGGGGACAGGTTAACGCATTTGATTGACATGAAAGTAAACCTGACAGCAGTTTGAGAGGTCATCAAGAGATGATTGATGACCTTTTGTCGTGTGTACATTGCAGTAATCTTAGTTGAATGTTGTACCGCACAACTGGCTTTGCTTCCCAGTCAGAGGATTGACTGACTAAAGAAGAGGCATCCTTTAATACCGATCCATTGATTGGTCAGCTGTGCTTGAGAAAAGGCACCCACTATAAAAGTTGGTAGTTTTTACAGAGCTTGTTAGTTGTGTTGTGCTTTGTTCCAGAAACAACAATGGAAAAAAGTGTGTCTGAGAGAGATTTCACTGAAAACCCCCTTATTTATTTGCCTCTGTGTCAGTGTTTCAGTTGTGTTTGCTTTTATTATAGGTCATTTCCTTTGTACAATTAAACATCTCCGCGTTGGATTAAATTAACGTTCCTGAACTGCTTATACAGCAACACTAAAAAAAAATGTGCTACCACGGCATGTTTATCCATATTTCTGTAATAAATAAAAATAATCTTGTTTTCTTTATTGTTAGTGAACAAAGTAAACATATGAATAGCCCAAGATGAGAGCAGCTCTTTAGAGTGTAGGCTTGGCCCTAAAAAACTGACCCCAAATCAGTGCCCTTTACGGTTTGATACATGCGGTCCCATATAAGGTCTTAGTTGTTGTCCCTCATGTTTTAGAATAGCTCTTTCTTGCATGACACGGTTTGGTCATGAGTGAAACCACACGGCACTTGGACCTGTTTACTGCCCACTCACTGCCCTCCAGTAAACTTTTTGTATTGAGTGGATGTAGTCGAGGTCATTCAAACAAGGGATAAAACTGCTGGTACAGGCTGTACAGAAGGTCTGAGCAAAGGGCGGCCTGCGCCATCTGCTGGCCAGAAGAAAAGTGTTTCATCAAAGAAGCTTTAGAGGTTTGAAATATCTGATATGGTCACAACCGCCTGCAGTGCTGATGTTCTGACGTTGACTTTCTTCCCCCCTGATGTTTCTCTCTGCAGCCGCAGTTTGGATAGTTTTGAGTCGTACTCAGGTAAAGAAGCTTCATTACGTGTGTAGTGCCTGACCTCTAGAGCACCCCATCCATTCATGTCCAGTTCCATTGTCCATGGTGTTTTCCTCCTCCTGTGACAGCGATGCACAGAATTCGTCCATTTTCTCCATTGTGTCCATATAGTGGCTTAGAACCCTGCTCAGTTACAAAGTTCTCTAATAAACTTCAGTGCTGTGTTAACTTCAGAAGCAGAAACACAAAAGAAAGATAAAAGAACTGGATCAGGGTTCTTTAGCCTCCATTTAGATGTAGTTCTTGTATTCATTCTTGTTCATACGCATTGTTACACTTTTCTTACGTTTACTTTTTTGTCTTGTCTTTAGCAATCTATCGCCCACTTGCGCTACGTCAGTGAGTGCGTTGTCATGACGGTGAGCCACTGTGGCAAAGATAGTGTAGCGATATTCTTCAGTGTTGTGTTGTCTTCCTTTGTGTATTCAACAGCTGTTGAACAAATGTTCTGAGGTGCACTGAACTAATTTGAATTCAATTCATGTTGCCAATGTTTCAGCCAACTCTGCTATGGACAGTGATGTTTTTAATTAAATCTGGTATAAGTCTGGTGTGTATATATATATATATATATATATATATATATATATATATATATATATATATATATATCACTTGTTTTGCAGTTACAGACTGTAGTTCTTCTGTTTCTCTGTATACAGTCTTACCCCTCAGAGCAGGTCTTATTTGGGTGGTGTATCATTCTCAACCCTACACTAACTATTAAACACTGTGTCCCCTCACACAGTAGCTCATCTGTTGCTGCATAGTTTGTGTTGGTCATCGTCTAGTCCTTCATCAGTGTTCACAGGATAGTTCTGGTTGGTGGACTATTCTCAGCCCAGCAGTGACACTGAAGTGTTTCAACACTCCAGGAGCACTGCCCTGTCTGATCCACTTATACCAGCACAACACACACTAACACACCACCACCACGTCAGTGTCTCTGCAGTGCTGTGGACGATCCATCATACAAATAATACCTGCACTGAGAGAACAGAGTACACAGAGAAACAGATCAACTACCGTCTGTAATTGTAGAGCAACAAGGTGCTCCTATATGGTCAGTGTGGAAACAAAGAAGGGTAAAATGCTGAGTAGAAGTAAAATGCTAATTAGTAGATATTTAATAAAGGTTAGTGAGTCTTCTTGACCATTTTTAAACCTGTCCGGCACTATTTGTAGCTGTCCACCAACATCTGGTTTGGCTTAATTGATCTCTTACTAAGTATAATCTGGTGTGCGGACGATGAATTTTAAAGTAACTATATAAAGCCAAGACTGTATAACATCTCAACTACTATTAAAATAACAGATTTTTGTCTATAATGTTATTTTAATATTACGTAGAGTTTACTGGCAAAAACATACTTACTGTTGATATGATTGCGTTTAAACAATTTGCTTAAATGTCTTGAGGCTTTTGCACAGTACTGTATGTAAATCATCATTGTTTTTCCTTAAGGTTTGGAGTGAATTATTAAAACAGTCAACTTTAATCTTACAAAGATTCAGAAATAAAAGGAATACTCCAGCACTGTTCAGCTTAACCTGTGTCTGCCACATCTGAATAGCACTGGCTTTATGATGTTTAATTATGATGCTTTCCCTGTAATTTGCAAATAACTGAGAAATATTTAATAATAATAATAATAATAATAATAATAATATTTGTAATTTGACATAAATTAGAAATTTCAGCAGTTGCATTCAAAAAATACAGATCTTAAAAGGAGGCCGACTTGTTTGTTAATTTATGATCATATAGGAACATTAAGAAAAAATACAGAACAGTAAGTTTGCTTTTTCAACTTGCTTAACCTTTTTTATGCAGTATGCAGTTGGTCAGTGTTCTTTAGATACTGACAGTATCCCTGTGACAGAAATCATCCCAATAAATATTAGATATTTATGTTATATTACCCACATTTATAGGTTTATTTGGAATCAGCAGGTGTCTGGTGTTTAGTTCTGTACAGAATAATTCACAGACATTATAACATGCGATAAACAGACACTACAGATAAAAGTACATGGAGTTTGAAAAACGTCTGACAGAACGCTCTGAACATTTATTATATAGTTGAGATTTTCAGTGTGGTATGTTTTACTTGTTTTGAAATTTACCTCTGAAAATAAACTTTTATATGCTGGCTATGATGCCCCTGTGAAGAAGTGGAAAGCTCTGATTTAGCCAGGTTTGTTTAATTGATTGTGCTCTGTTTGTTTGGGGCCCACAGACTCGCTGAGTGTCGCGCTAACCCCCAGGTCCTGGACATTGGGCTAAACCCTCAGGACTACAACGCTGAAGAGTGCCTGTCGCCTGGCAACTGGGACAAAGCAGATGCTGAGGCTGCCGACGCTGAGGACATGTTTGGTTTCTGAGAACGAGCTGGGTTAGGGAACGAAAGGGAACGAACAGATGAATAGAGGAAACAGGAAAGAGGGCGGTCCTCTCGCTGGTCCTTGGAGATGCAACTGGGTAAAGAAGTTGAGGAGATGCTGCACAGCCAGTCTTAACACAGGCATCCAGTAAACAGACCAAAGCAATACAGAATAAATGGTAAATGTCTTTTTTTTATTATTTTATTGATAGTTTTCTTTTTTTATAGTAAGCTATATGTCCTAAAGTGTCCCGTCACCCCTTCTAATTTCTCAAATCAGCTACTGTAAGGTGCATCTACAGCTTGTATGCAGTTTATATAATCTCCATAGGATGGAGCAGCTGGACATCAGCCTAAGCTCATCATATCCAATGCCAAGGGACATAAAGCCCCTCAGCACTGGGCTGAAGAGCAGTGCAACTGCGTTTTCTGGAAAATGGAGCTCAATCTAATACCTTTGGAATGAATTACAGTGAATGCAATTAAATCCTCACAGCTATGTTCCAACCTTCTCTGATGAGTAGAAGTTGCTGGGGGCGGGGCAACCTCTCTAGTAACACTCTTGCTTTCGCAAGATACATGGGTTCAGCAAGTGTCTACAAACTTTTGGACATATAGTGGTATGTTAAGTAGGACATTTTCTGTTACAGTCTGGAGGCTGTCTTTTAGTTTCTCCCCATATTTGTGTTAAGTATGTTGCTATTAAAGGGAAAAACATCTGCACTGTTCAGTGGTTGTAAACAAGGTCCTTCAGAGTGATTTGTAATGTGTTGTTCCAGAAAAAGAATTTAGAAGAGTCAGCATTGTTCACATTAGCAGTGATAGGAACCAGACATGTGTTATCTGGGGGCTGATCCAGTGTTTTAAACAGGAAAGTCTTTTTATGCTCATTCTATTTTCATTTTAATTTCATTCAAAGTTATGAAAAATTCAGATAACTTCTTAAGAAGTCTGATATTATTTATAACTATTTTTTAAAGTAATTCTAAAAACAAATAAAATTCTTTAAAACATGCTTAAATGTTTTCTTAACCTTATGATAGTCTCACACTTGTCTTAGGCTGTAAGAGTTGAGAAGGTAAAACTCAATGTATCTAACCTTAAACAGTTTTAGTAACTGGAAATAAGGCCTACGTGTTTTCATTTGAAGTGAAGTACATCCTTAAAATACTACTAGTTCTCTGCACGAGGAAAGTATATGACAGAGCTTTTGCTTTAATCTGTGTTTTACATAGCACAGAAGAAAATCCACAAAAGACCTCTCACAACAGAGCTGATCTTCCAAAACTGTCTGAACATGTACTTGTGTGACAAAACCGACTCTCAAGGAATTTTAATGAGCTAAAAGAAAAACAAAAATATCCCCCTCTCTCAGGGATATTCCAAATATTAGTCTCATTAAGATGATTTACATCTTCGTATCATCGCTGTCCAAAGAAAAACAAATCCCTAAAATAGCCACCCTACAGGAGAGGCCAAAAACTGTCTTTACTTTCAGTGTATGTCAATGGAACCAGATTTTTCCAAGTTATTTTGAAGCATTTCTATTAGTCCATTCATCATAAAATTGTACACACAATGTAAACAGCAGGTGTTGCGTCGAAAGGGTGTAGAAAAGTAAAAATAACCAAAAAATGGAGATTGAACATTGTTTTTCTTTGGACAGCGATGATATGGTAAGCTGTAAAATGAAATATGATAGAACAACCTAGAAAATCTTGAAAAAAAGAATATTTGAGCATATTTAAGAACTACTGAAGTTTTTTAATAATTGCATTTAAGAACACTTTTATGACCATCTTAGGATTTTTTCTTAACATAGCTTTTGTGAATCCGGCATCTGATCTCTGAGATAGATTTACAAGTGTTCTGTCTGAAACATATATTTTGAATACAGAGTTACATGTGGAGCATTGTAAGAGAAAAATGTTAACCAAAGAATATATTGTTTTCAGATATACCCTGCTTTTACAATCATTATCATGACAAATAAAATGGCAAATGACGAAATTTGTATGGTACACGTTGCAGCCCCTGGTTTCTATCACCCACCACTGTTACAGTCTCTACAGTGAACCATTTCACAACAAACCACTCTGAATGACTTTCAGTGGAATTCCCTTTTAATGTATAAGAAATATGTGTATAGTGTCTGCATATATGACAGGAACTGTATTATATGAGGTCATGTTTGTTTTTGTTTGGTTGTTTGTTCGTTTTTTTGGATCCAGGTTGGCTTTGCAATTTTGTCTATGCAGTATAACACTGTGTAATATTCTATCTTAGAGAGGTTAGCACAGCCCTGCTCATTGCTTAAGGTATGAAGATATCTGCGTGCTGAGTGTGTAGGTGTTTGACGTGTGCACGGCCTGGGTTCTAGTTTTCTCTTCTAGGCTACTAAACTGGTGAATCTGTTGTAACGTAACCCGCTTTCGACATGCCAAATGGAGGGACTGCAATAAAAGGGCAAGAGAAAGAAACGAGTGATCAGGATAAGTGAGTAGTGCTTGTATGACTATTTTTTTTTTCTATTAAATTTTTTTAAAATAATTATTATTTCTTTTTGGGGGAGTGCTTTTCAGCTTGGCGGTTTGCAGATGAGCTCACAGACACTTTGAGCCAAGCTCCAGCATCCTGCCAATGACCAAAAAAATAAAAAATGTGCGGATGTGAGAGTTTATATTAAAGACATATCTTATTTTTTCTATTAAAAATGTATTTTTGCACTCCCTTCCAAGACTCTTTCAAAGCACACGATTTCATTTCAGGGAAACTAATTATCTGTTGTTTTCTGTAATCACTACAGCTTATTCAGGCTTTTATTAGTATGGCAAAGATGTGGTGTGGGTTTGACATTTTCAGTTACTTACATAACAAACATACATCCTCTGATATTTGCTGGTATGTAAAGTATTTGGGATGCACACCTGTAGCTGTGTAACGCTCCCTTTACTTTGTATTGGCTTGAAATGTTTACTTATGTTTATGTGAGCATAAACATCCATAAGCAGTTACTAATGTTTTCCCTGCTCTGTTACGTGGTCCTGGTCCCAGGTCAATGTTCACCCAAGCTCACCTGTCAGTGTTACCCGTTGGTTTGTTTTGTTACATCTTTTTTCAGAGCTCATGAGTTTTGTTTTTTGACTGCATCATGTAATTCCCTTTTGAATTAAAGAGCATAACCTATCACTGAGTGTGGTGAATTTTTTGTGTGTATGGTATTATAAGGGTGATGGGATAAAGATATATTAGATACTGAACGACAGTGAATACAGTGTTGTGAAAACGATTTCTTCTATTTTGCCAATGTTTCACTATTTTTATGTTTCAGATCATCAAGCTTTGTTTGGAAAGGTAAAATGATGTCATTTATTAAAGGAAAAATGGTTTTTAGGCCCAACTTGGCCCGATGTGAAACAGTATTTACTCCCTTAAATTAAACAGTTAACCAAATTCAATGGACTTTGGGGTTCAGTTTCACTACCACACCCAGACATAATTACTGGCAAACCTGCTGAATTTAAACATGAATTAAAGAGAATCTGTCTGGCAATGTAAAACATTACATATGTATGTGTGTGTGTGTGTGTGTGTGTGTGTGTGTGTGTGTGTGTGTGTATATATATATATATATATATATATATATATATATATATATATATATATATATATATATATATATATATATATATATATATATGATAATCCTTTATTAGTCCCAGTAAAAAAATAGATACATAAACAGTACGTACAATATAAACAATAAAAAAGTCAAGAATTCTTAAGATTGTATTTACAAATAATGTAACAAATTTAATATATATATATATATATATATATATATATATATATATATATATATATATATATATATATATATATATATATATATATATATATACTCACACACAAACATAGAAAACCTAGAACAGTGGTGAACCTTCCCAGGAACGGTAAGCAGCACATTGATAAATCATCAGGAGGTCGCAGAAGAACCCAGCCTCGTTTGCCTCAGTTATGGTCAATGTATACGATTCCACAATAAAGGTTCCACAAGAAAGCTGCTGGGCTAAAACAGCATCTATAGGAAAAGTTGCAAGGTTCAAATCAATTCTGACCAAAAAGAACACAAAGGCTCATCTTTCATTTGCTAAAAACATCTAAACACCCCCTAAAAACTTTTGGGAATAAAAAGCCCTCGAAAAACCTCCACTGTAGTAGAAATAAAACAATCCTGCAAAGAAGAGTCGCCCAAGTTCCTCCACAGGCCTCGTCACAAGTCGTCTCAAACATTTGATCACATTTGTTACTGCACAGGATGACACAACAAGTTATTACATTTAGCAGGGAAACTATCACATAGGTGATGTGGGTTTTGAATAAATATTTGTCTTCAGTAAATTCAGTAAAATTTTAAAGCTGTGTTTTGTGTTTAGTTGTGTTTTTATCTTGTATTCATGTTAGTTGAATTTCAGAAATTAGCAAATACTCTTCACAGCACTGTATAGTGGTGACCGGAACCAGATGTATAAAAGCCACCTGTAAACGTGACCTCACAGGTGATTATTAATATATACAGTAGCTCAGACATTGTTTTATGATGACCTAAAACATTCTTTACCATCAATTTGAGATGGAGAGGTACAGTCAGTGTGCTGTAAAATAAAATACCTATCCCCAGAAAACCATTGGTGTCAGAGTTGATTAGACATCTGAAGGATTTAACGAAATGGTTATGAATATCGTTGCTGTCCTAAACAAATCATGCATCTCAATTTATTTTGTTGATTTTTATTTTTCTATAATATTCGAATACGCCAGCTGCCGTTTACATAGTGTGAAAATGAATGGACCAATAGAAATGCTCCAGAATAACTTGGAAAATATTCATATTTATGTATTCTTTTTTTTCTAAATGTACCAATATTTTGTCACTATTAACATCACATAAAATGTTTGTGAACCCTTTATTATTTTCTATATTTAGTATGATTCCTGATCATTTATTTATTGAGAAAACCCAATATGTCATGTGAACCACTTGTGCAGACATAACTACAACTAAACATTTCCAGTAACTATTGATTGATCCTGCACATCGGCTTGTAAAAATCTGTTGTAGGTTTACCAGTAGTTTTGGATATTAAATAAATTGCCTATATTTGAGTTGTAGATGTCATGACCCCTGCTTCCCATCAGCACCACCGCACATAAATCTGAGTCAGCACGTTTACTACAAGCAACTATTTCACATCAGATATGAGAAATATGGGTGGACTTTGTATTTAGACCAAGAGGTCACGACTGGCTGGTGACTCCAGTGCTTGAGTGTGAACTCTGCATGGGCGCTAAGTGACGCTGTCATTGCGGCATCATTTGAATTTATAAATAAATCTAAACTAAACGTGATCACCATCGTGGCAAAACACATCAGTGGATCAGTCACATTCCAGAAGTACTTGTGTTTTCATGGATTATTTTATTAATCAAACGGGGAAAAACATATATTTTAAAATTTCTGTATTTCTACCGTTGATGCTTCAGCCAATCACAGGCGCCGCTGCAGGCCGAAGGTTATAAATAAGAGCCGCGGCGGAGTGTCGCCTCAGGACGGTGCCGCTCTTGTTTACTCCCCAGATGTCCCTCCAGCAGTGCTGAGGTAGATTAAAACCTTACTACACACACTCTATTACAAGTACAATATACACTGAGATGTCTTAGTAAAGAAAAACAGGACTTATATCCTCAGAACTTGTCAGCTGTGTTAGCTACTGTCTGAGTGAAACTTCGAGAAAACGGTTACTTGTTAGCTACAATGCTAACGGTTGTTAGGTAACAGAAACGAGGAGCAAATTTAGGTTTTTTACGTACAACTCTATTTATGTAAGTACATTCTGACTGAAATACATTAGAAATACATTAGATATTACAGCTAAATGTATTCTATAAAACCTAGTTTAGTTTGGCCCGGTCAGTTTGTGGGTGTCGCTAACGTTAACAGGGTGTTTCGTTTGAGCGACGGTAAAAAAAAAAAACGAACGCACGTTTTCAAACATTGGTACAAAACTGTTCAAGTTTGTTAAACTTTTTGCCAGTAAATACACGAATAACGTCTTGGACTTGCTTATTAAAAATAGCACAGCTTACTACAAGACGTGTAATGACAAGATGGGTTTTGTAAGGGAATTGTTATTGAGCGTAAACCTGAATAAGGCGTGGCTGAACATTCGAATTACCCGCTTCACCTTAAATGGTCTCAGAAATCAAGCAAGCAGTGGAGCAAACTGATAGCGAGTCTGAGTAACAGGTTTTGGAATTACCTGCAACTTTGCTTACCTGATGTAATATTTGTGTTAAACATGGTTTAACTTAATTGATCAGTACCGTTACACATACTGGTAAACAAAAATCTTCTTTAGGAAACGTAGCTGTCGAGCTGTCCGTGTGAAACACGTTTTTAGGGAGGCTGGACCCCCATTACTGCAGTAACAGCCTTCTTGAAAAGTTTTACACTGCATAGAGCAATGTTGCTGTGAGGTCTGCTTTCCACCACAAGAGCATTAAAGTATTGAATGGTGAAATTGAATGCTTGAGTCAGTTATTGGTGGACCTTGAAGTTTTCAGTATAGCGGATAAGTATGTGAATGCTTCTGGACATGTATGTTGGATTCTGATTCTGTTTAGCAATACAGGTTTAATAGGTAAACGTACCCATTAAGCTCGCGACGGATACACGTTTATTTTTAGAGCACAAGAAGAAAATGAAATGCTTATCCGTCCCTAAGTCATATTTACCTTAGCTTCTTTATATGGTTCTTTAATTTCAACAGAAGGTTGATAAAAAGTTTGGTTGTGCCTAATGGGTACATTTTGCTCTCTTTAAGCACACCAATGTTCCAAATGTGCTCACAAAAATGTTTGCCTATAAAAAAAAATCTGTAGAAGTAAATGAAATAGAAGCTAAAGTCAGTTACAAATACAGAAGCACTAAAAAGCCCAGATTTTGGCATCTTATGTCAGCAAAAATAATTTACTATACTCACAATTCCTAAAGGTTACAACCAACTAGTCTAGTCTAGTTTGGAGATGTTTTATGTTATGTTGCTTGAAGGAAACACATGATCTAGTTTATACCTCAATTTTATGCACTTCTTTTAATATGATGAAACATTAGGCCTCGTTTACCTGTGTCTTTTTGAGTGTGTGCTTAAATTTGTTTATCAGAAATGTCCCAAGAAAAAGTCTACGCTGGGCGCAGCGCAAGTTCTTAAACTACAATAACAAGTCGCAAATAAGAAAATATGGGTGAATGACTGAAAACTGTGTAAGTGGGTTTTAAGAGGACGTTTAATAATGTCTGTTAAATTATACTTTTTTGTTGTTGTCATGCTGTCACGTTGTAGTTTTTATAGCTCTCCTAAAGCTCACCTTAAGTTGATGTGAATTCTTAAAACATTACATCAGTCTACAACAACTGACCATCAATAAACTGAACATTTATGGCATTACAGATAAAATACAAGCTGATAATACCTGTAATATAATAAATGGGTTTACAATTTTATGGCCAGTCGAAAATGAGCTTTGATTTAATTTCCCACATCCAAGTTTCGGGTTATTCTATGTAAAGTTCTAAACATTAATCACTTACGTTTGCAGAAAGTTATACATATAATTAAGGTTTAAGTTTATGGTACTCCACTTCTGGCTTAAAGAGAACTCTGATTGGTGTACATTTCCAATACCAATCAAATATGTTATTTAAACCCCCGTAAAATGGTGTGCATCATACTCTTACTGTGTCTTACCAACACACAGCCTTACTGCAGTCATATGCTGTCGTCACAGTGGTGGCCTACTACTAGAGGAATTTTGCCTATTTATGTTTTTTTTATAATAAACAAAACATTCCCATTTGGTTTATTTCACATTTTAAGTTCAAATCCCCTTTTCAGTCCTGACATGAACTTCTTGCAAGTTCTGAAAGAAATTTTGTTGGCTGGCAGAACGTGGCTTTTGGTTTAGTCTATTCAGTTCAGGTTGAGTTTTAGTTGTTACAACATATCTAATAACCAGTACCATGATATTAATGCTGCTTTGTATTGTTTTCTGCTTCTAAGCTCTCCAAATGAAGGCATTTATATAATATGGCGATGTAAAAGTACCAGGGTCAAATGGCTTAAACACAGTACTAGCCCATAAGAAGAAAGGTGAAAAGAAGAGACGGATTCCCTTCAACAACTCTCAGTTGAAACGTGTACAATATATGTGTATTATTATGTTATGTAATTTGTAATATATTGACCTAACTAGTCATTGTACTTGCAGTAATCCTATACAGTGAAAAATAAAAAAAGTGTACCAAAATTGATTTGAAGATAGCTTGAGGTTTAAATTGATGAAAACATGTATTCATCTGTGTTCATCTGATTTGCTTTTCTTTGCATCATTTCAGTTGAACTGTTTGTTTGAGCAGAAGTAAATCTGTCAGATTGCTTGTTACCACATAACTGAACATCTGTTAACTGTTGGCATTTTTTTTTCTTCCAGGACACATCTTACGTGGCTGACACTTTTACAAATGATCACATCATAGTATAGTTATCTAAAGATGGCAGACAAAAAAACACTCCCGAAGACCATTTTCCATAGACTGGGTTCAGATAAGATGAGTGAGTTTCCTCACTTGCCGCCCCTCTCGCAGTACTCCCGAATGATCACTTGCGATACCGCAGGCACCAGTTCGGATAGGTTATCTTGGATTCCTGACAGTCCGTTCAAAAACTTAAAAATTAAGTTACTTGACAACAGTGCATGTGTTAGCCGTAAGAGGCAGTTGGATGATTCCTGTCTTGATGAGACATACGAGACCCCCCTTAAAAAAAAACCCTGCCATGCTACATGCCTTTCCCCAGATCTTGCCTGTGTTTTAGATTCCACTTTACTAGAACCTAAGACTGTGGCTCTGTCTTCTCCTTTAGTAGCTGGGAAGGTGAATAATGTAGAAAGTAGTAGTAGTAATAAGGAGGTTGACCTACAAGTAACACACCTGAAGTCTTCAGGCTTGGTGTGGCTTGATAGCTTTAATGAGAGTGATGGTCAGAGCAGCCCATCACTTTCTCTTAGCATTGACCGACCTAGCAGCTCTCCGATTGTAGTCAGTGACACTAGGGACCTAGGTCCTGCATTTGACTTTGATATTGATGAGATAATGTGCCTGAGCCCCATTGATCGTTATGAGGAGCAGCCCAACAGCGATGGCCTGGACGAGTTTGTCCAGAGCTGTCAGAGTTTCTATGAAGAACAGAAGTTGCATGAACTTAGTGAGGCTTGTAAGGGCCATAGCTCATCCCCAAAGTATCAGAGCTCAGAGCATGCCCATGGTCAAGTAAAAGTGCAAGGTGGGAAGGATATGGGCGTAGAAAATGATGAGGGCTATTTAACAAGATCTTTTAAAACATCTAAACTACAGAGTGAATTTCAGACTGTGACACCAGTCATGTCCACCCCTTTGGACAAATTTAGACAGCTTGTTAAAGGATCCCCCCTAAAGAGTTTGGGGAAAGCTGAGCAGTGCCCACCTGTAGTTAACCAGGAGCCTGTAAGGGCCTCCTCTCCTATTACCTTGGATGGCTTTGTGAGTTTGGATGCCTGTAATAGTGGAAGTTTTCCTGAACTCTCCTTTCTGGACAGTAATGAGAATACAGAGGGTGAAGTAAGGTGTGTAGGCACCTCGATCCAAAAGTCGTTTGTGTGCCACAGTGAGCAGGCACCTGTTGTCACAGACACAGTCAGCCATGTGGAGACGATTAAAGATGCACCATCGGTCACTCAGCAGATCAGCCCCAAGTTTCGAATGACATTCCAGGAGGTAATTGACAGCACAAAGAGCGTGGAGAGCGCACTACCTCTTCAGAACCAGGTTTGGCATCAAATGTGTACTGTCTAGTTAAAGAAGTCCTATTGCACAATGGGTCGAGTACTGTTACAGTTTATGCTATTATGATATCAGACACACTGACATATAAATTAAAATAAGTCTTCTTTAAATTTCTTTCTGTGACCCATAACTCAAAAGATACAGATAAAAGATTTTTTTTTGTGCTCACCTTCCTTTCGCCAGGCACTGAGGTATTTGTCTTGTTCAGGCATGTGGACTTTGACCAAAGAATGTAAATTGTGTTGTGGTGCACATACTGTATCCCTAAATGTGTGTTTTGCAACCCTAATGCAAATAATTGCTGCTCTTGTTTTTCACTTGTATTTAAAACAGGTCCAGCTAGTTTTGTGTTAAAGGACATTGTTCACTGAAATAAATGTCTACTTGCTCGCTGCTTGTTGCTTTCTTTTTTATTTCTTTTGACTTTTAAAATAACTGCCTGCTGTATAGGTGAATTTGCCCAAAAGAGCAGAAGTAAAACCTAAACCTGCAGTCAAAGAAGCAGAAAAAGCAGGAACGAATCAGCAGCCAGAGAAAAAACGCCAGTCTGAGGACCCAAAAAAAGTCTCCAGAGAATATCAGAGGTAATGTAGTTGAATTATATTTACTGTATTATCACTTTATTATCAATATGATTTTAATAAGTTGACTGTATGCCAATACACATTCAGACATGTTTATGCCCAAAAAACTTTTTTAGCCAGTAGAGGGAGTAATGTCTCTATTTGTACTGAAAGACATAATGCATTTACCCTCTAACTGAACTGTTCTTTGGTGGATAGCTGGCTCAGGTATCAGGTTCATGCTGGCATTAACCTATTTATGTCTAAGATTATAACTTTCAGACATTCTTTGTGTTTGCCTGAGCACAATAGCTTGGACCATATGGCCAACAATTGAGTTTGTATCCCTTATTTATAATAATGAATTTAGTTTTTTGCTTACATGGGACTACTGAATAATTAAGGTTTGGAAGTAAGTAAAAGTATAAATATAACTGTCAAATGTTTATCCAAGGTATTGCTATATCGCATTTTTTCAGTTTAGATCAGGCCAACAAGTTTCACTCAGGATATATTCTGTTGCATATTTTTTCATCACAGTACATTTAGGTATTGGAAATGACTAGATCAGATCTTTACAGTTATCTGCAAGTAAATTGTAAATAGTCAATGTAATTTTAGCATACCGCATGCCAACAGTGTGCTTGGTCTATTTGCTTAGCTTAAAATGAAGATAATCTAATTGTATTTTTGCAACTTTGGGTTGTGTTTATAAATAGTGTGCTTTTTAAAGTAAAATTTTACTGTAGTTCATGACATTGTGGCAGATTGTCAAAACAAACAAACAAAGAACTTACATTTTAGCCCTTGAGGAAATTAGGCAAAAGGCGTTCCACATGTTCAACTGTTTGTGTGTACTAAAATACTAAGTAGAATAAATACACAGAATAAAATACGTATTTATAATATAATGTTCAGAGTAATTTTAAGGCAATACCTTTTGCCAAAAAATATTTTTTTAATTAAGAGCACAAACATTAAACTTAAAACAGTAACAGTAACTTCAGCTTGTTTTCAGGATGTGTACCGTTGTAAAAATCTTGGACTTTTCCCCCAATGCAGAATGTCATTAAAAAAAAAATATATATATATATATATATATATATATAGTACTGGTTAGTACATACAATTGTACAATTTGCCATGGTAATATTGTGTTTGGACTAACCGATAACTGCAGTCTAAACTAAAGTCTTGTAAATTTATTGTTACTTCAGATCACACTGTTTTGGGTCATTATAATGCCTTGTGTCTCAGAAGCAGTCAGGTGACCAGTGTTTACAGTGGGCGAGGTGGGACTGACTGGTGGTGTGAGATGCTTAACAGACAAAACAACATTGTTGAGATATTTTTAGTTCATTATAAAGTTGTGGCTGGCCATTACAGTCCAGGTAATTAAAAGAATACATTAACGGTTTGTATTATTTATGTGTTTTACAGGCCGGTGGTATTTCGCAGAGAAAGAGACTGGGAGAGAGAGAAGACAATGTATGTGGATTCAGTTGTCAGACATATGAACGATAACACAGGAGCGGGGGATGGTAATCTTTATATGTCTTATTTCACGGTTTCACACTGTTTCACTGTTTTACAGTTATGCTTTAATCAGAATTAAAACGTTAATAACTAAGGTAACGGCAGCGATATAATGGAGCCCCTCAACAGAACTCATCTTTGAGTGGAAGAAGAAAATGAAGCTTCACTAAGTGCTAGTGGTCTTAAGACCCAATCTTGGGGGGAAAAAGTGTTGGGGGGAAAAAAGACTTCGACCAATCAGAGCGCATAGTTTTAAACCGTTCAAACTGGCTAGAAGTGGAGAGCCAGGGAGCCGCCAGAAAGAAAGTACCAAATTGGTTTTCAACCCTCTCAGTCTATCTTCATACTGTGAGTGGTTTTAAAGGGAGTATGGTGCTAAACTCTAGGGTTAGGTTTAGGTAACTAGCAGGGTATGGGACTCAAAAACACAAGATAAAATATAAACTTGCATGTTTTAACAAATCACGTGTGTAAATATCCCTCCGGCGAGCCTAAATGTGAAACTTTTGAGAAGTCCTGTGTGCGTGTTAATCTATTTATCATTATATAATGCTCAAATTGCCTCTCTATTCGATAGTTGTCCTTGTGCGCCATGTAAATCCTTGACCTGCGCTATGCCATGCCGTGTTGCGCAGCCTCACCGCAAGAAGTTGCTACTCAAAAACATTTTCCCAGGTTGGAAGGTCTGCTGAAGGTTGTAACAGAAGAATGGAAATCAAATAGTGTATTTAGACTCTAACATGTTCTTTAAAGGAAAGGTGATATAACAATGATCCACAGTGACAGGACAGTAAAATTTATTGTTCTGTCCTAGCTTTTTTGGAATGTGTTGCATGTCCACCCCTCCATCTATTTTGTATTTAGCTTAGCGTTCTTTTGGGTTCAAGCTTGATTGATGCTCTTAACTTGTCCTGTGGCTTAATTGATCGGCAAAAAAATGTTTCTTTATTTTGTGGTTGATACCCACAAAGGGTATGTTTAAAATACACAGCTTTATTGCTTGAAGTGTGATGGCATATGAATGTTTGCGTTTGGTTGAAGTCTACTTGTGCTATTGCTTTTTGTGATTAGAGTGGTTTCTACAAATATAAATCCTCCCACAATTTAATTGGGTTCTGTTTACCAAAAAGGTGTGATGACTGAGCTTTTGCAACTCATGAACACTGTGGCAAATCAGGGGAACGGAAGTAATGGGAAGTCATGGCAACATCCCTCAGATCTTACTTTCAGGTAAACTGACTTTTTAAAGCAAAGTATTTGTGTTTACTGAAACATTTAACCCTGCGTTCACACCGACAGGGGCACGACGCAGCAAAGCGAAAGGAGTTTATTCATTTTCAGTTAAAGCTGCCAATTTCTGGCGACAGCCGGCTCCACAAACCTTGTCTATGTGTGGGCTAGTGCTTGATGATATGGTCAAAATTTATATTGTGATATATTCCTTAATTTCGGTCAATGCAATATAATTCCGATTACGATATAAATAATTTGCCAAGAATCCTTATAATGGAAGTCTGTGTATTATTCATACACACACACACACACACACACACACACGCATATATATATATATATATATATATATATATATATATATATATATATATAGACATTGTATTCAAAATATGAATAAAACAAATGTACACAATAATGAATAATTACAAACTAATTAATTTACTTTTACTGTAATTGCAGCAGTAAAAATGTTCCAGTGCACTAAAAAATTTGTCTGAACATGTGCTGATATGCTGCTCACTAGATAATGTCATGAAACCCAGTCAAATGTTTGTAGGCTAACATGTATATGCTTACAAAAAATATAGCTTGTATAAAACCAAAAGTGTTAATCAACTCTGCCCCGTAACCCCTGGAAACGCAGGCACGTGATATAATTGGACAGCGCAAAGAGCACCTTTGTTAGCATGCTGCCAGCTGAGAAGGGGAAGTGCATTCACGTCGGTTGGCGGGAAGGAGCAGTGTAAATGCAGTGTTAGCGCTGTTTAGACGTAGCCATTACTGCATGCAGTTCTGTACATTCAGGACGTTCAGTCAGAAAAATAACTTTTACTTAACGTTAAATGCGAATACTCATGGAGCTTTCTGTCCGCACTCTGTGTTTATTTTGTGCATAATTTGCACGTTTTTGCAAAACTTACTGATACGGACAGGACAAAGCAATACTGCTGCAGACAGTGGGGGCTGTGCAAGACGCGATCACCTCCATACGAACACAGCGAAGAAGAAATGGCGGGACTTTTTGGTTGTTGGTTGGTTCGAAATTTTAACCATGATGTATCTTCGCCACGGCGCAGAGACAAACAATCGTTTTTCTTCTTTTTCGAAGTAAATACAGAACTATGACCTCATCCACCATCGCCATGTTTGATTTACTCTGAACTGCCTTTGTAGCCAAGCAGTTTGGCTCCAGATTAGTCTGATTAAAAAAAAACTGGGCGGGAGTGTATCTGATTTGTGGTCAAGCTTTTGTTGTTATCTATATGCTCTGTATATACTAGCTAGGAAAGTATGCTGTACTGACATAGCATTTGCTTTGCATCAGTGAAAGCATGTCAGCTTGAGTTCAGAAACACCCACAGCAATGAGCGATCCAATAAGCGGCGAAAAATTGCTGTCTGTGTGAACGCAGGGTAACACCCAATGAATGTTGGGGGCCAAAACAAACATCAGTGAATGAGTGTGTCTAAATGTGTTTGCTTGTATTTTATAACCAGATACCTATCATGTTTGTATGCAAGAGCAAGATGAACCTCATTAAAAAGAAAACACAGATTCTTGTTCCTTTTTAAAGCTGCTTGCTGTTTCTGAAAAGTTTACGTGACCACATAGTCAGACAACTGCTAAAATCTAATATTGGTTGATTTATGTGTGTGCCTGTAAATGCACCCAGTGATGTGTCAGTAACGAATATATATGATAGTAAAACAATTTGAGAGTATAATTTTAATATTAACTTAAGGTTTTTGTGTAGATGTTTGAGAGTCTCATTCATCTTAGTTTGTGTAATAATAATAATTGTATGTTTTTGATTCTCTGTTTCCTAGAAACTACAAGCCACCTAACAGCAGCGTTTTAATTTCTTTGGATGAATGGCAGAAGTTGAACTACCGCAGCCATCGTCGTTTTGCTAAAGTGCCTCAGCCGTTCGTGCGGAGTCCAGTGCTTTGATGCTTTTCGGCAGAGTAATCAATCAACCTGATCCCCGCAGATCTGCCCTTTTCTTTCTGTGTTCCAGGGATTGCACTACAACGTCTAGTACTTCCAAAAATGTCTGCCTATTGTCGTGGGTACCTAGTGGAGATGTGGCGTGTTGCACTTCAAAGCTAATATATAAGTGTTTTCTTTTTATACTTTTTCAATTCTTCTGTTTGTGTGTTTACAAAGAAATTTGCTGTGATATGTTTTGCATGTATTTTGTTTTTTGCATGTATTAAGATCTTAAATGTTTATTTAATGCTGGTGTAACAGAGGTTAACAAATTAAATTGCAGCACTCCTGCCTCAAGAAACTGGCGATGGCTGGACATTTAGTATCTGCTTTCTGAAAGGTTGATTTGTCTGCCTTTGAGCAACCACTTCACGTCATGTTTGTTGATTGTTGCTTCTGTGTATAAGTGTTTGTGTGTTGATTTGTCAATGTTTGACGTGTTTTACCCCTTTCATTCCTGCAATTATGTCCTTAGTCATGGTTTTCATGAATAACTGGTGCAGACATAACGAGTTATTCAGACTTTTCATTTCGCTCCGAGGTTTGTACCATGGAAATGGACCAGATGGACCAAATCTTTGGCATTTAGTTTGTGTGTTTGTTTTGTTTTGTTTTTGATAACTTTTGTCTTTGGACTTTCTGGCACTTGTCCCCTCTTTGCTTTTGTTGGGATTGTTATGGTCCTGAAATGCTTGTGTGTTTACACTACTGCCTTTTGCAGTTTTTTTGTTTGTTTGTTTTTTTGTACATTGAAGTAGTAAATAGTATGACGTGTTGCGATTTACACAAACAAGAATTGTTGTTTTAGGCACCTTTTGTAGCATTTACTTGATTTAAAAGTAATATTAAACATTTACTATTAAATTATCAAACATCTGTCTGAGCTAGATGTCTGAAATCGAGTAGTCTTGCTGCTTGAAATAGTGACATCTATATAGTTGATGTATAAGAATATAGCTTTATAGCTTATCTGGCTGTTATGCTGGTGGTACTGTGGCTGTGTAACCTGGGAGATTCTAAAATTATTTTGATACTGCATTTTTATTTTTTCCCTGCTGTTAACATATCTGATTTAACACATGGAGGGTTGGATGTTACCTCTTTTTCAGTCAGGTCTGTGAGAAGTGAAGAAAGTATGCTGTGCATGCAGTACGCAGGACACTATTAATGTAGGCTTTACTTGCCATGTATGTGGTGGTCTTTGGGTGGGGATTTGGTAAATCTGGGGTTAGGGCTGAAAACTAACCAGAGTTGGTGCATTTCACACAAGAATGTGAAAAAGACATGCCATCTGGGCACAGAAGCTAAACCACAGGGCAGCTTGCATTTCTTCTATTCTGACTTTAAGGTCTGAATTAAGAATAATACTGTTTGCGGAAGCATTCAGGTAAATAAATGCAGTTTGTTTGTGTACTTGTGATTTTACTGGTTTAAGTTTATTGTTGTTTTATGTCTTAACCCTGTACAAAACGTCTATTTACATGTGTCCAGGCTTCGGTACAAGCTGTTGCTTCCAGATACCTCCAGCTCTCCAGCAGCAGTGTTTTACTTGCGCTTAACAAGTTTGATGAGTAATGGCTTACCCCTGGAATATCTTGTAAGTACAGGTTTCCCCTGGCATCATAGTCTTAATAGATATTTTGTTAATTTTTTTTTATTTTCTTTTAGAAAAAAAATCATAATTATATTGGAAGAAAAATAAGTGCATTTGATATTCTGTATTTTTGAGCAAAACGTTATCTGATGGGTATATTTTACATGGTGCCCTGTCTTCTACAAGATCTGTAATTTTGTGAATAACTGTCCATTTGTTTCACATGGATGTAATTTGACATTCTCGAGTGGCATCTTGGGTCATGGTGATGTGCATCTGAACATCTGCACGATCATGTAGGTGGAGTCACGCAGATAACATCGTCTTTCAATTTCACAGAGTACTTGAAGATAACTTTTATCTCTCCTAGATATGCACTCATCGACCATTTTATTAGGAGCACCTCCTTTCATCTATACACACTGTCTGTTTTATCATTTTATATTGGTGCACTTTGTAACAGTACAGTTAAAGATTGTAGTTCCACTGAGTATGTGCACATTTTGGTAGCCCCCCGCCACTACAACAGATACTATTAAGGGGGGTGGATCGTTCTCAGCCCTACAGTGACACTGTGTGGTAGTGTGTGTTGTGCTGGTGTGAGTGGATTAGACATAGCAGTGCTGCTGGAGTTTTTAAACAGTCCAGTGTCACTGTCAGCAGCCACCTGTGACCACTGGTGAAGGATTAGAGAAACACAAACTGAACAGCAACAGCTGGTGCTGTCTTTTCTTTAACTTTACATCTACAATGTGGAGCAGCAAGGTAGGTTTTTAAACACTCCAGCAGGCCTGCATGGTGTCTGTTCCGCTTGTACCGGCACAACACACACTAACACCACATCAGTGTCACTGCAGTCCTGGAACAGGGTGAAAGGAGACTAAACAAAGTATGTAGAGAAACAGATGCATTACAGTCTGTAATTGTAGAACTGAAATGTGCACTAATACGGTAAGTAGAGCTTAATGAAGTGGCCATGTCAATTTTAAATGAAGGTTTTCTCTTAAAGTTCAGTTAAATATAAAGGGCTGAATGTCTGATTAACAACCAAGTGAATAAACACACCACTTAATTTGTCTTTACATTTTTATTATCACAGTCCATGTTCCTGAGATGCACTATGGATAATGCATATATTCAACATAACTGTACTGAAACTACAAAATTTGATTTGTTTATAAAAACATGATATTTACACTTGAAAGTTGAGGTTTTTGTTTTGTTTGCAGTCTGCTCTTTTTGAGGTGTATGATGCTTTCATTGGGGGAAAATGCAGCCCCCTTTATGTTTGACATCCTGTTACTTATCTGTGACTCATCAGTTTGAATTGTTCCTTATACCACTTCATAAATAACGTATGAAGAAGAAATTAATAATAAAGCAGTATGTACAGTATTTCTTAGAAGCAGATAGTCCAAGAGGGACTCTTAATAGAGGCTTATTAAACAGCAGCTTAAAAATACTAGCACCCACATTCAGATTACTCTTGGTTCAAGAGAACCAAAGCTTCTATGAAAAAAAAACCAAACGAACCAAAGCTTCTCTGAAATTAGTTAAAACGGTGTGATTGAGAAGCAGTTATTCGTTGACTGCATTGCCTCCTGTTCTTTAAGCATATTCTTATCATACATGTCCATGGTTGGTTCAGAGTAAATGGATAGGTTTGCTTTGCAGATGGAGAGTGCTGTAACATCTGCAGGGCAGCAGGAGACTTTCAAGCAGCCAGGAGAAAGACAAGGGGTGCTGCATCGGACACCGTTGAGGCCAATTTCTCCAAACTCCAGCTGAACGGTCACACTGTGGATCCGGACCCTGTGGCACACCTCTCTGATCTGTCGGTGGAGGGTTAGGATTCCAGACTGGGAGCTGTGGAGTTCGGGGGTGACTCTAACGTGAAATGTGGCCACAAAACGACCCTTTGTCAGCTCCCACATATGGGCCTCATGAACACTGAGGACACCGTGCAGCCTACACACATCTTCCACTGTGAGATACAAGAAGAAAAGGAGGGCGTTTAGAAGCATTCATAAAAGAAGACTGGAAAATAAGCAGAGCATTTTATGTTTTTCACAAATAAACAGGTGGGTACTCTTCTTAAATATGTTGTCATTTAAAGGAAAAAGTGGTCAAGATGATAGAGTTGGAATAAAAAAATATAATAAGAACTCATTTAAGGCTTAGTTCCTTATAGAATTGCTTTGGAACCTTTCTAGTGTATCTAGCATCTACCAGCATATGAAGTTACAGTGCTGTTCTCTTTTTTTCTCTGTTTCTCTGTTTTTGAGATCCTTTTAGTGTGAAAGTACTTAAGTTTCAGTGTAATCTTTCAGCTGCTCAATGTGAAAATCCAGAATTACATATTCTTCTGACTTATGCTTAAGTATATGTGGCTGAGCAGTTGGAAATGGTTATCATGATTCTGGAAAGTAACCAAGCGGAAATCCTTAAGCTCTGCGAAGCACTCATGCCATACTCACCGACTTTGGCAAAGTTCATGTCACGGGGGATCATGTGCAACAATATAGTTGCTGTCTCTTTGACTAGTGAAGCCCCAGAGGACATGACGATGGCCACCATCACAAGCGTCAGACTGGGGTCCACGTAGCACTGCCAGCTGCAGGGTCCCTCCGGTGGCACAGGCCACACGTAAAAAAATGTTGAGGTCACCACTACCACAAATGAACCCATGGCATCATTCAGCACGTGTAGTAAGACTCCTGGCAGGGATAACAAGGTTGTACATGTAAACATTTGGACAATTACAAGCGAATTAGAGTACTGATTAGCATTCTACTGGTTCTCTAAGATGAATACAGACAAAGATATGGCTCAGTGAATCAAACTGACCAGTTTAACTGTTAGTGTGCTAGCAAGTATGTGGAAGGGCCTACCTCTGATATTGAGGGGTTGACCATCGTCCTCACTTGGATCTTCTTCAAAGTCAGTTTGTTGTGGATAACCTGTGGATAGAGTTACATTTTCAGATTATAAAGTGTGATTTAAATAGACAAAAAAGGCAAAACATGCATCAAGACGCTGCTGTAACTTGAGTGAGAGTTTGGACTTGATACTTTGGTGTGCAGGTGAACTTCAAAACTCAGCTGATCGATGTGACCATCGATGCCAACTAGAAACGCGGATGGGAACCTCTGCCCTACTAGTTGTAAATTGTGTGTTAGAGTGTATCAAGTCTAATAAAACAGCCTGAATTGAGTTGCATGTAATTATCATACTAAATTAAATCAATAATGTGGAGATAGAAGTCAAGATAAATGATGTGTCATTGAGCATATCCGTTCTAATAAAACCTGAATTGTTTACCAGAAGTTGTAATACAAGAGATCATGTAATGATAAAGATGAATGAGTGATGACTTTTATTTCATAAATGAAATCAATCATTTGGGAACAATTGAATCTAAAGAACTTTGTGTTAGCAAAAATAAAATTGGTTTATGCATGATACACAAAACATAATGCAGCATACATAATACAGCATGTTGCCTTAAATGTTGCTGTAATTTTAGATTAGAGTTTTCTCTTATGTTACGTTTTGCTTGATTGAATAAACCTAAATTGCATTCAAATTTAAATCCCAGTTAAAACCATAAGTCCTACACAGTTATAGTTAGTTGCAGCTAGTTAGTTGAAGCTATTAAGGCAACATAGTTTATGTAAATGTTCTGTGACCTGCATTTGCAGGTAATTAATAAGTCATTGTGAAAAATATGCTCTTAATGTTAATGTCTTAAGTAAATGATTTGAAAGTATATATTATATGAAATACAGGATTTACTTTCTTTTTAACCTTTGGCCAAAACATTGGACCAGTTGGAACATTGGACCAGTCGCATGAGAAGGCTAGGAAGTAATGCTGCTGGGCTGACACCCTAACAACATGCATAGTTACCATAATAACAAGAAGAGCTCTGATAAGACAGCTGTCTCAGAATTTTGCACTAAAGGATAAATTGCCTGCTCAAGACATGTGGACTTGAGTAGAAAACTGTCCTTTTTTAGTGTATATGATTGTCCTTTTTAATTAAAATTTAGGCAAAAAATTAAAAAGACAACAATGAAAATCCAAATAGCAACATTGCCTTAACTTTATATACAGTGCTCATTTAATAATTCTCAGAAAAGTCCCTTGTTAATTAATAATGGTGTAAAATTAAGAGCACCTGCTTCCCCGTCCATGCTTGTTTGCATGTCCTGTGATGCCTGGCGCTTGGTTTTCCTGCACAACCACCGGCAGTCCTGGAAGATGAGAAGTCCGACTAAGTTTATGCCGAGACCTACTGAGCCGACGACCAGCACCAACTGCGGATTGTCGATGGGCTCTGGTGAAACAAGCCTCTTCAGTGCCTGGGCAGAGATGGAGAAGCAAAGGGCGGCCAAGAACACAGCATTGGCCAGCGCACCAACGACCTCAACCCGGGCCAAGCCGTAACTCCAGCGTCTCGATCCGTTACGCCGCCTTACACGGGTGGCTAGCAACCCCATGGAGAGTGATATGATGTCTGATAGCATGTTAAAGGAGTCGGAGATAAGTGCTATGGAGTTCCCGATGTATCCTGCCGCTATTTCGGCTGAGAAAAACAATGACATGACCCCCAGCATACAAGTCAGGCGACAGCTTTTCCCAGTGTACCGACCCATTCCTAACTGTCCGTTTGAAGAGCTTTAGATGGAAAAAAGTAAGTGATGTCTCACTGTGCTGCTGGAAGAAAGAACCGATTTAATGTCTCTTTCAAACCACTGTCTGCTTCTGGTAAAACAAAAACAAAGTTTCCTCCTGATGCAAACAGTCTAGTGGCTTAACAAGCTTGTGTCTGACTTGACACTGCACTTGCAGGTTTGTTTTCTCTCCCATTTCTTGAATTGTAAATCCCTGCATAAAAAAAACAGTGACGGACATTGACTGTGTTCTGGCCAATCAGATGTCAAGGTCAAACGGCGCACATTTGAAGGCAGGGTTATATAACCTAGTTTAGCCAAAGTTTAAGTGATATACGCTTAGACTGTAACGTTGTGAGGTAAATAATTGACAGTTACTGTGTCTCTTACTGTATCACATGCTGTTATCTCTTGTTATCCTTATTAGTAGACATGCTGTTTATATTGCAGATGAGCTACTAGTTCACAGAACATTTTACAGTATCAAGTGGTGGTATTAAAAACGATATTTCTTCCAACTTGTTGCGTGTCCAGTTTTCTTCTGGGCTAATCAATCACGTGCAGCATCCATTAGGTGTCACTGGCCTGTTGCAGAGTACATTTTTTCGTATAATGATTATTTATTTATTTCTAATGATTATTTCTTTATTTCTAAAAATGTTAACATATATGTTAGCTTTGCATCAGTGTGATGTGGCTGACTTGTCTCTATTTTGGTTAAATACTATATACTTAACCACTGAACACTGGTTTATTGTGAACCAGAGGTTATTGAGTACATTTATGGCTTAAATTGGAATGCTGTTCCAGCAGAGCAAATTACTTGTAATACTGGCCAATAGTTCAGATTTCTGGATACACTCCAAGTGCTATATAACTGTGAGCGCAGTTTCTTATTACATGATATGGCTTGATGCGTATGTGACAAAGTACAGTTTTCAGAAAGTTTCAATTCTCCTGCAGTACCCGACCTTATATGCCCCTGGTTCTCACCATCATAGTGCGTTACATCAAGCTATTCCGTGTACAACGTCAGCACAGTACTGTGGAAAAGTCCGAGAAACATTTAAATTTGTGCAATTTCTTGTTTTTTGTTTTTTTTTTACTTATTTTCCTTAAGTATCTCTTCATGCTGCTGTATTGTTGTATATCTAAATTCCTCAGAAATATGTCTTCAATTGTTACTTTATGTCCATTTTAAGTGGAAGTGAAATAAACGTTACAAGAAAATGTTCCTACTTTCTTACTTTTTTGCCCCCTAGTAAATTTGATCTTTTTGGGATGGTAATTCTACAAAATGGTCTGACTGAATATAAAGATAAAAAACTATAAATAAGACTATTTGCTTTTTTAAATGCACCAATTTTATTCAAGCTTTTATTCCTCTAAAGTCCCAGAGGGCACAAAGGAAAATATTCTAAAAGCATTGTATGATATGAAACTTCAGTGTTATATTAAACGGAAGATAAATTGGAAAAAAAAAGATGTAAATATTATAAAACACATTATTTAAAGGATAACCCATTTAGAAATAAAACACAGAATAAGGTCCCTTGTTAAGTCAGATGGATGTTTCACAGTTATATCAGAACAGTGTTTGTTTTGTCAAACCCACAAATGTTTAGAATTTACAGAGTTGTACAGTTTAGAGGAGCTGATGTCCAAGACTAAAACCCTTCACAGAAACGCTTCTAGGATATTTCTTGATGTTCTGCAACTCTGTTTAACTACATACTTAAAACTGGATTGACAGGATGTTATATTCATATTTATTTTGTATTGATCATTGTCATTCATAATTCAAATTAAATAACAGAAGTGTGTGTCAGAGTCTGTCAGAGTGCATACACCTTTTCCCAGAATTCATTTGTACTACTCTCCATGAAAAACCAGGTGTAAAGGTGAAGTACACAAGAACCTTGAGTGTGAGGTGGGGCATAAATGTGAAATAAGAAGAAAAGAAAACACTGTACAAAACAGAAAACTATTGAAAAAAAAAGTTTGACACTTGCACTACTACTGGCAGCAAGACAATGTAGAACAAGAATTCCCCCTTATGTTCTTCATTTGATACTTAAACACTAAATCCCATCCACGGTGACACTTTCTGTCTTAAAGGTGGTGAACAGTACAGTTCACTGTAGTATATATTTAGTGTTGCAACATCATCTTATCATGACACCACATATCATTTTACCAATAAGCATATTTGCATGTTTTGATCATTAGTGTTCTTTGTTTTTCTTTACAGATTCTTGTAAAGGACAGCATCTACTCCTGTCTCCTTGTTGGTGGGTCCCCTCCGCCACTGTATATGTTTGTACACCGATCAGCCATAACATTAAAATCACTCCTATTGTATCGGCTCCACTTACCATAAAGGCGCACTTTGTACTTCTACACTAACAGACTGTAGTCAGTCTGTTTCTCAGTATGCTTTGGTTACCCTGTTTTTTAATGATCAGGACCACCACAGAGCAGGTATTATTTGGGTGATGGATCATTCTCAGCACTGCAGTGACAACTGATGTGGTGATGTATTAGTGTGCATTGTGCTTGTATAAGTGGATCAGGCACAACAGTGCTGCTGGAGTGTTTAAACTCTAGGCCCATTCACTGTCCACTTTATTAGACCGTGTAGATGTAAAGTCAGGGGTGATGGATCACGGGTTGGTCGTCCTCTAATCCTTCATCAGCAGGTCACCTTCAGGGGTCCTGACCATTTAAAGAACCAGGTAAAAGGGGATATGTACATACAATTTTAGAGATTTTTTTTCATTGGACCAAAACATTTTTTTACTTTTAATGTAAATCAATGTAACCAGAATTTTTTCAATGCTATTGTTTCTATTGTTCCATTCATCATAAAATATTTACACAATGTAAACATCAGTCATTTTGTTCAAATGAAAAAAATCAACAAAAATGAAGATTGTTCAATGAAAAACATGTATCCATTGTTGTCGACTTTGGGTTTTTTATATCATTTGAACACGCCAATAGTCATTTGCATTGTGTGAAAACTTCATGATAAATGCATCAATAGAAGTGCTCCAAAATAGTTTGGAAACAAATCTGATTGCATTGCCTTGCATTGAAAGTAAAGTATGTTTTTGTCCTCTCCTGTAAAGTTGCAATTTTGGAAATACTTTTTTTAGGTTATGTCTGGAACATGGCCGCCATATTGGATCAAGGGCGAGTTTTTCCAAGGGGAAGGTTGTCATGTAGCATATCGAAGGAGACCACAATTGTCTTATAAATCAATTTGCAATACTTATACAGGGTTCCTCCTGGTCTCTGTCACCAGCTAAAAGTCTTGTTCATTAGTTGAGCTGTACATCCCTGTTCTGGTCTTGACGTGGACATGTTCTCAGTTTTCCACCAGTGGTCATTTCCAATTATAGGTCTCTTTCAATTTTTTTTTTTTAAAACATCTGTTACAAAAAAGAAAGTATTCCACAAATGCGTCCACTGCTTCTGTTTTTGTTTAGTTGTGCTATTTAGTCTTTAAAACACATTTAGAGCAATGTTTTAAAAGGCTTAATACATTACTGCACATATGCTGATATCTGTATTTTATCTTTTATCAATTTATGCTTTTAATACAACTGTTGGCCTAATAAATCAAGGTCCACTTGAACCCATGCTTCTATTACTGATTGTGACGTTTAACATACTTTGTGATGCAGGTAGTTTATTAGACTGTTATCATTTACTTAAATCAAATGTCATGTTCATCATGTATTATAATCTCCATTTTGAGGAGATAACGAAAGTTGCTTCTACGTGAGTTATTAACAATACAAAGCAAAGCAATTGTTATTGACAGAATTGACATCTACTACAGAATTGACACCTATTAGGGTTCAAAATATACAGAAAACCTGTAAACGTGGTAGACCTGGACATATTTACATCTCTTTGATCTATTGATGTGTAAAAATGTTTCGCAGGAAGGTTCTAATAACTCTGTCATTAATAGATAAGTTGTTATCACCTGGCCTGTGGCACAGCTGCCATTATGTTTATTAGTGGCCTGATGCTCTTAAGAACCTCCAACAACAAAACTGCCAACCACACCTATTGTGTGCCAAGGCCATAAATGAGCGAGTCACTGTGTGTGTATTGACAGGGATTTGTTTTGCTCCACCATAATAAGAGTTGAGACATGAGATGGTCTATAGAACAGCAATGTATGTTCCAGAAAGCTAAAATCAGATCTGCAGTGTTTTGTGTCTGCTGTGTTTTGTGTGTTTTTTTTCAATTGATTATTGTATATTTTTTCCAGTTGCCAACATGCTCTTTGTCTCCTGACTGCTGGCACCTTCCGGGATCTTATAAGCTTGGGCTTCACAAGTTTTTTGGGAGGGATCTTTTTTTCTTCCAGCCACCACTAATTTCCATTGTTTTAACATTCCTTATTAACTTAACAATTAACTTGTTTCTTTTTTCATTTGTAATTTCCTTTGACTTCCCATGAGGCAGTGTCGTAACGTCATAGGAGCTTGTCCCACCCACCCCCTACTTAGGCAGGGTGAGTGGTCCAGCTGGACTAAATGTTTGGTCCTTCCAACAGGTCACTGTTTTGTTATTTTGGTTGCCCTGTGCTTTGTATACCTCAGTTTTATAGTTACAGTTATTTCTCGGGTGGTTGCTCACATGCTTTGTCTTGGACTGACACATCATTGTGTGCTGCTACCAGTTTCCTTGAAGTGCTCCCTTTGTGGAAAGTCTCTGCTGCCCTAACCCTAGACTTCTGAAATCTATTATCTTAGCGGATTTAGTTGCCTGATTGTCTTGTTTACAATTTTGACATCATTTTTCAGGTCGTTCAAAAGCATGTGGCCTTTTTCTGTGATTTACCTATTAACAAACACCATTTAAGGTGAGTCATTTTAAGCACCAGCTTATGTGTGAAGATGTGGACTGTATGATGAGTCATGACATTGCTGAGCCTAGCTGATGGGCATGGAACTCCCCTTCATTGTTAGTTGATTGTTTGGTTTTGCACAGATTTTTGCAAGGTAAATGCCATCACTAAACTTGACTGCTTCCTTCTCCCTTGCCTAGATAATTGCATTGACCAAGTTGGTTCTGGAGCCTTTGTGACCAGGTTGGTCCATTTAAGGGGCTACTGGGAAGTTACATTAACCCAGTGTGCCTGTGAGATTTTAGACTTTATAAAGCCAGGTTTGATAAAGGTTAGATTTTATAGTCATGTCCTTTGGAATGCAAAATGCCCTTGCTACATTCCAGCGTTTGGTAGTTTGTGAATCCTACCTAGATAATTTGGTGATTTATAGCTCTACTTGGTCTAATATAGTTCAGCTTAAAGAGGTATTCACAAAACCATTTGCTCCAAACCTGACTGTGAACCTTTCCTAGTATAGGTTTGGTCAAGCCACTGGCCACTGTTACGTCTTTGGGAACAGGCCAGGTTCCATAGATGCCAAAGCAGAAGCTATTAATAATGTCACCAGTTCAACCACAGATAGATAGTTGAAAACATTCCTTGGTATAACAAGTTGTTACAGAAGTTTGTGAGGAAAAAAAAGCTTCTGTTAATATTCCTTTAAGTGGCCTGCTTAGTCCAAAGGTACCATTTGTTTGGACGAAGGGTTGCCAACTGACATTTGGTCATCTCAAGGCATTATTGAGAAGTGCCCTAGTTTTGGCTGCTCCTGATTTTGTAAGATCATAAACTAACGGTCAAACGTTTTTTTTTTCTTTTCAGTAGAAATTGTGTCCCTTGCTGACGTCTGCTGGGAACCTATAAGACTGAGCTCCACTTTTTTTTTTTGGTAGGAGCAGGACATCCAGCCATCACCATTTTTTTTGTTTTCCTGATTTACTTTGATAAACATGTTTTTTGGGGGGATTTTTAGCCTGTCATGCTTCAGTTAAGCCAAGGTGGTCATGACACAATGGAAGATGCACAGAGAGAGAGAGAGAGAGAGAGAGAGAGAGAGAGAGAACAGACCTTAGGATGTTGCTAAAATGTAATGTCCCTTTCTGAGGACAATATTTACAAGGATTTACAGTGTCTGTGATGATTCTCAAAAGGTTTTCTAGAAAATTGGAACTTATTCAGACATAAAGTGATAGAAAACAAGTGTTCCTGCTGTGTTTTTTGTTGTAACACATCCAGAAAGTATTCACAGAGCTTCACTTTTCCACATTTTGTTACAGCCTTATTCCAAAATTGATTACATTCATTTTACATGCAGTTACAAAATTCTACATATAATACCTCATGATGACAAAGTGGGAAAAAAAGCTTGATTTTTTTGGGAAAATTTATTAAAAATAAACTCACGTGTAAAAACGACATGCGCATTAGTATACACAGCCATTGCCATGACACTTAAAATTGAGCTTTAGAGCACAAACCATTTCCACAGCATTGAAGGTCCCAAGGACAGTGGCCTTTATCATCTGTAAATGCAAGAAGTTTGGAACCACCAGGACACTTCCTAGAGCTGGCTGCCCGGCAAGTCTGAGTGATCGGGGTAGAAGAGCCTTAGTCAGGGAGGTGACTAAGAACCCAAGGATCACTCTGACAGAGCTTCAGCATTGCTCTGTGGAGAGAAGAGACCCTTCCAGAAGGACAACCATTTCCACAGCACTTCACCAATCAGGCCCCTTTATGGTAGAGTAACCAGACGGAAGCCACTCCTCAGTAAAAGACACAAGACAGCCTGCTTGGAGTTTGACAAAAGGCACCTGAAGGACTCTGAGTCCATAAGGAACAACATTCTGTGGTGTGATGAAACAAAGATTTAACTCTTTGGCCTGAATGCCAAGCGTCATGTCTTGAAGAAAACAGGCACCACTCATCATCTGGCCAATACCATCCCTACAGTGAAGCATGGTGGTGGCATAATCATGCTGTGGGGTTGTTTTTTTTGGCAGCAGTAACTAGTAGACTAGTCGGGGTCGAGAGAAAGATGAATGCAGCAATGTACATAAACATCCTTGATTAAAGAAAATCTGCTCCAGAGCACTCTGGACCTTCAACTTGGGCGAAGGTTCATCCTCCAACAGGACGATGACCCTAAGCACGCAGCCAAGATAACAAAAGGAGTGGACAACTCTGTGCTTGTTGAGTGGCCCAGCCAGAACCCAGACTTGAACCTGATTGAACATCTCTGGAGAGATCTGAAAATGGCTGTGCACCGACGCTCCCCATCCAACCTGATGGCGTTTGAGAGGTGCCGCAAAGAAGAATGAGAGAAACTGCCCAAAAATAGGTGTGCTAAGCTTGTAGCATCATACTCATACTTTTGTTTTTTATTTTTAACAATTTGCAAAACATTCAAGCAAATTTTCACTTTGTCGTTATGGGGTATTGTCTGTAGAATTTGAAGGTAAAAATTAAATGAATCAATTTTGAAATAAAGCTGTAACATACCAAAATGTAGAAAAAGTGAGGCTCTGTGAATACTTTTTGGATGCATTGTAGTTTTAGATGTTAATGGTTAAAAAATGTGTGAATCGCAGCAAGTTTTACACAGTAAACATTTCAGTGAAAATGCCAGAGCTTCCTAAAGCTCAACATTATTGAAAAAGCTATAGAAATACAAATTGATTAGTTGAATAATATGCAAAAAGAAAGTTGATAGAACTAAAACTGATTAAAAACTGTACCCAGACCCATTGGCAGTAAGTCAGTTCACTATGTGTGTAAAAGATGGGTTGCACATGTGATCCCAAGAAAATCATACACACATGAAGTATGAAGGTGCTTTTGTGATAGCTTTTGGAAACCTAGGAGCCATTCTATAAGATACTTTACATGGTATCATACTCCCACACCCTTAAAAATAACATTGGCAAGACCAGAAGAATTGTGAAGAAAATCAGTTGATGATGACCACTGCTGAGCAGCAGACGTCCAATATCACCAAGAATGGGCAAAAATTACACATGCAAACTTGCCACAGTTAGGATCCTCAAACTACAACCCTTATTCCAAAGTTGAACACATATCAAATGTGGAAGGTGAGACATTTTAGCATTTCATTAAAATAATTGAATCATTTATAACTCGACGGCAGCAACACATATTAAAAAAATTGGGATAGGGCCGTGTCTACTATTGTGTAGCATCCCCTCTTCTTTCTGTAAATGTCTGGAAGGTAAAGAGACCAGCTGCTGGATTTTGGGAGAGGAATGTTGTCCCATTCTTGTCTGATGTAGGATTGTGGCGGCTTAACAGTCCTGGGGCTACTTCCCCAGATTTTTGGTTTCATGATGCAGCTTTCACTTGCATTTGTGAATTGCACTGTGAACTATGTTAACAGACAATAATTTCTGGAAGTGTTGCAGAGCCCATGCAGGGATTTCCTGGCTCATTGCTCCTCCAGCTGTTTGTTTTTACTACTACCAGTTATTTTTCCAGTCTTTTGTTGCCGTTCCAACTTTTTAGATACGTTGTAGCCATCAAGTTTTAATTGAGTTAATAATTTTCATGAAATCTTAGTTTCTCACTTTAAACATCTGATATTAGTTCTAAGTTCTATGTTCTGTCATGAATAAAATATTCTATAAAATTTGCAAATCATTGCATTTTGTCCATCTTTTTTGGAATTGAGGTTGTATTAAAACGTGCAACACAGTGAATGGTAAACATGCTTATATAAAGATAATTACAAATTATAGCTATGAAATGCAAACTCAGTTTAGACCACAGGCTCTATATTAGTACTATGATTAGTGATATGATAAGAAATGCACCCAATCAGGATGAGCAAGTTTGTTGCTTTTGATGGCACAGTATCATGTAATGCAATTCAGCAATCAGCAGCTACCTTTGGCAATGTTTTTGTCTGGTTACTGTAAATAATTAAATAAACAGGGTATATAGAACGGTAACAACACATACAAGTAGGTCACTTTTCTGCAAAATAGACCTCATTAAATTTTTCATCCTAGTTACGGCCCTGGTTGTAAACAGTGAAGACAAACCAAGATTTTTATCTGCTGAAAACTTGATTACCGATATATAACTCAAGATAACAGCTTCACAGACCTACGGTACCCAGCTTTTAAAATCTGCCAAGTCAAGACTTCTTACTCTTCCCAATGTCTTTACTAGCTTATATGCCTTTAAAGAAAGTTTTGTACATGGAACACATTTAATATATAAATTATGTAAGTCTTCTCCAGGGGTAAAAATCAGAAATAAATAATAAAATCCTTGTAAAATATTCCTGTTTACATTGGAAGCGAAGCTCCAGGTTTAATTTGTAAACCATTAGGTAATCAGGCATTAAACATTTTGATCCATGTCTCAGCTGCATGATAAGCAGATTATTTATATCAATACAGTGTGGAGGCCACTGATTTCCCAAGATCAATTATGTTATATACAGTACTCCAGGCAGGAAGATTGTATTTGCTCAGCCAAACACGTTTCAGTTTTTAAATATCCAAACAATATTAATACAGTAAGCAGTGCTTTTACATACGTCAGTGTGTTTATTTATTTTCCTTGTGGAAAAAAAACATTTGTTGTTTACATTTGTCATCCAATACCTGCTTTGACTGCTCAGTACTTCATTAAGCTAAATCAAGATTGCTGCTGAAGGAACTGAAAACATTCATACAATGTCTGGGGCGTCCAGGAGAAATCTGGAACCTAACTTTGTTCTTCAAACTGGAGCTCAAGATATGATCGTCTTTCACAGTAATTATATCTGGTGTTCTTTCTGGTGAATGTACACATTATTAAAATTAGAGATGGACCAATCAGAGTTTTTGAGGCCGATTCCGATTGCCGGTCACCTTTCAGTGCAATACCGATACAGGGCGGGGTATACGCCACGGCAGCGCTACATGTAGTTATTAGCGTAAGCAAGTCCTTTTTTAACAAGTACCATTTTTAACAAGCTTATATAACAGCATAATATTTTTAACAAAATTAACAGTAAATAAACAAAGTAAATCAAACAAATATTACCCTTCTTTTACAATGAAAAAAGCAAATGAAATAAATGCAGTAAAAACTGCAGTCATTAAACACAGACTCTGTTATTTTAAACAACATTCTGCAATCAGTAAATGTAGATCTTGAATTGTTGCTGCTGTTCTGTTCGTACCGGTCAGATCTGGTCTGCTCTGGCTTATTATCTATTCTGGGTTATTTGTTTTGTGCTAGCTGTGCGTGCTAGCTCTGCTGATACTCACTGTATTCAGCCGCGTGCAGTGCTGTATCAGATCAGTGGTGTTAAACGTCTTTGTCTTGGTTCCCACGAGACTCCACGAGATTTTACACATTTAAAAGACGCCCAGGATGAGTCTGCGTCGCATACGGTAAAACACTGCCAGACGGACGACATGCTTTCTATCAGCACATGCTTTTCTCGCGACGCCGCTTTAGTCAGTCAGTCAGAAATGAAAGGGTGTGTATTTCTACCTAGTGGTTCAGATAGGAATTGCAGGGAGCTGGCCGGTGGCTCCTCTTTCTGGATGAAACGCTGGCTGTAAATACAGAAATTAGGCTCATTTGTTTACCGTCTTTGATTGGCTCTCGGGATCGGCTAAATTGGAGAAATGTTGGCCGATCACCAATCGCATATACATAGCCGATCGATCCTTCCATCTCTAGTTAAAATGAAGCTTTAACCAATGAGATTAGGTGCCTAATGCTGCACATTGGTGTATATTGTTCCACACGGGTGGAATTGAGGTTGTATTAAAATGTGTAACACAGTGAGTGGTAAACATGCTTATTTCTGCTATGCTCACGTTACCCAGAGCAACTTCGATCTTCTGAAATTTAACATCACAGGCATGCAGTACATATAGCACACAGTACATACAGCTATGGTTTCATAGCTTATATAAATGCAAACTTTGTTTAGACCACAGGCTCTGTATTAGTGATATGATAAGAAATGCACCCAAGCAGGATTAGAAAGTTCACTGCTTTTCCACAGTATCATGTCAGCAATCAGCAGCTAGGTGTCTAATGCTGCACACTGATGTATATTGTGATATCAGATAAAAATGTTTAATTCTGAAAATATATGTTTCAGCGATATAATGTAAAACTACAAGGTTAATATCATCATTAACAGTAGATGATTATACAGCGAGTGTTTTAAAGTTTTGCAGTACATCAGAAGATATATGGGTAATTGGGAAGGCAGGAACACTAGTTTTTCTAGGGTTCTTTAGTGAAGTGAATGGCTCTATTTAGAATTACGAGATCTACGCAGAACCATTTCATTTTATGTTTTTTGCACGGTCAACAATTATTCAGCTTGATGGGAAATGTGTTGTTTATGTTTCTTTATAGAATCTTTTGGAAAATAGTTCTGTACATCACCACATGCAAACTACTATTGCTACTATGTGAAGCTCAAAACAAATACAAAGAACGCTGTTGGTCCTTTTCTTTACTAACAAACCTTGGCAAACTGTAGAATCAGCACTGATGACAGCATTCTTCTATCTTATCTCAATCTGTCACACCTACAACTGTTCAAAGCAAACCCGTAGACCTAAAAGACACTGTGTATTGGCCTTAAGTTCTGAGAAAGGCTCAGAGAAAAAGGTATGTGCTGATTGCAGAGGTTGAAAAACTGAAGCATTCCTCTAAATAATCGTCCAATGAAAAGGCTCGTCAGTTAACCCAATGGCGTATCCCAATAGAAACGTTTCAGAATGATTTGATGGACATTTTTTGTATCAGGAGCAGTCTTGCTATTTTAAAGGTGCTTTTATTTACTGTTCTAAATTGTTCTCTGATGTCTGCATAGAAGGTATGTCACTTTGGTAAGACGCCCAGATGCGGTTTTTCATACCCATTTAGAATCCTGTGATTTGGCCCGTTTGGAAATGTTATCAATGAAATTATTTGTTTTCTCCTTTTTGCTGAGCATTTAATTAATCTGACGAGCACTGCTCTGATTTGCTGATTTATAGTGAGGCACCATGATGGCTCACACACAAGGTGCAATATACAGCGGTCACGGGGGGTCTGAACCCTCTAATTAACCTCTTAGATCCCCCAAGTGTCTCAAAATCAAACTTCCAGAGTGCCTGAAAATATATGTATGATGTTGTGCTGTTATTGTTTAGCCTGCTTCTTCCACAGTCGATGAGCATCTGTCACTGATTTTCTTGAACTACCTAACGAACAGGGCTGGTGCTGTTCACACAGTTGGTCCCTTGGTAACTATGCCCTGGATGCCTCATCAAAACTGTACTGTGTGCTTTAACAAATCTGTTAACTTATTCAAGTTCCCAAAAGTTTGGTGGAAAGAGTAAATTGTTACTTCTTGAGGTATCAATCAATGTGTGTAAAAGAGCTGTACTAAACTAGAAAATACTATTTCCAGAAGAATTGTTAAATCAAACTCTTTATAGCTTGCATCTGTGGCGCTATGACAAGTGAGTTAGCAGCCAATGTACAGAACTAACCAAACCGGCTCCTGTTCACCAGCACGTTTGGCAAATTTTCTGTTCCACCTTAAATAGTGCTACAGTTACATTTAAGCGTCTGTACAGTTTGTAGCATTTAAGGTGGATTAAAACATTTGATTAAGAAGGTGATGATTAAGAAGATGAATTGTTTAAAGATTAACATCAACTGTCCATGACAAGTGCCAAAATCACTCTGGGAGCCTAGAATGATAGATATCTTCACATAGTCCACTGTTTTCATTGCTACTCCACTGTTGTCACTATAGGTAATTTCTTGGGGGAGTTACTGTTGATGTCTAGGATTTTTGGAATTGGAATGTTTTACCGTCCCTCTTGTGTAAAGGCAGGATTTGTATTTACAGGCAGAACAACAGTGTTTGAGGTTCATGATATGTACAATTCTAGTACTGAACTGTCCTTATTCTACTATGACAATATAAATACAGTTTTCTGTTTTATGGCACCCTTAACCTCAATAACCTATCTGAAGTAAACTGGGCTACATAAATCTCATTTGCTCCACTCTTGAAAGACGCAGAAGTTACTGATAAACATATGAGGCCTGAAGAGTTGCGGTGAATGACCTTTAACTTGCACTTTCCTACATTTATGTACAGTTAGGTCCATAAATATTTAGACATTAACCAAGTTATTGTTATTGTTGCAGTCTAGCACAGTATAGTGTAGTGTCCTTTTTCAATACTCTGTTGCAAATCTGCTGCAGATATTCACTGCTGGAGATCAGGAACCCATAGACTTCACAAAGCAATGGGTTTGCTGATTATGCTCTGCTAAACGTTTACCGCAACTGTCGTTTTTTGTAGTATCCTTGTCCATCAGCACTGTGAATCGCATTTTAGGATTTTGGCTTTTCATCATGAACAATTCCTTTCCTTCTCTGCACTCTTCTCTTTCCATTGTTCTGGTACAAGTTGATCTTTATCCCTATTTGAATGCTATTAGTCTTTTAGGCCTGGTAACATACTAAGTGTATAATTAAACTGGCCGATTCATATGGGATAAAGGATCTCTATAATTTCCCCAGATAACCCAGATTACACAGATATTTACATCAGCCAATTTGGGGAAATCATGGGCTGGAGGTCAGGGAACAAGCCTCGGTTGTTCTAATTTTATTGCACCATATAACGCAGAATTAGAAAATTGACATTTTTCGACTTTGACACAGGTAGTCTGACCTTATGTAAAGGGTTAATCTGGCCAACTGCTGGGGAGGGTTTTTCTGCTACAGGGAACTTTTCTGTTATCCAACCAAACATCTAGCCTTTTCTGAGTCTCTCTCTGAGTCTGAAGGGTTTGGTTTGAGTTTTCAGGATAGTTTGAGACTTCTTTCACTTATTGTAAAACTCATTGGACTTTATATTTGGAGACAACAATAGCCCATTCCAAATACAAATGCCACGCTTGAAATCATCTATAGACCATTTATCTGATTAATACTAAGTGAAATAATGAGGGAATAATGCACACTATGGAACAACAGAGCAGCCGCCAGTCCTATTATTTTTAAACATCAAAAAAATAATTTCAACTGATAAACTGTGTTGCACTGCTTAAATAACAATACTTTTGTCCAATATTTATTTTGCAGCAGTTGCAGTCAGCACTCTCTGAGTACTCCAAACCAGGAATTGGATTTTTGCAAGAAATTAACTCAAAGCATTCCTTCAAGTTAGTGCAACTACATTTTTTTTAAATGTATTAAGTTTATAAGCCTCTTCTGTTTGCTGGTTTACATTAAATTCTTAAGAAGCAAGTGTTTGTAAGTGTTCTGTGACATCAAAAATGAGGGGATTAATTGGTATTGTGGTGCTTTTAGATCCCCAGTTGTTGTGGAATGAGAGTCATGAGTTTTTTTATTTTTTATTATCTGTGTATATTGATAGCAGCCCAGTGTCACTGTATACATTTGGGAAGCACTGTTCCACTGAAACTGCAAAACACGTGGGAGATCATTTGATAAAGTAAGTTATAAAATTTTACATGGGCTATCTGGGCTTTTTAATATTTGACCGAGGGCTATCAAGCGGATTAAGTCTTGTTTAGACAAAAGAGAGCCATGCGTCAGTGAACAATCTGTGTATCATTTAATATTTAGACAACAAAGTTGGAGTTCCACCTGAGACATCCATAGCTATTTCATTTATTTGTTAATGACTTTATTATCTGTCATCCTGCTGTTACCTTTAAAATGTTTTGGAAAAAGACCATTGTGTACATGCATGGTAATAAAAAACAACAGACTGCTCAGAAACTTGGACATATCACAGTGGCCAGCCAAATCTTATCTGCACTGTTAGATATTCTGTATTGGTTTTATAAAAAGCTTGACTCTAATGTAAAGTAATTTTAAAAGAAACATAAAAAGAGTGCATGAATTGTAGCCACCATGCCAACAAAAACACGTGAGGACTACTGAATCAGGTGAAATCTGCTTGGCCTACTTTTAGATCTTTGAGCGACAACACGAGCATCAGTTGAGATATTTTCTTGCATTACTTATAGAAGTTAACCTGTCACAGTTAGTCATGATGTGATTTCAGGTTTTAACAGTACATCATGGTAAAGTTTCAGATTTGATTTATTATTATTATTATCTACTCATGGCCCTCGCAATTGCCAAGAAAACTATCCTCATGAACTGGAAATAAAAATATATATATATCACCTTCAATCACTGGAAAAAACTACTAATAGATCACATATCTATGGAAAAAATATCTGTTTCCGCTAAAAATAAAATCCCTGAATATATTTCAATCTGGACACCTCCTTCAATAGCCCAAACCAACTCCACTATAAACACTTATACTGAGATCCAGTACCAAATTTAACACCACTCTATACATAACAACAACAAATAATACTTCTTTACATAAAACACACCTTGATCCCTATGTATTTTTATTTTCCATTGCAAAATAACTTGAATGCCATCTTTTGTTATCTATTGTTTTAATATGTTGGTTATATTTCACATGTGTTTCACATTTGTTTGCATGTTAGTTTATTTTGTTTGTGTGATTGTTTTTTTTTCTTATGTTTTGTATATGTATGTATATTTGTGACCTTACCCTCTCTCATAAATAATACATTACAGATAAAAATAAAGTGTAAAAAGTCCTCCAAAGAGGGGGGATGGTGGTGGGCCAAATAAATTAATGGATGATTACTGCTTTTTGATGAACTCATATTAAAAAAACAGCAACACTGTCCCAAACGTATCATGCAACATTGGTTTGTTTTATGTCAGTCATCTTTGTGACCAACAGTCACTACTTTATTGGAAATGTGTTGAGATGAATTGTGCGACCTTGTTTAAATGTCCCATTGTTTACATTTTTATAGGCAACTCTATACACAAAACTAAGTAGGATATTTAAGGTGGAATGGAAGAACTCAAACAAGAAGCTGGTGAATAGAGAGCTGACTTCAGCCTCATATTACAAGAAATAGGATGGTTTGATTATCTAAATGTCCTTATCAGAAATTTTACCAGCTTTAAAGAATAATTAGGGTTTTTTGATAGTCTAGACCAGCTCATTAGGGGGAAGCGGTGATATTAAGCTCTATACTGAATTACCAGTAAAAACACCTGTAATATTACTGCACATTTGATATGGTTTTCAGGTGTTTATGTAGGATATTAGCTGGTAATGATTTATCTATTTTTTCCATCTTGTGCAACTATTGAAGTATTAAGTCTAAAGTACATGGAAACATATGTAGCTATTTTTTCAATTAAGCATGAAACTACAGGCAAAACTGTGAATTAGCTATATAGCCAAGAAACATTTCAAATGCAGCCCTTGCTTAATGTGAATCAGTCTGCGCTTAGTTCACATTTTTCTTGTTGCAGCACAATATTTTGGTTTGCCTAATGAGTTGATATGACAGTGTAATGACACTTACCTGTTTAACAGGTGTTTTGGGATTGACCGCAAACATATCTGATGGTTCCTATTGGGTTCCTACAAAGGTGTCCTATAGAAAAAACAGTGGTCCATTAGGTTTTAATCCTAAATGTTAGCATGGCATTCAGGAGCCGCCAACCTAACTATAGGATCATAACCTCTTTATTCCCAACATCCATTATTTTAGATTTTTTTTTTTTTAGCTCTTTGAGCTCTACAGTAGCAGTTATGTCACCACACTCAACTTTATTGTTTCTACAGAACTCAGGATAGACGCTCATTGTCTCAAAGCCCGAATGAAACACTATTTGTAAAAGCCATTTCTTCTTTTCAGGAATTATTTTGCATGTATGTGTATGTAGGTGAAAGAGAAAAAATCAAATATTTATATTTTATTTTTATATGATATTTATTTCTACACAAAAGAGTTTTTACCTAAAGTTAAATGTCTAGTAACCTGGACATTTGGACTTGGGGTAGTAAATCATGCTTTGATTGGTATAATAGATTATTTATTAGTACAATAGATTACTGATTACTATAATATACTTATGCATTATGTGATACAGTATTTTTTTTTCATTTTGTTTAAAGTTTGTTAAAAAGAATTTAATTGTCGTAGTAAAGTTATTTCTGCCTTCTATCCAGTGCTAGTGTATTAAATGCATGTAATATCTGTAATGTTATGATTTCTTCTGTTATTTTTTTCAACAGTCTCAACTGTTTCAATGTTTTGTTCATTTTTTAAGTAGTTATGTAATTTTTTGTTTATTATTATTTGAAGATAATAACGAAAATTATTTCATATTTTAGAAACTAATTTTTTTGCAGACGTTCAGGGGATTCCAAGAGTTTTAAACCTTTCTTAAGCTGTACATACAGGAAACACATGTTAAATATATTGATTTTTTTTCAAAAAGCCCTCACACTTAAGTCCCAATGTGCAGAATAATGGAGACCAAGTTATATATGTTTCCTAGTAAACAAAAAATATATATACAGTATTGTGCAAAACCTTTAGGCACATGGGAACATTATACTTGAGAGAACTATTTCTCCAGACAGGAAACTTCTATTTGCCCAGTAAAAGACTTAATTTTGTAAATATTCAAATGCTATTAATGCAGTAAGTAGAGCTTTTACATACATCAGTGTGTTTATTTAACCCTTTCAAGCTTCTCCTTGTGAAAACAACTCAGTATTATTTACAGTTCTCATCTAATACCTGCTTTAACTGCTGAGTACTTCATTAAGCTAAATCAAGATTGCTGCTGAAGGAACTGAATACATTCATACAATGTCTGGGGCGTCCAGGAGAAATCTGGAACTACACTTTGTTCAAACTGGAGCTCAAGATCTGATTTACTTCTTTTTACAATAAGATATTCATGTTACTTTGCATTGTATGTATAATTATTTACATCTGTTCTAATGATGTCTGGTGTTCCTACTGGTGAAAAACAAAATAAAGACTTTTAAACAATCAGCTTAAGACTTTGCACAGTAGTGTATATATTTTATCCAATGTTATTTAGTAGGTGGCCAAGAAAATGTTTAGCATAAATTGTTTGTTTTTAAAGTGTCTAATCAGAGGAGCAGAGTTACTGGCCGTTATTCCTGATTGTCATGTACAATATAATTATTGCTTTGATTGTTTTTTGTGTTTGTGTAAACAGGTAGCAGATAAAACTCATCCACATACTAAAGGTTTTGAAAGCATTGACTGTGAGGTGACATACATCTTTTACTTATATGTTGGTGGTTTGTGACAATTTTCTAAGTCTCTTTTTTTAAGGGTAAAAATTCATTTTAGGTCAGAAAAACCATTAAAGTAGATATTAGTAGACATCATTTACTAATATCAAACCTGACGTATGTGACGTGGGTGTGATCTTAAACACTGAGCTCAATTTTATTTTGTATGTAAACACAGTCATTAAAGTAGCTTTTTATCATTTCGTCAAAGCTCTGCCTTTATTATCCCAGTGTGATGCAGAGAAACTGGTTCATGCGTTTGTTACAAACAGAGTTGATCACTGTAATGGTCTCTTACTGGAGTTCCTAAGAAAACAATCCAACGGTTACAGAATGCAGCAGCTCGGATCCTAACAAAAACAAAACAGAGCTCAGATCAGTCCTGTTTTAAAAGAGCTGAACTGACTACCTGTATCTTTTAGACCAGACTTTATGAAGTGTATATAAAGCTCTAAATAATCTGAAAGCTGCTACATCACAGAACGTCTCTCTGTTTATGTTCCAGCTGCTGATCTTAGACCTGCAGATACTGACCTTCTGTAAAAACACCTTCAGTAACAAACAGAGAACCTGTAGAGACTCTTTCAGCTCTTCTGCTTCTAAACTGTGGAGCTCAGTTCCAAATTTCTTCAGACAGTCAGGATCAGAGCTTATTTTTAATAAAAAATTAAAAACAACACGCTTTTAGTCAGTGTTAAATTAAAACTTTATCATAGTAGTACCTATAAAGTTGAACTTTGTGTTTGGTTAATTAAGTTTGGGTTATTACTGATAAAAACTGTCTGTAAAGCACTTTGAGCCGCCACTGGTATGAAATAATAATAATAATAATAATAATAATAATAATAATAATAATAATAATAATAATAATAATAATAATTTGAAAAATAACATCTTTGCTCATCATAACGGATTTCTTTACCGGACAGAAACACGAAACTCACCAGACTCGACGCTGCAATAGCTCTTTTTATTTTTAATGGTTTTATTTTACAAAACGTCGCCAGTAAGTGAGAAGTTTATAATGTCTCTCATTATTTTTAATGTTAAAAATACATTTTTAGCTCAGAAAATCATAAAATAATAACGAAAAACAACAACTCATAACGGATTTCTTCACCAGTCAGAAACATGAAACTCACCAAACTCGACACTTTAGCGGGTCTATTTTTCTTTATAACCTCTCTAACTGTACGAATATTACCCGAAAAACGTAAATAATTACTAACTATTTTGGTTTTAATCTAAATCCGGTGAAACCTAAAACGTTTATAGTGTCTGTCCTGTACTCACGAGTGATGTGGCGCCATCTGCCGGCCGCGGATCGTAAACCAACACCTGTTTTACTGTCAGGAGAGAGCCGTAATATCACAAATATTCAACAAGTGTGCTGTTTTATTTATTTAATTGTATATTTGGGGGTAATAACAGTGAAAACAGTGTCTGTGATTTGACCTTTAAAAAGTCAAAATAGCTTCTCACAGAACGGGGCCTGTTCTATCTTTGACCCGCTGAAAGAAAACATGAATACAAAACAACATACCGTCAACGTAGCAGCAGATAAAACTCGCCTCAGCCTCCACATATTAAATGTTTTGATGGTGTTGACCTTAAATTGATATATATATTTAATTCCTTCTTGTTGAAGCAATTTTTAAGGGCTTCGTTTTACAAAACCTCGTCAGTGAGTGAGAAGTTTATAATGTCTCTGATCATTTTATAGGTTAAAAATACATTTTAGCTCAGAAAATCATAAAATAAAAGCATTAATAGCGTTAAATAATAAAAAAATAACGACTCATAACGGATATTTTTTTTTACCAGTCAGGAACCTAAAACTCACCAAACTTGGCGCTGTAGCGGGTCTACTTTTTGTTTTAAAAATCTCTAATTGTAAAAATATGACCTGCAAAACGTGAATAACTACTAATTATTTTATTTTGTTCTGTGGAACCTGAAACCTTTTTTATCGACTTTAGGTTTATATGGTCTGTCCTGCAGTCGTGAGTGAGGTGGCGCCATCTGCCGGCCGCGGATCGTAAACTAACACCTGTTTTACTTTCCGGAGAGAAGCATTATATTACAAATGTGGGATTTGGGGATATTAACGGTGAGAAGCGTGTCTGTGATTTAACTTCTAAAACTTAGAAATCATATTCTGCTGCTTCCCACAGAGCTGAGTCTCTGTTATCTCTGATAACAATACGCAACAACAAACCATCCACCTGCTTTTAGATATCTTTCCCATTAGCAGAGGACTACTTCAGTGGTTCTTTAGTAAATACAGTGGTTCTGTATTAGAACCATGAACACCATTTCCATGCTTAAATGGTTATTTGCCTCTTTCTCTTCACACTGATGGAGAATGTGTTGTAGTGTATGTGGTTCTATGTAGCATGCAGAATGCAGTTCCACAGTCCTCCACTGGAGGGCTTTGTAACCCTTCTGACTGACATACTGTGTGAACACAACTAAAGCTATATATATATATATATATATATATATATATATATATATATATATATATATATATATATATATATATATATATATATATATATATATATATAATCCATATTCACAGGAAAACACACTTCTGTTGAGGTTTGGCCTACAAAGATGACCCTTGAAGAAAAGAGTCTGTATCCATGTTCACTGCTGTTTACTATTTGTCTGCCATAATTTGTTAACAAGACATCTTCTGTAAAGTCTTATTTATATTGATACAGGGCTTTCTTTCACTTTACTACCCACCTTTTTTCTCATGAAGCTGAAGGACAATTAAGATAGATGAGTAGCCTGCAGCCCATTTGAATATTTGCCAACGAGATAAACCCAGTTTCAGATAAACGGTGATGGCTGCACGCTAGCAGATAAGGCTGATGGCCTGCTTCAGTTGGTAATCAAAATTTATAACTGTGTGTAATGACGCTGCTCTTAAACACAGTTGTTTACAGTGACCAGCAAACATTTCTGTTACTCTGAATAGTGAAGTGAGTGCAAAATATAAAGTGAAAGATGAAATTTACTTTTCAACATTCTAATAAAGATTAATGGATTAAAGGAGCACTATGCAACGTTTGGGCACCCCAAGAGCTTTGAGCTCTCAGATACTTCATTTACCATCAATCGATTAGCTTGTGAGGGCTACAGCTTGTTTATGGTCATTACCAGGAGAGGCCATGAGATACAAATTTTAAAGCTTTATAAATACTCTGACTCCTCCGATGTCTTCCCAACAGTCAGCAACCACAGGCTCATGTACAGATCCACAGGGTGCAGATTTTCATGAAAAAAAAAACAGTTTTTGGCGCCACAAAATTCAAGTTATGTGAAAATGACCCACCGCTATGTAGATATGCAGGACTTATACTAAGTTAACCAAAACATAACTGTTTGTAGTTAGAAGTTATTATACACAAATAAAAACATAGTTTTCTATACTATAATATACTCTAAATGTTACAGACTGCTCCTTTAAACGCATCCTATCACCACCACTGTGAAAAAATTCTGTTGATCCTTCACATCAAACTAGAAAGAAATAATATTAAATTCTCCTTCAATTTAGTAAACAGCTCATCAACAATATATCATCGCTGTCCAAAGTAGTAATTTTCTATACTTTCAATGTAAGGTCTTGTAAAAAAGTTGTATTCTAAGTGATTTTGGAGCATTTTTATTGGCCCATTCATCGTTAAACTTTTACACGGTATAAAGAACCGTTGTGGTTTTTAAATGATATAATGATAAAAATTAAAATCCACACGATATACAAAATTATATTCATAATAAACATACATCAACTTTCTGAGAATGAACAGGTCCTGTAATCAACTGTACTGACGCCTCAAAGATTGAATCAAGAATCGGTTCTTTTCTGGTGTCGACTCCAAAGCGTTCTGAGCACATACGGGTCCTCGCTCCGTCATTGACAGGGACCACCTCACGTGCGCGCGCCGTTCTCTCTGGAGCTGAGGCGGTGAAAGGCTTTTGCTTCGGCGCGGATGGACCGGCAGGATTGACAAAAATAAAGAAATAGAACTTCGATATCTCTTCGAACTTCGTCCTGCTAGCGAGCCGCAACAATGCCGGCGTACTTTCAAAGACCGGAGAACGCTCTGAAAAGAGCTAACGGTGAGCGCGCCCTTCGAAACTCTCATGCTTAGTAGCTGCATCGTGGTTAGAACTGGGAGGTGCTCCAATTGGCGTACTCGCCTTCTATGTAGTTGGCCTGTTTAGCGCGCGGAAACCTGTTCGCGGCCATGATTCCACGCACTAGTTAGGCGAACTAGCTATACGTCAAGTGCGGGAATTGGAGTGCAGCCCATGTTGCTTCGCTAAACCAGGCCATATGTCAGCAACTTTAGCGTTTTAGCATATATGTGATTACTCCATCCACAGTTATAGCTACGTTATTCGCTCTCAGACTTAAATACACACAATGTAGACGTTATTTTAATAAGTTATTTTGCGAACGGTACATGTAAGACAAGTCTGCATTTGAAATAACGTGTTAGCATGTCGTAGCTCGTTAGCTTAGCCTCAGCGACTTTAGGCCACAACATGTCTGCGTGGTCCGTTTTTTGTTAGCTGGCCGGCTAGTTAGCTGTGTGCGTCGTTAGTTCAACCTGTAGTTATCTACGCAGCTTGTGTTTTATTTATAAATACAATTTTTCATGAAGACTAATGTTTTAAGATGGATCAAATAGTATCAGATGTAATTAGTTATGTACTCAAAATGCAAGATACTGATTTGTAGCTGTTAATGTTGGTGGGTGACTTTGTGCCATTGTTAATAGCCTTTATTTTATTTTACTTACGTACATCTTTTACTTTTTGTTCATTCCTTAGTGGGATAGTCAGTTAGACTGTGAAAATGGGCAGGGTGGTCGTAGGCAGTGATCTAAACAGTACACCTTATCAGTTATCATATTACAGTTAGCACTGAATTTTCAGAATTTTTGCTCAAAGAGAAAAGTCCAGTAATGTCTGCATAATTTAGGTAGTTAAAATGTAAACAGTCATTCAGGATGATTTGTTGTGAAACGCTTTGTTTTAGAGGTATTAGTTGAGTCATAATTGTACATAGTGGTAGCAGTAGGAACCAGACGTCTGTAGCATTTTATTTATTAAAATGTGTTAGAATACTCTGCTTGATGTCTCAGACATTGCTTCATGAGTTAGTTTTATGATTTAAGTTTTTAATTTAAATTTTATGTAATTCTTGCTGTTGGGGTAATTCTTGCAAGGTGTTTAAAGACTACATAGTCCCCAAAGAAAGCATACTTTTTCATATTTATGACTATTTTGCCATCAACATTATTTATAAGAACTCAGAAGACACATGTCTGGTGCTTTTACAAATTAAATGAAATGACACAGTGACCCCATTTCCTATCAACACCACTTAAAAAAGTCAGTAAGTTTCATTACAATGAGCAGAACACTGAATAATGGTTTAAATCTCAAGCATGGGATTGTTTATTATTAGTGTGTTTCAAGTCTGGAAAATGTAATGACCAAAGCTATTTAATACAACTGAGATGAAAGAGAAGCTAGGGGTTAACCCTTCTATTGTCTTTGGGGTTATTTTGACAAAATATGTGGTTTAACATCTCAGAATGAATGTTTGACTTCATTTTCTGTTTCCCAATAAAGGGACAACTGGGTAAATCTGAAATTAATATGATGACATGTTTACGATGTTCTGCACACTTTTTGTGCGTGTTAGTGATCTGATTTAGCTGTACAAAACTATCTGCGCATCAATGTTTGTTTTGGTGGGTTTAATTGTAAATGTCATTAACATGCAATGTTGCTACCCGTAGTAGTGCAAGAACCACTCATAGTTCACATGACAAGGGTGAAAATATAATTAATAATTTCCTTAAGATTTTAATTGCTGACATGACATAAATATGCTAGTGAATTTGAAGCTAGCAGGCAGATTATAATGTTTATAATGTTAAAGTATTAATTTGATTTACTATGCAAAACCACTAGTTTTTTTTAAAAATGTTTTCTCGTGTTTCTAATTTGTCTTACCATTCTCTGTGTGTGCCTATACGCCATGAATTGATAATAAAGAAAGAACATTTCAGTGAATTTATTGGATGGCAAGTTTTTGGAACACAAATGACCTCATTAAAGCCTAATAAAAATCCCATCTGTTTTTCTTCAGAGTTTCTTGAGGTTGGCAAAAAGCAGCCAGCTTTGGATGTGCTGTATGATGTCATCAAGAGCAAGAAACATCGAACATGGCAGAAGATCCACGAGCCGATTATGCTCAAGTACCTGGAGCTCTGCGTGGACCTGCGCAAGAGCCACCTGGCCAAGGAGGGCCTGTACCAGTACAAAAACATCTGTCAACAGGTCTGACAACGGTTTCATTTTAGAATTCTGTCTGTTCATCTAATGTTACTACTGTAAAGATATTTGACTTAAAATTCTATATAATTGCCCGCTATTATACAGTAATATAGCACAGCCCAGTGTAGTTGTTTGAAACCATTTGAGACCTACAGCTTGAAGTGCACATTTATACAACAGGTTTTGTTTACACCAGTCAGCCGCTGTTGCATCCATTTACAATTATAGTGATTACATTTGTTTTAGTAATGTAATAGTCAAAGCATTGTTGTTTTTCCATGAAGAAATAGGTTGAAGAGTTGGTGAACTATTTTATGTGTTCAAATATTTTGGACAAAGTTCACTAATTAAATACAATATCCTGAGATAATGAATGCTTGTTTTGTCCTAGAGTTGATTGTGCATATTGCTCTCTGTTCAGCTGTCAGCTACTATCACAACAAGACTATTGTTGTTTAGTATAGAGCTCAAAAATGGAGGGAAAAATTATTGCTCTTAAAACTCAGGAGTAACTCAGAAGCTCTAACAGAGCTTGGATTCTGCTGCCCTCTGCTGGATCAAATTTAAGTAACACTTTGGTTGCAGAAGTGTTGGTTAAAAAAGGGCTTCCTTATGCGTGCCTAATGTCTCAGGTGAACATCAAGTCCCTGGAGGATGTGGTTCGTGCCTATCTGAAGCTGGCTGAGGAGAAGACTGAGACCGCTAAGGAGGAGTCTCAGCAAATGGTGTTAGACATTGAGGACTTGGATAACATTCAGACCCCAGAGAGGTAAAGTAGAATAAAGCGATAGATAGGGCTGGGCGATATGGGAAAAAATCTTATCACGATAATTTTTTGCATATCAGTCGATATCGATAAATATCACGATATAAATCAAATCACTATTTCCTTTTTACTTTAAGTGAGATATGAAGGTATCAAAATTATTTTTTTTCTTAAATTGTTTATTTTCAGACAAATAGACAAATGTACTATAGAACATTACACAACTGTTAGCCACACACACACACACACACACACACATATATATATATATATATATATATATATATATATATATATATATATATGTATATGTATGTATGTGTGTGTGTGTGTGTGTGTGTGTATAATACTCATACAGTATACTTGTTTATGTTTATCGATTATGAAATTACGTCGATTAGCATAACGTGCGTTGATGCGTCGCTAAGGTGGCCGCGCCCACTGGAAGCATGGATTTATCCGGAGCGCAAGCTGCAGCTACAATCAATCACTCGCGTGAATCTAAAGTTGTGGGAGTATTTTACACAGAAACACAACAGTGTGGTGCTCTGTCAGCTCTGCACAACACAACTGTACAGCTGCTACACACCAGCACTTGAAGCTCAAACACCCCGTAGCGCTTTATCAACACAGCAGCAAGACAGCACCTGTTTACTAGTTGTTCTTATCTTAGCAGATTATTTTAATATTTTTAACACGTGTAACATGTTTCTTTCAGTAGTAGTTACGTTTTCTGTCAGTGTTTTTTCTTATTTCGTTCTCTCTGCTCGACTGTGGTGTCTGCAGTAACTTATTACTAGCGCGTGTTAAGCCGGCGCTACGTCTACACTCTGCTCTGTGTGCTTCAACCAAACGCGAATTGGTTGGAACTCCAGTTCAGCCACCTGATTGGTTGGGGGCGGCGCTATTTTCATTCTCATTGGCTGTTCGTGTTGTCTCTCAAAACACAGACGGGAATTAATTCTATCGACTTTCTATCGACTATGTCTTAAAGTTCTATCGAGGAAATGTTATTTCGCGATAATTATCGTTATCGTTTTATCGCCCAGCCCTAGCGGTAGATGTGATGTTTAGGTGAATTTCATACAGTGTACACACATAGGAAGATAAAGGAGTGTTTATTACAATGAACAGCCTTAGCAGGTCACAGTTTCTAAACCAGTCTGGTGCCCACTGAATGGTCTTCTTTTGTGTGTTGCCAGTGTGCTGCTGAGCGCGGTGAGCGGGGAGGACACTCAGGACCGTACTGACCGCCTGCTGCTCACTCCTTGGGTCAAGTTTCTGTGGGAGTCGTACCGCCAGTGTCTGGACCTTCTGAGGAACAACTCCAAAGTGGAGCGACTGTACCATGACATTGCTCAACAAGGTCAGTATAGCATTTGGATGACTTAGACAGCGAAGACATTTTAGTATGTGGCATCATGTGGCTTAAAACATAAAGAAAAATAGTATGAATTATTTTCAGACATACATTTTTGTCAGTTTGGTCATTAGTAAGGCAGAAGACTCAGGACCATCAAGACCAGCTCAACCAGACATGCTCACAGCTTTTTCCCCAGAGCTGTTAGTTTCACTAACCACAGTGGTCGCCCTGCACTTCAAACTAATACTTGAACTGAATCTCACTGTACTAAAGGAACTCCTTTGTAACGTAATGCTTATTAGCACAGCTGTACAGATTCTGTAAGTAATAGCTCTTATACGTCTGCTCAGACTCACTTATGTGTAGAATATCTGTACACGTATAAGCACAGATTATGTGGCTGTGTGGACAGGATCCCAGGACAATTTAGCTACCCCCAGATTTTGAAAAAAGATACATTTTAATAAATGTGCCTTTTGAGTGTTGTAGTAATTGAGACTCTCTTCCCCTCCAACACAGCTTTCAAGTTCTGCCTGCAGTACACCCGTAAAGCCGAGTTCCGCAAGCTGTGTGATAACTTGCGCATGCACCTGGGCCAAATCCAGAGACATCACAACCAGAGCACGGCCATTAACCTGAACAACCCCGAGAGCCAGTCCATGCACCTGGAGACTCGCCTGGTGCAGCTGGACAGTGCTATCAGCATGGAACTGTGGCAGGTGGGTTAATGCAGTGCCTGACCAGGTGTGCCAGAAGTTTTAAGTTTGGATTAAAACCTTAATGCAGTTGTTTAAATGCTGTAAAGACTTTTATATGTTTTCACATACATATGAAAGCACACAAATAGGCGTTTATACTGAGTTGGCACCTTATCAGATGCACTTACTTTGTACTTCTACTCATAAGAAACACCTGCTATGTAGGCTTACAGTTACTGACTGTAACATAACTCCTGTAGCATAAGCCCCTCTCTACCTTATCCATGGACCTCCACCGAACAGATGTTATGTTCTCAGCACGGCGGTGACACCACCAAAATAATGTTACTGGGTAATGGGTTTTTAAGAAACTGACAAACATATATGAAACAAATGTTATTGGAAATTGTATGTATCAGTTTGTGGTAATGAATAATCAAACAGTCTTGTATAATCCCTTTAGAGATCCACACACGTTGCCTTATTTATTTTTAATTGAGAGTCACTTGCTAATACATAACTGGCAATATTTGCAGGAAGCTTTCAAGGCAGTAGAGGACATCCATGGACTGTTTGCCCTCTCTAAGAAGCCTCCCAAGCCCCAGCTAATGGCCAACTACTATAACAAGGTGTCTACTGTATTCTGGAAATCCGGTAATGCTCTGTTTCATGCCTGCACCCTGCACCGACTCTACCATCTCTCCAGGGAGATGAGGAAGAACCTTACCCAAGAGGAGATGCAGAGGTGAGTGTTGAGCTTTTGCACTGTTCTGTAATTTTAAATTTGGGCATGAAATTTTGTGCGACACATTTCAGTTGTTTCTCATTGTGCTGGGTTTTTTAATCTCCAGTGGGAGGAGATTAGCTCATCTTTCTTATTATGCTGTTAGGAGATTTAATTAAGCTACTTGTCATTCTTTTTTGTACTGAAAGCATGAAATATTTAGACAAAGCATATAGTGTAATAGTGTCGTGGAAGGATCAGTGGTTCAGAAAGTATGCCGTAGTTGAATGGTCAGAGATAACAATCTTTCAGTCACTAGAAAATGACCACTATTCATTAATTTATTAATTTGTATTATTTCCAGGATGTCCACACGTGTCCTCTTGGCGACTCTGTCCATTCCTATAACCCCAGAGCGCACTGATATCGCCCGCTTGTTGGATATGGATGGCATTATCGTGGAGAAACACCGTAGACTGGCCACTTTGCTCGGTCTGCAGTCCCCTCCCACTCGACAGAGCTTTATCAATGACATGGTAACCTAGCACCGGCCAAATGTGCCTTTTATAGTTGGTTCCTATTAGACATCTGGTAGATTGACTGTCCAAACATAATACTCTTAATACCTCCACACATTTTATTTATTTTTAGATACACAAAGTTTGTTATTTTAGTACTGTGGGGATTCTTTGTGTTTGTCAGTATTTACATTTTCAGTTTATTTAAGCATTGAAAAAAAATGCTTTCCAAACAAATTACACAATAACAATGTACAATTACATCTAAACAGCATGATTTATTATAATACGATATAATGCAGGGGTATTTAATTAGAATTCAGGGGGGCCCAGGATTTTTTTTTTTAGGCCAAGGTCCGGACCATCAAGACAAATTACAAATACTGTTAAATATAGTTTAACAATAAGTCATTGGTCTGTGACAAAGCCCGTATACCATAAAGACAAGAAAAACTCTTCCGCTTAAAATAAACACTGAATTAAATCCTTCTCAGTAATTTATCACATTGGACAACGTTTGGGTCGGCCTGGCAATGACCTCTGATATGATGCATTGATTATTGTTTTTAAACAGTCTTACTTAATTGGCAGTATTGGATTTGTGAAGGATTCTCTTGTATGTTTCATACATAGTGCAGATTAAATTATTTCCCTATTCCATACGTGTACACCTCCTTCTGCATGTTCCTAATACATATCTGTCCGTCTTGTTTCCACAGGTTAGATTTAATCTTCTCCAGTACGTTGTGCCTGAAGTCAAGGAGCTGTACAGCTGGCTGGAGGTGGACTTCCATCCACTCAAACTGTGTGGAAGAGTCACCAGGGTAGTTACCTGTTTCTTTTTTAAAACCTGTAAATTCTTTAGTGATTCAATAAGTGATACATTTAATATTAAATCGTGTCTGACTTAAAAAATGCCACACCCCTTTTTTTTCAGGTGTTGACCTGGGTGAGGGAGCAGGTTGAGAAGGAGCCTGACCTGCAACAGTATGTTCCTCACTTGCAGAACAACACTATCCTCCGTTTGCTGCAGCAGGTTTGTATTTTGGCTTTATAATTTATAGATTTAGCTGTCTGTAAAAATGTCCTTACTCTAATTGTTTTTCTCATGTTTAAGCTGTCTTTAGAGTGTTACCCTTGTTCTAATTGCCTGGCTTGATTGTGGCAGGTGGCTCAGATCTACCAGAGCATTGAATTCAGCAGGCTGGCTTCTCTCGTGCCATTTGTGGATGCCTTCCAGCTGGAGCGCTCCATTGTAGATGCTGCACGCCACTGTGACCTGCAGGTACAGTATGCTTTAGAATTATTTAGGCATATTAGCATTATATGCAATTAGTGGCCAAATCAGAATCAAGTGTAATATGGCACGTGATCTATTCTTGTATGTATTTATTTATTTATTTATTTATTTTTGGATGTTGCTAATTAAATATATTCCTTAATGCCCAGTTTTAGGTCCACATAACGTTTAAAAATTATGAAGAAAGTCTCATTGTAGTGTTATACTTATATGCTTGAAGAATGTGTGTGTGTGTGTGTGTGTGTGTGTGTGTGTGTATATATATATATATATATATATATATATATATATATATATATATATATATATATATATATATATATATTTATATTATATAGGGATGTAACAATACACTCTATTCACTGTGCAGTGCAATTTACGATGCTGGCCTCAAGATATGATTTTCTCCCGATAAATGTTTTTTTTTAATCTAATTCAAACTGAACACAGATTATAACTGACTAAGATTCCTTTTATTATTTATCTACAAGAAATATGCTGTATTTTACTATAAATGCTGTATTTTGCTTAATCTAATCACTAATATAAGTGAAATAAACCAAACTTTTAGTGTATCTCTCATGTCGGCTCCTCCTCCACCATGTTTGTTGTAGTTTGAGAGGCTGTTTGGACTGAGCGGTCAGTCACGAAACCAGGTGCAATCAGCCAATAGCATTCGGCCTATGTTCCGCTCTAAACTTTCAAAACCACCCCTGTGGTTCGCGTGCTGAACATTCTCAAGAACAGAACAGCCGACGGTATTGCAGTTTGCAAGCAAGGAAAATATAAAATTGCTGGAGCAGAAAACATTAAAGGATGCGCGTGTAGTTCTTTCTGCGCTCGTGAGTTTCACATTTGCACAAGCGAGTTAGACAGTGCCAGTGCCCTCTGCTGTTTCAAAGGGATATAGATTCATTTTACGATTTCAGTCGTGGCATATTTGCATAGTTAATAACTCTCTTTTGATACATTGTTACTTCCCTACTTATATATCTTATATATGTAGTAAATATAAGTAAGTTAAAGCAAAAGCTGTAAATAAAAATTTATGTTTTAAGGAAGTTTGGTCAAACTATTTGAGTCCCTCTGATCACATTTGAGACGTCAGATTATGTGCTGAGTTTAGCATAAATTACAGTCCAGATCTGATTCATGGGTGAGCATTGATCACTTGCCTGTTTATTTTCAGGTGCGCATTGATCACACATCCCGAACTCTAAGTTTTGGCTCCGACCTGAACTACTCAACTAAAGAGGATGCACCTGTGGGACCGTTCCTGCAGAACATGCCTTCTGAGCAGATCCGTAACCAACTCACTGCCATGTCCTCCTCCCTGGCCAAGGCTATCCAAGTCATCAAACCCGCTTCTATTCTGGTAAGCAAACACTGTTTGTTTTCTTCATGGAAGTTTTCTCCCTGCTACATCACCACTTGTTGCTGGTGCATGTCTTTAGCTTGCAGGGAATATTGCTATACCTGCAGCTGGTATCACATCTCACATTAAGCCAAATCAGGGTAAATGTATTTAAGAACATCGATACAGTGTTGTATTATAGGTCTCATAAGACCTGTGTTTTATAGTGGGGTGTTAAATCTGTGTCTTAATCATTATATTTACCAATATGATCAAGTACACATCAGCTTTCTAATAGAATTGACTTAAGTCATAGGCAAAATATGATGTAAAATACCCTTCCCTGTCTGCCTTTCTTTTCTGTTGCTCTGTTATCTGACTTCTGTATCCTCACCTTGCAGCAAGAGCGTGAGGAGCAGAGCCAGCTAGCCATCGCGGCCTACCTGAAGAATGCCCGCAAGGAGCACCAGCGCATCCTTGCTCGACGCCAGACCATCGAAGAGCGCAAGGAGCGCCTTGAGAGCCTGAACATCCAGCGAGAGAAGGAAGAGCTGGAGCAGCGTGAGGCTGAACTCCAAAAGGTGCGGAAGGCTGAGGAGGAGCGTCTGAGACAAGAGGCCAAGGAAAGGGAAAAGGAGCGCATCATGCAGGAACACGAGCAGATCAAGAAGAAGACTGTGCGTGAGCGGTTGGAGCAAATCAAGAAGACTGAGCTGGGAGCGAAGGCCTTCAAAGACATCGACATTGAGGTGCATAGTGAATCACTAAAAGATAGTTTTGATTAAATGTTGATATTATTGTTACATATTGTGATTACAATTAAACTTACACTCATTCGGCGTGTCTTTGGGTGCTTTACAGACAAAAAATGATTGATAATAGATTCTCTTTGCATGTTGAAGCTTTGTCATGGCAGTATTTGAGATGCAGTATTTGCTGCAAAGCTAAAGCTTTACGTTTTTTTAAAAAAAAATTTAAGCCAATATTTAAGTTATCTTACCATAGCGTACCACTTTGTACCTTTGTCAGTTTTTTATTGCATCTGGTTCTCTTAACTTTTATTTTCAGTGTTGTCTGTTAGCATGTATGTGTTGACACTTTATGTCTCTGTGTAGGACCTGGAGGAATTAGACCCTGACTTCATCATGGCCAAACAAGTGGAACAATTGGAGAAAGAGAAGAAGGAGTTGCAGGAGCGCTTGAAGAATCAGGAGAAAAAGGTAGAGTTAATAGCCTTAGTTAGCACAGCTTGACTTTGATGTAGTAGCTGTTCTTCATTTGTTATTATTAATGTTTTTTCTGAAAGTATCGCTGTGTTGATACTTAAAATGATCAGGCTTCATGACTTCCAGGACTGTCACGACATAACTTTTCGTGTGCTTTTGTTTCAGATTGATTACTTTGAGAGGGCCAAGCGCCTCGAGGAAATCCCCATGATTAAAAAGGCCTATGAAGAACAACGCGTCAAAGACATGGAACTGTGGGCGCTCCAAGAGGAGGAGAGGGTAAGACCTTATGGTCCACCACAGAAGTAATGATATAAAACTGTCTTGTTTTACCTCATGACAACTTTTAGTCCTTGCTCGAGGCACGCTGAGTCAAGGGTGCTCTGCTTTCATGTAATGTTCTTGAACATTTTAAACAAATCGCTGTCCTGGGGGAAGCTGCAAGCACCTTGTCCTACTATTCTGAAGAATATCAACTGACAGGCTTCTTTAATTAAAGTAGCCTCAGATAAACTGTGACCTTTACTTCTTGTTGTAATTTTACCTGCCACATCACCACGTGCTCTCTTGAGAACTTTTATTAGTCAGACTGAATTATACTGTCTGCTTGGTTGAAGAAGATAACAAAAATGCTGTCACTCTAGTGTATTAGTGTGAGCATGGTAGCTGCAAAAGATGCAGTGGTTGATGTGTTTTTCTTTATATTTGGAAAAAAAAACGTGACACCTAGGGGTATAAAAAATATAGAATATCGGGGTATTATGTTTCATGATACTGTATCGATTCTTAAAAACACAGTATTGATACACAGATTCCTGGCAGACAGTGAGTCATTGTGCGTTGTGTTTTAAACCTCTGACCACTAGATGGCATAGCTGTAATCCATTTTCAGCTCCACTCCAACATTAACACTGGCAAACCTGTTCATACAGTGGTGTATTCGAATAGTAGGATTTGTGACCGCTGTATCACGATATGTATTGTATCGCTAGGTTCTTGCCTATACAAAGCCCTAGTGACGGCCCTGTCTAGCTTGTTAGCTTTTGTCAAATACAGAGGAACCTAACTGGTTCTGACCAACTCAGAGACAAAAGTAAGTGTATAATAATCTCTTTCACCGAGTAACTGAACTCACTCGTGTTCTAGATCAGCAACATGAAAGTGGAGCGAGAGAAGGCTCTGGAGCACAAGAAGAGGATGTCTAGGATGATGGAGGATAAGGAGAACTTCGTCTCTAAAATAACTGCTGCCCGAAGCTTCATCTATGAGGTAAAAACCAAAACCCTATTATGGAGTGGTATAATCAGCTCGTCACTCGCACTCAAGTATTGCCTTGTTAATTAACGAATACAGTTCTGGGAGTGATGTGCTTTTTATAAAATGTATGTATGTTTTACATCTTTAAGGAAAAATTGAAGCAGTTCCAGGAGCGCTTGGTAGAGGAGAGGAAGAAGCGCCTTGAGGAGCGGAAGAAACAGCGTAAGGAGGAGCGAAGGAATGCTTTTTACCGTCAGAAAGAGGAGGAGGCGCAGAGGATTCGTGAGGAACAGTTGAAGAAAGGTACTGCTGAGTGTGACTTTCCAAAATTTATCTGTACTATTTACAGGAATCATAATGTCTTGAAAAAGATGTTAGTACATGCTTCGTTTCAGTTTCCCAATGTTACACTGAGCAAATGAATGGAAATGTGCAAGAAAATGCTGTATTGAAGAGTCTTCTCAGTAGAAAATCAGCTAAATGTAATTTATCTGGAGGTGGTCAGGCTTTTGCCAGCCTCCTCTTTCAGATGAGTCCTTGATCCTCTGGACCCTTCGAGACTAATTAGCTGAGTAGTTGAATTAAGCACTTTAGAGGAGAGTACCTGCAGGGCACAGATATTCAGGGTTGGAAACCCAGTCACCAGAGTTAACGTGTATGCACCAGATTTTGTTCTTATTAGTTGACAAGTAAGCTTATAAAGGTGTAGCTACTCTTTGTGTTGTGGAGTTCTTATGTTTGATCACTGTGTGTATGTGTCTGTGTGTGTTTCAGAGCGTGAGGAGCGCGAGCGGCTCGAGCAGGAGCTGAGGGAGGAGGAAGAGCGCGAGTATCAGGAGCGCCTGCGCAAGCTAGAGGAACAGGAGAGGAAGCAGCGGGCCAGGCAGCAGGAAATCGAGGAGCGTGAACGCCGCAAAGAGGAAGAAAGGAGAGCCCCAGAGGAGAAGGGCAGCAAAGTAAATATGAACACACATGCACACTTTTCAACTTGAGTGCGTTTACATGCATTTAATAATCTGATAACTGCAGAATGTTAGGTTTTGTCATGAATCCGTTCATCATGTTTACATCGATCCTGACTTGTGTGGTCGGATAATAGGGAAACTCTAGGTCTGCGTGAGTCAGGCAGCAATCAGATATCTGCTTTGCAACTAGCCAAGAAACGTACAGAAGATAATGTATCCTAAAACATGCATTAAACTGTTTATGTTGGCTTACTTTGCACAAATTATTAATCTAAATTAATAAAAATCTAAATTAATTGGCAATGTGGTTGGTTTTAGCGCCACTAAAGAAATTGGCATCTTACATTTGTAAGAAACGCTGCAAACACTGTCTACGTGACCACTAGAATAACCAGGTAACTGCAGAAAGTGGATTGTGAGGGGACCATTAAGCGCATCAAAGTGCTTTCACTGTTCGAACAGTACAGGAGTCACCAGCAGTCTCATCCATAAACAAAATCTTTGGATTTTAATTTAGGCACTTTTAAAGCAGGTGCTGACCTTACATTCCATAGACACATCAGCAGAATTCCTTTCACTGAAGTAGTTGCTTGCATTGTTGTAGCAAACCTCTCTGGAGAAGTGTCAGAAGTTCAAAATTTCTGTTCACATTGCACCTTTTTATGACAAGCATGCAGGCTGGACTCTTTCTTTCTTGGTCACTACAATAATACAGAACAATATAGAAACAGTAAGTTCTTTGGGGTACACTCAAATATGATTGGTGGACTGTTGTATGTTCATAGGATGAACTTTAACTAACATATGTGTGTGTGTGTGTGTGTGTGTGTGTGTGTGTGTGTGTGTGTGTGTATGTGTGTGTATATATATATATATATATATATATATATATATATATATATATATATATATATATATATATATTAGTACCTCCTTTTTACAATGCTGTAATATGGTGTCACTGCCTCTCGTTCTTTAAAGGACTGGGGTGAGAAAGAGGAGGGAGGCTGGAGGAAGCGTACTGAAGGGGAGTCAGACTGGCGACGCCCCGTTTCTGAAAAGTAAGTACAATCTAAACCAGATTTCCGGCTGTTTATAAAGTCATATGAGATTTTAAGGTGTTTAGTGGAGGATGGAGGTTCTGCCATTTAATTTGGCCCCTGGTTTAATGAGTCATTAGTCACTGATCTGCGATCAGATATTCATGTACTTTTACAGTCAGTTATCTGCTAGTAATTTAATCCAGTGCCCAGCATTTCCATAGTGATTTCAAATAGCTTTTGCGGTCTGAATATATTTTTTTTTCACTGGGTTTTGATGGTTTTGTTTGTGATTTAAGTAAAACACTAAATGTCCTTCAGTTTTGCAAGAATTGCATAAAAATACCTGGGGCGTTTAAAGACCTTTTAAGAGTAACTAACAAATCTTATATCATATGGGGTGATAGTGTGGAGATTACAAATTTAGGACATGATCGATAATTGGCTCTCTGGCTTGCTTCAATAAAAGGATGCTATAATAAATTTTGATACTGTGTTGAAACAGTAGGGACTGGCGTCAAGAAGGCCGCGAAGGTCGTGAAGGCCGTGAAGGCCGTGAAGATCAGGACCGTGAGGAACATGAGCCCTTCAGAAGAGGAGGTGACGGTCCCCGTCGTGGAGGTTCTGATGACAGAGGCCTCCGCCGTGGCTTTGATGACGAACGTCCGCGACGTGGCGGTGATGAGGACCGCGGACCGCGACGTGGCGGTGATGAGGACCGCGGACCACGACGAGGCTTTGATGAGGACCGTGGCCCCAGGCGTGGCTTTGATGAGGACCGCGGCCCCAGGCGTGGCTTGGATGAGGACCGTGGCCCCAGGCGTGGCTTGGATGAGGACCGTGGTCCCAGGCGTGGCTTGGATGACGACCGCGGCCCCAGAAGGGGCTTTGATGATGACCGCGGTCCTCGCCGTGGTATGGATGAGCCCAGAGGCCCTAGACGTGGTGCCGATGATGACTGGGGTCCCAGAAGAGGAGGTGACGATGAGAGGGGAGGCCGCAGAGGCATGGATGATGCTGGACCACGCCGCAGTGATGAGGCCAGGCCATGGAAACCTTTAGGTAGACCAGGTATAAATCTCTACTGTGTATTTTGGTGTTACAATATTTTTTGGGGCGTAAATAGGTAACGATACCAATCTTAGACCTGAGGAAATTGTCGAATTTCATTTCAGTCCTGATTACATTTTGTATTTGTGATTGAAATACACATTCAAATCGGATTACAGGTCATTTCTCATTCGTGTGCCTTTATTACAACGCAGTTGCGAAGCTCCCCTTAAAGTATTCTCGTTTTTCTGTTGCATGTGGCAGTTGGTATAAAATACTGATAGATTAGTACATACGCACAAGAACTGGGTATTTTTTTTGTAGTGTATAAAATTGTGACTTTTTAGAATTTTTTGAATTCTAGAACTTATAATCTTAATTTATACTTGTTTCAGTCAGATTATTTGTTTATCAGTGTGATGTGTTGAAGTAAGCTCTTAACATGTATTGTTTCATGAGCAGTCTACTCACTTTTTATAATTTGACTTGCACCTTCCCATTTTTTCTCACTGTATTGTAGGGGTGTAAGAAAGTATATCGAATATCATGTTTGGTGGTACTGTATTGATTCTCAAAAAAAAATATATCGATATACAGATTCCTGGCAGGCAGTGAATCATTGTGTGTTGTGTGTAAACCTCTGTTCACTAGATGGCAGTGTTGTAATCCATTTTCAGCTACACTACAACATTAACAAGCAGCACAAGCGTGCTATGTTATTGTAAGCACTGGCAAGCCTGTGCATATAGTGATATATTGGCATTGTGGTATATGTATTGAATTGTGACCGCTGTATCACACTGTATTGTATCACCAGGTTCTTGCCAATACACAGCCTGCTGTCTTAGCAACTAACATGAGCTCCTTATGACTTAATTTGCTTTCTTGCTTAAGCCATGTTCATTTTATCCAAACGTCTTGCCTCCAAATCTGGCCACAGGTTTTTATAAAATCAGGTGTTTGTATTTTGTTGAAGTGTTCTGGATTTAACGAAGAGAATGGAGCCACTGTTTGAGAGAGTTTAACTGCCGGTGTGGATAACCAGTCTACACTATACAGCCAGACTCATTTGCATTAAGTGCACTTTTTGCACCACAGCATGAGGCAAATACGACCACACTGCAGCCGGATCAGGCAGTATCGCAAGTGGACCTGTACTGTTGCATGTCTGGTGCTCTTTGTAGGCACTGCATTAGTGTAGATGTCCTTGTGACAAAGTAAAGTGATGGCTCCTATTATTTATGCTGAAAGCTTCGTTGTCTGTAGGTGGGTGGAGAGAGAGGGAGAAGGCACGTGAGGAGAGCTGGGGTCCTCCCCGTGAGTCTGGCGATCAGGACGAGGATAATGAAGGAGATGAACGCCATGAGGGAGACCGTTTCAGGGATCGTCGTCCACCCAGGTACTCTAAGATAACCTGTTCCTTTAAAAGGTCGTTGTTGGGGCACTGTGGAATAGTAACACTGGTCTGTTTGATCTGAATGATTTAAACCTGTGAGTTTGGGTATACCAATACTTTTGGTGGTATTTATACATAAATGAATGAATGGATGAATAGATGATTCATTGATTCGATCATTCATTCAGTCAATCAGTCAGTCAATGTTTGGGCATTGCCTAATGTAAGTATGGTTTCCGTTAACCAGGGATGAAGGAGCCTGGAGGAGGGGCGGCTCTGATGAGCCCTCTAGCTGGCGTGACTCTCGCCGTGAGGACTTTGACAGAGATGAACGCCGCGACCGTCGTGAAGTGAGAGACCGCAGAGATGACCGGCGAGACGATCGTGACCGTGAGAACAGAGCCCCCAACAGAGAAGATGAAGGTGAAACATTTGTATTTTTTGCTCTCACTGATTCAAACCTGTGCTCTCCTAAGAAGTCAGCTTTGTGTTAACTGGTCATGCAGCATGGTTAAAAAGTGTACATGGCAGTTTTTCAAATCACTGAAAAGGACACAGTATTACCCAGCACCATGTCTTGGTTTTCCTGAAGACCGGGTTAAGAACTGCTGCTCTGTACTCAATGTCGTAATGTTGCAGTGTCTCAGAATGACTGAGTATTATAATATTATAATTGAAATATTATTTATTTTTTAATTATATGGCAATGTTTGATTCTCTGTCCCTCTGTCAAAGTGAATTAGTACTAAAATCAAGTACATAGGCATCTCTGTATACTTCTGTGTACCAGAAGTAACACATGGCCTTTGTGTTCTTGTTTCAGGGGGATCCTGGCGTCGTGGAGGAGAGGAGCGGAGAGAGGAGCGCAAGGATGATAGAGAAGCTCCTCCTAGACCTCGTGACCGCGATGGGGAGAGGAGTTCCTGGCGCTCTGATAAAGACAAGGACAACCCGCGCCGCATCAAGAACGAGACCGATGATGATGGCTGGACCACGGTCCGCCGCTAAAGGCTCTATGTGTCTCCCGACAGTCTCCACAGCCTTGATCTATTCTCTAATATCTTTGGTATTGTGACAGTAACTTCTCTGGCACACATTAACAAAGCTATCGCATAGTTACAAAACCTGAATTGTCATGCCAAATATGGTGAGGGCCTCTCTCTCTTTGTTTTTTTTGTTTTTTTTCTGAAAACCAGTTCGACTTCCATCTGAACGTAGATCATTCCCCCTTTGTTGTGCATGGTTAGAGTATTAAATTGGTTGCACTCAAAAACATTTAGTGTGTTCTTGAACCGGGGTGGGTGATCATGGGGGAGAGTCTATAAAGATGAAACGAATAATAAAAAAAAAATAATAATAATGACCTCAGATGTGTTGTGATGACTTCTAGTGTTGACTAGAAAGGCATATACTTTTATCACAGTCGAATCCTCACTCTGGTTGCTGCTTATCCGATGGTTGTGTGCTTTTTAGAATTATGAAAACTTTATTAATAAAGTCATTTGCTCAACAGATGGCAGTTCCTCTCATCTGTTATTGAAGTACACAGGCAGAATAAAAACCTCATATAAACTTCTCTAAACTGATGCCCAGATATACAGGATGTTGTGTGCAATTGCACGGTTTTGGCAGTAGGTGGCAGTAGATGATATTTTATTGTTGCATACAGATGCAATGTGTCTATATTCCAAAGTTTAGTTTTAGTATTTAAATCCTAACCTGATTACCGCCTCCACATTCTAATGCTCCTGTCTCAAAAACTTTAATTAGTTGAGCACTGAAGTAGGTTTTAAAGTGTGTGCTAACCAAAATCTCAGATTTTCAGAACAGTTTTTGTAGATTATTGATTAGGCATTGAAGGTTCAAGTAAGTTTGGGGGAAAAAAACCCTGATATTTATCTGTGAACGATCATGTTTATTAGTGTTTTAATGTTTTATGGCTTACTACAATTAAATGTGTGTTGATATTTTTGATGAAATTGTTGTAGCGTTGTAGATCAGGTCAGGTAAATATTGCTAAAAAAAAAACCTTCCAGGACAAAAACACTCTCTCGTCTGTTATTGAAGTTTACAGGCGGAATGAAACCTGATGTCTGAAATATATGAATTTTTTCTCTCCAATATTTACCTGATCTGATCTAACACTACACAACAGTTTTAAATACCAACACACACTAATTGTAGTACGCTTTAAAATATTCTGACACTAATAAACATGATGCTTCACAACTGAAGATCAGGGTTTTTTAAAAACAAACTTGAACACTTATCAATAATTTACAAAAACTATTCTGAAAAGTCTGAGATTTTGGATTTTTGTTGACATTGTAAAGGACAGGTGTATAGCTCCAATTTAAAAATGTTTTATTTAATTTTATTATAATGCCTGGACACACGCATATATTTTTGATTGTTGATAATGTTTCTATCTCATTTGACTTCATCAGCTACCGTTTGTATTCTGGCTAATGGACCAATAGGAATGCTTTAAAATAGCTTGGGGAAAAAAAGGTTCCATTGACTTACACTGGTTTTTGTCCTCTCCGGTAAAGTTGGCATTTTGGAGATACTTGCTTTAAATTAGATTGTGATGATGTATATAAGTTGCTGTCCAATGAAAAACTTGTATCTCCATTTTTGTTGCTTTTAAGCTTTTTACATAATTTGAATACACCAATGACCGTTTACATTGGGTAAAAATGTTCTGTCTAATGGACCAATAGAAATGCTTTAAAATAACTTGGACAAAAATTTGTTCCATTGGCTTACATTGAAAGTAAAGAAAATAGTTTGTGTCTTGTGTAAGGTTGTAATTTTAGAGATATTTGTTTTTCATTGGACAGTGACAAAAAAAGAAGAATATATATATATATATATATATATATATATATATATATATATATATATATATATATATATATATATATACTTTTTAATCAGGCACATCTATCTCCACTGTGCATTTCATCAGCTCCACTTCCCTTATAGGTGCACTCTATCTGATTCACTGTACACTTTATCCCCCTGCTGTTTCCCAGAGACCAGAACCACCACAGAGCAGATACTAATTGGTTGGTAGATATTAGTTGATATTATTTACTTGTTTAGTGATGGTGTGTTGTGCTGGTACGAGTGGATCAGGCACAGCAGTGCTGCTGGATTTTGAGACCAATGACTCAGAACCACCACAGAGCAGATATTACTTTGGTGGAGTGACACTGACGTGGTGGTGGTGTGTTAGTGTCCACTCGCTGTCTACTCTATTTTGCTGGTCCACTGTGTAGATGTAAAGTCAGAGACAGTAGCTCATCTGCTGCTGCACAGTTTGTGTTCCTCTAGTTCTTCATCAGTGGACACAGGATGCTGCCCACAGGACACGGTTGTCTGGATAGTTTTGGTTGGTGGACGATTCTCAGTCCAAGAGTGACACTGAGGTGTTTAAACGGTCCAGCAACAGCACTGCTGTGTCTGATCTACTCACACCAGCACCATGTCAGTGTCACTGCAGTGCTGAGAATGATCCACCTTCCTAATAGTATTTGTTACGAGATGACCAAGTACTTTCTACTCCTTACATTTACACTCCATTATCTGTACTTTCTACTCCTTACATTTACACTCCATTATCAGTACTTTCTACTCCTTACATTTACACTCCATTATCTGTACTTTCTACTCCTTACATTTACACTTCATTATCAGTACTTTCTACTCCTTACATTTACACTCCATTATCAGTACTTTCTACTACTTACATTTACACTCCATTATCTGTACTTTCTACTCCTTACATTTACACTCCATTATCAGTACTTTCTACTCCTTACATTTACACTCCATTATCTGTACTTTCTACTCCTTACATTTACACTCCATTATCTGTACTTTCTACTCCTTACATTTACACTCCATTATCAGTACTTTCTACTCCTTACATTTATACTCCATTATCAGTACTTTCTACTCCTTACATTTACACTCCATTATCTGTACTTTCTACTCCTTACATTTACACCCCATTATCTGTACTTTCTACTCCTTACATTTACACTCCATTATCAGTACTTTCTACTCCTTACATTTACACTCCATTATCAGTACTTTCTACTCCTTACATTTACACTCCATTATCAGTACTTTCTACTCCTTACATTTTCACTCCATTATCTGTACTTTCTACTCCTTACATTTACACTCCATTATCAGTACTTTCTACTCCTTATATTTACACTCCATTATCAGTACTTTCTACTCCTTACATTTACACTCCATTATCAGTACTTTCTACTCCTTACATCTACACTCCATTATCAGTACTTTCTACTCCTTACATTTACACTCCATTATCAGTACTTTCTACTCCTTACATTTTCACTCCATTATCAGTACTTTCTACTCCTTACATTTACACTCCATTATCAGTACTTTCTACTCCTTACATTTACACTCCATTATCAGTACTTTCTACTCCTTACATCTACACTCCATTATCAGTACTTTCTACTCCTTACATTTACACTCCATTATCAGTACTTTCTACTCCTTACATTTACACTCCATTATCTGTACTTTCTACTCCTTACATTTTCACTCCATTATCTGTACTTTCTACTCCTTACATTTTCACTCCATTATCTGTACTTTCTACTCCTTACATTTACACTCCATTATCTGTACTTTCTACTCCTTACATTTACACTCCATTATCAGTACTTTCTACTCCTTACATTTACACTCCATTATCAGTACTTTCTACTCCTTACATTTACACTCCATTATCAGTACTTTCTACTCCTTACATTTACACTCCATTATCAGTACTTTCTACTCCTTACATTTACACTCCATTATCAGTACTTTCTACTCCTTACATTTACACTCCATTATTTGTACTTTCTACTCCTTATATTTACACTCCATTATCAGTACTTTCTACTCCTTACATTTACACTCCATTATCAGTACTTTCTACTCCTTACATTTACACTCCATTATTTGTACTTTCTACTCCTTGCATTTTAAACATAGTCTCGTTAGTCCTGTTTCATTTCCGCTTGTTTTCATTCATGTACATTTACATTCCAGTAAAGATTATTGATAACATGTCTTTGAAGTTTGACTTTTTGAACCATTACAATATTTATAAACAACTAGTCATCAAATCTTCTGCTCCATGAAACACATGTTAATGTTCAGTAGTAACAGATATGCTTCTTTAATATATTTACATTGTACTAAACTACATTCATGTTCAATGGGCGTATATGCGGCTGAAACAGGAAGCCTAGCGCATCCCAAATTTAGCAACATTAACATTTTAATATAACATTATAATCATTATGGCTTTTAGAAGAATGTTTTTTTGGGGAGGTGGGCTAGTGCACTATAGACCCCTGTGGTGTGGCCTGAGCTTTTGTCCTTAATAGCATTTTTTCCCCTTACATTACTTTTACTTTTATACTTTAAGTAGTTCTGAAAGCAGTACTTTTACACTTTTACCGGAGCAAAGTTCTTGAGTTGATACTTCAACTTCTACTGAAGTATTTTTTAAACCCTAGTATCTGTACTTCTACCTGAGTAATGAATGTGAATACTTTTGACACGCCCCATGGAACCACCACTGAGCAAGTACTATCAGGATCCTGGACCACTCTCTTGGTGACCACTGCTGAAGGACTAGTGGATGACTAACACAAACCGTGCCATGTTCTACAAGGTGTGTCCACTAGAGTAGATGGTACGTATATAATATAGTTATTTGTTTTTGGAAATAGCTTATAAACATAAAATAGTTTATAAACATAAACATCTGATATAGTCGGACTGAAGTAGCTCTGTTTCAATGGTCCATGTCAGAAGACCACACACAGTGTCTTCCCCTGTTTTAGCCTTAGTGCTTTAATCCCTGCCTGCTCCTCCTCAGCAGGGCTTTCTTTAGCTCTCGGCAGGGTGAGGGACTTCTGCACGGAGAATATGGCTCCCCAACAAAAGGATACAACAGAATGAAACATTTCGTCGCTTAAGGGACGACAGAGGGGATTTTTTGTCTGCTGCGTTTTAGTGGAAAATCCCCGGTTAGGGACAATAATCCCCCCAACAGGAGCGGTCAGTTCCCACGGCGGAGGTGATGAACTCCCTAACTGGACTGCAGTGGACTGAGCTCTCAAAGCTCTTCCTCCTCCCCGCTTGTGTAAACCTCAGTGTTTATAACCTGTGACCTGCTGCTGTTTGGACATTAAAAAGTGGCCCTCAGAAGCCTCTGTGCGGTGACCGTCTCTAACGCTGGAGGCTTTTTGAGTCTTTCAAACAGCAGAACATGTTTGCTTAGTTGAATTTCTCAACTTTCCTGTCGAGAATTATGAGGCTGTTCTCCACCAGCAGACCTGTGGATGCGGAGCGGATTATGGACCGCTGGGTTAAATGGGAGAGATGAAGAAACGTGCACATGAATTCCTTCAAAATGAAAACCAGAAGGAAAAACTATAATGAAACTGTTATTTCATATTTAATAAAGACTCACGTTCAGGGCCTACAGTGTGAAAAGAAATGTCAGGTCATTTGATTGCATCACAGTTCACCAACCTTCAAACTGGGTTAGCGCAAAAACTGTGAAGTTGACTTAAATGCTATCGGTCAAAAGTTTAGACACACCTACTCAGGTCTTTCATCTGGTTGTGTTGAAAGAATGTTTAGAGGGTCTTTTAGAAATGAGCTCTTTTGCTCTGATGCAGGTTTACATATTTTTGACATTCCGGCCAGCAGCTTTATGAGGAGCCACATGAGCTGCTTCTCTAACAGGCCTGAAGGAGATGCTGAGATCTTATTCTGAAAGACAGTTTGGGTTTTTTATAGGTGTTATAACAAATATACATTGTAATTTGTTTGTACACAGGCACCATGTGTAAATTAAGTAATGCAAATAAAGTTCACCTGGCTGTTTTTTTTTTATTTTTTTTTTTACAGTGTAGTATGTTCCTTAGTACTATATACACTGTCCTATAATATATATATATATATATATATATATATATATATATGTTACATACTACCATACTCTTCTATGATAGTTAGAAATGATCAAATTATGGAATTGGTAGTTGTGAAAAAACGATTTAACCTCAAAGGATATAATATATATATAAAACACATTTAAAGCATATAATATATATAACACATTTAAAGAATATAATAAATATAACATTCAAAGGATGTAATATATAAATAACACATTTAAAGCATATAATATATAAATAACACATTCAAAGCATAAATATATATAAAACATTCAAAGGATATAATATATATAACACATTCAAAGGATATCATATATATATAACACATTCAAAGCATATAATATATATAATACATTCAAAGCATATAATATATATATAACACATTCAAAGCATATAATATATATGTAACACATTCAAAGAATATAAGACATATAACATTCAAAGGATATAATATATATAAAACACATTCAAAGCATATAATATATAAAAAACACATTTAAAGCATATAATATATATAAAACACATTTAAAGCATATAATATATATAAAACATTGCAAGGATATAATACATATAACACATTCAAAGGATATCATATATATAAAACACATTCAAAGCATATAATATATAAAAAACACATTTAAAGCATATAATATATATAAAACATTGCAAGGATATAATACATATAACACATTCAAAGGATATCATATATATAAAACACATTCAAAGCATATAACATGTATATAACACATTCAAAGCATACAATATATATGTAACACATTCAAAGCATATAACATATATAACACATTCAAAGGATATAATATATATAACACATCATATTCATAACATATTCAAAGGATATAATGTATATAGTATGTAATATATGATATATGCACACATGGCCCACCTTCATTACAAATCTTAATAAATAAATAAATAATGACTCTAATACTGCTAGCATGGACCACCCAGTGTACAAATTAAGTAATAAACAAAAGGGCCTAATACCTTTTTTTCATAAAGTATGTAAGCCTCTAGCGGCGAGGTTATGTACTGCAACCTACTGAACCTGCCACCCCCCTCATCCCACCGGTCGCTTCCCTTAGAGGCTACAGTGCCACCCTCAGGTTTTCTATTTTCTGTATGTTTTGAAATTCTGCTGGTAAAAGACAAACTGTACACTATTTGTCGAGCGTGGATGTGTCTGAATCCTAAATGACTATTTTAGCTATACTATGTGCTGTTCAGCTGCAGGAGCCAATGTTTAAATTCCTGTGTAGTACATTACATACCTATTACATATTACTATACACTGTTCTATAATATATATTATATACACTGTCCAATAGTACCTATTACATATTACTATACACTGTCCTATAGTACCTATTACATATTACTATACACTGTTGTGCATTCTCTATTACATACACTGTCCTATAGTACATATTACATATTACTATACACTGTTCTATAATACATATTACATACACTGTCCTATAGTACCAATTACATATTATTATACACTGTTCTATAATACATATTACATACACTGTCCTATAGTACATATTACATATTACTATACACTGTCTTATAGTACATATTATATATTACTATACACTGTTCTATAGCACATATTACATATTACTATACACTGTTCTATAATATATATTACATACACTGTCCTATAGTACATATTACATATTACTATACACTGTCTTATAGTACATATTATATATTACTATACACTGTCCTATAATATATATTACTATACACTGTTCTATAGCACATATTACATATTACTATACACTGTTCTATAATACATATTACATACACTGTCCTATAGTACATATTATATATTACTATACACTGTCCTATAATATATATTACTATACATTGTTCTATAATATATATTACTATACACTGTCTTATAGTACATATTATATATTACATACACTGTTCTATAATATATATTACATACACTGTCCTATAGCACATATTACATATTACTATACACTGTCTTATAGTACATATTATATATTACTATACACTGTTCTATAATACATATTACATACACTGTCCTATAGTACATATTATATATTACTATACACTGTTCTTTAATATATATTACATACACTGTCCTATAGTACCAATTACATATTACTATACACTGTTCTATAATATATATTACATACACTGTCCTATAGTACATATTACATATTACTATACACTGTTCTATAATATATATTACTATACACTGTCCTATAGTACATATTACATATTACTATACACTGTCCTATAGTACATATTATATATTACTATACACTGTTCTATAATATATATTACTATACACTGTTCTATAATATATATTACATACACTGTCCTATAGTACATATTACATATTACTATACACTGTCCTATAGTACATATTACATATTACTATACACTGTCCTATAGTACATATTATATATTACTATACACTGTCCTATAGTACATATTACATATTACTATACACTGTTCTATAATACATATTACATACACTGTCCTATAGTACCTATTACATATTGCTATACACTGTTCTATAATATATATTACATACACTCTCCTATAGTACATATTACATATTACTATACACTGTCCTATAGTACATATTACATATTACTATACACTGTCCTATAGTACATATTATATATTACTATACACTGTCCTATAATACATATTACATACACTGTCCTATAGTACATATTACATATTACTATACACTGTTCTATAATACATATTACATATTACTATACACTGTCCTATAGTACATATTACATATTACTATACACTGTCCTATAGTACATATTACATATTACTATACACTGTTCTATAATACATATTACATACACTGTCCTATAGTACATATTACATATTACTATACACTGTTCTATAATACATATTACATACACTGTCCTATAGTACCTATTACATATTACTATACACTGTTCTATAATATATATTACATACACTGTCCTATAGTACATATTACATATTACTATACACTGTCCTATAGTACATATTATATATTACTATACACTGTTCTATAATATATATTACATACACTGTCCTATAGTACATATTACATATTACTATACACTGTTCTATAATATATATTACATACACTGTCCTATAGTACATATTACATATTACTGTACACTGTTATATCATATATATTACATACACTGTCCTATAGTACATTTTACATATTACTATACACTGTCCTATAGTACATATTATATATTACTATACACTGTCCTATAGTACATATTATATATTACTATACACTGTTCTATAATATATATTACTATACACTGTTCTATAATATATATTACATACATTGTCCTATAGTACATATTACATATTACTATACACTGTCCTATAGTACATATTACATATTACTATACACTGTCCTATAGTACATATTATATATTACTATACACTGTCCTATAGTACATATTACATATTACTATACACTGTTCTATAATACATATTACATACACTGTCCTATAGTACCTATTACATATTACTATACACTGTTCTATAATATATATTACATACACTGTCCTATAGTACATATTACATATTACTATACACTGTCCTATAGTACATATTACATATTACTATACACTGTCCTATAGTACATATTATATATTACTATACACTGTCCTATAATACATATTACATACACTGTCCTATAGTACATATTACATATTACTATACACTGTTCTATAATACATATTACATATTACTATACACTGTCCTATAGTATATATTACATATTACTGTACACTGTCCTATAGTACATATTACATATTACTATACACTGTTCTATAATACATATTACATACACTGTCCTATAGTACATATTACATATTACTATACACTGTTCTATAATACATATTACATACACTGTCCTATAGTACCAATTACATATTACTATACACTGTTCTATAATATATATTACATACACTGTCCTATAGTACATATTACATATTACTATACACTGTCCTATAGTACATATTACATATTACTATACACTGTCCTATAGTACATATTATATATTACTATACACTGTCCTATAATACATATTACATACACTGTCCTATAGTACATATTACATATTACTATACACTGTTCTATAATACATATTACATATTACTATACACTGTCATATAGTATATATTACATATTACTGTACACTGTCCTATAGTACATATTACATATTACTATACACTGTTCTATAATACATATTACATACACTGTCCTATAGTACCAATTACATATTACTATACACTGTCCTATAGTACATATTATATATTACTATACACTGTTCTATAATATATATTACATACACAGTCCTATAGTACATATTACATATTACTATACACTGTCCTATAGTACATATTATATATTACTATACACTGTTCTATAATATATATTACATACACTGTCCTATAGTACATATTACATATTACTATACACTGTTCTATAATATATATTACATACACTGTCCTATAGTACATATTACATATTACTATACACTGTCCTATAGTACATATTACATATTACTATACACTGTCCTATAGTACATATTATATATTACTATACACTGTCCTATAATACATATTACATACACTGTCCTATAGTACATATTACATATTACTATACACTGTTCTATAATACATATTACATATTACTATACACTGTCATATAGTATATATTACATATTACTGTACACTGTCCTATAGTACATATTACATATTACTATACACTGTTCTATAATACATATTACATACACTGTCCTATAGTACCAATTACATATTACTATACACTGTCCTATAGTACATATTATATATTACTATACACTGTTCTATAATATATATTACATACACAGTCCTATAGTACATATTACATATTACTATACACTGTCCTATAGTACATATTATATATTACTATACACTGTTCTATAATATATATTACATACACTGTCCTATAGTACATATTACATATTACTATACACTGTTCTATAATATATATTACATACACTGTCCTATAGTACATATTACATATTACTGTACACTGTTATATCATATATATTACATACACTGTCCTATAGCACATATTACATATTACTATACACTGTCCTATAGTACATATTATATATTACTATACACTGTTCTATAATATATATTACATACACTGTCCTATAGTACATATTACATACTACTATACACTGTCCTATATTACATATTATATATTACTATACACTGTCCTATAGTACATATTATATATTACTATACACTGTTCTATAATATATATTACATACACTGTCCTATAGTACATATTACATATTACTATACACTGTCCTATAGTACATATTATATATTACTATACACTGTTCTATAATATATATTACATACACTGTCCTATAGTACATATTACATATTACTATACACTGTCCTATAGTACATATTACATATTACATACACTGTCCTATAATATATATTACATACACTGTCCTATAGTACATATTACATATTACTATACACTGTCCTATAATATATATTACATACACTGTCCTATAGTACATATTATATATTACTATACACTGTTCTATAATACATATTACATACACTGTCCTATAGTACATATTATATATTACTATACACTGTTCTATAATACATATTACATACACTGTCCTATAGTACATATTACATATTACTATACACTGTTCTATAATATATATTACATACACTGTCCTATAGTACATATTACATATTACTATACACTGTTCTATAAAATATATTACATACACGGTCCTATAGTATATATTACATATTACAATACACTGTTCTATAATATATATTACATACACTGTCCTATAGTATATATTACATATTACTATACACTGTTCTATAATATATATTACATACACGGTCCTATAGTATATATTACATATTACAATACACTGTTCTATAATATATATTACATTTTACTATACGTTGTCTGATAATACCTATAAAACCTATTATGTATTACTAAACAGTGTCCTATAATATCTATTAAATATTACTATATACACTGTTCTATAGTATGTATTAAATATTACAATATACTGGCCTATAACACCTATTACACATCACTATACATTCTCTTTATTACTTATAACTATACAATGTCTTATAATATTCGTTTTAAATGACTATATACAATGTTGTATAATACTTTTTACATATTATTATACACTGTTCTATAAATATCTAATGTATATTACTATACAGTATCCTATAATATCTACTACATATTACTATATACACGGTCCTATAATGTCTATAAGAGCGGAAGGCACACTTATCTTGTATGAGTGATCGGGACCTCCACAGTACTCACACCAGTGAGCAGGAACGAGTAAAGCTGTAGTATGGACATTGTTGATACGCTGGACGCTAAAGTAAGACTTTAGGCTCAATATAAGAAAAACAAGCTCAGTTATCTTCTTCAGCTCGGCCTCCACGCGGGCAGTATTATTATATCCAGTGTGAGAGTGACTTTAGCTGCTAATGTGAGCTCTGACCTTAACAAGCAACAAGAAACTCCTGAACTTTTCCTGTGAACTGGACTGACCAGCAGCAGTGAAGTGAGAGCTCAGAGTTTAACAGCGTCATCACAGTAATTACATTCAGAACCTTTACTGTCTCTTAGAGCGTCACCTCGTCTGATCGAGAGACCACTGAGCAGGTCACTGTACGGTAACCAGTACCGGACTGACTGGTCGACCACTGCAGTTCACTGGAATCTCTCTCTCTCTCTCTCTGTCTCTCTCTCTCTCTCTCTCTCTCTCTCAGCTGAATATCATTATTTATGGAGAATGTATAGATATAAAGTGAATCACTTTCCAATCACTTTTTTAAAATGTATGTATATATATATATATATATATATATATATATATATATATATAGAGAGAGAGAGAGAGAGAGAGAGAGAGAGAGAGAGAGAGAGATAGATAGATAGATAGATAGATAGATAGATAGATAGATAGATAGATACACGTGTCACGTGTCCTCTCACGGACTGCTGGCGGTCTCTTTGCTCTCAGGTGCTGTAAGGAAGCGACGCAGTAAATGGTCACCGATAATCTCGCTCTCAGTCTCTTGTTTCTCCGGGTGCTTCCCGCTGTGTCCGCCAGAGGGCGCAGTGGAACCACAGTGCGGAGCTGTGAAGAGAGCATTGTAACAGGTCTAAGCGTCCACACGGACTCACTTCCCAGCGAGCATAGACGCATAAAAGTGGTGCCATCGTGTTCAACAAGAAGCTGGTATTTGTTATTTTTTTATGAGTAGACTACACCCTGCACATGCGCAGTTTGACAACGCAACGACAGGTGGCGCTACATCCTTATGGCTGACTTCAGCTCGATGTGTACAACTGCACAGGCCACTGTAAGTCCCCCCCCCAGTTCTCATTCCTAGAGTACTATTTAAATGTGTCTTTGAAAATGACTTTTAAATTAAAATGATTTAAAAATAACCTCTCTTACAGACAGCATCAGCAAACTACACACTAATAATAATAATAATAATAATAATAATAATAATAATAATAATAATAATAATAATAATTTAAAGGGTACACTGTAGATGCACACCTTGCCTGATGGATGTATTAGAAATCTATTACGTACATGATTTTTTTCTAATTCATTTTAAGGTTATCACTGTGGAGAATCAGCTTATCAGCTTCCACCAGATAGTTTCAAGAGAGTTCTAATGTTAACTAAGCTCAACTGGGATAATGCAAAGTAATAATAATAATAATAATAATAATAATAATAATAATAATAATAATAATAATAATAATACTTTTATATCAAAATATTAATTATTGTTGTTATTTGTTCTATATTATTATTGTGTTATATGACTGTATTATTATCTTTATTATCATAATTATTATTATTTTTATTATTACGCAGTAAATAGAAAATAGTAATAATAATAAAAGTAAGAATAAAAGCTGAAGCTCTGAGAAATTGATGTTCACAGTACAGCAGATGCTTCTTCTCCTTAAACTCTCTAGCAAAGTCTTCATGACACGCGTTATAACCTAAAATGTGAGACAGGAGAATTGAGTAAGCTCGCGCGAGTAATTGGTACACAGACAGTACACAGAATAAAGACCACCCAACACAGAAATGTGGAGCTTCCAGCCTCAAAACGCTGCAGTGTATATGAACAATTCAGTCTAAACAAAGGACCAAAACAATAATGTATAGAACATAATATATATACTTTAGATCATTGAGATCATTGTGTATGTAGTGTGTTTAAAAAAAAAAAAAAAAAAAAAAAAAATATATATATATATATATATATATATATATATATATATATATATATATATATATATATATATATATATATATAAAACACAAGTTATATATATTATACAAGTTAAAATAAAGGCCTTTTTGATTAAACACGCTACTTTTCTATGAAGCCTATTGTACCGAATATTCGATTAAATCTTTTTATTTATCAGTCAATAATGTCCCCATGTGCTGCAGCGACTCCTTATTCCAGAGTTATTGTTTTTATTTATTTAAATTGTAAAGAGGTGGAGGTGGAAGCACTAGTTTGGTGTACTAGTCAGTTTTTAATGACTGTTCGTGTCTGTATTTTTTAGTTGACGGTTACTGATTAATCATTACGATGTTCGAATACAAGTAATCTGCGAGCACACGGCAGTGCGGTTTGGGTGCAGCATCCCAGCGCTCGTGTCCCTCTTCTGCTGCGCGCCCCCGGATCCGGATGGATGTTAATTGAATGCGCGCTCGGCGCGTAATGGCCTCTCCTCATGACGTCCCCAACAAACAGAGCTGGAAATATTGTGTGTGTCTAATAAGGCTCATCCCTCACTCCTGGCCAATAGAGAGAGAGAGAGGGAGAGAGAGAGACAGGGAGAGAGAGAGAGAGGGAGAGAGAGACACTCTCACCCCGCGCGACTGGACTTCACATGAGAAGAGGCCATAGAGAGAGAGAGAGAAAGAGAGAGAGTGCAGAAGCTTTCTTTCCTTCTTATTTTAATCTAAACAATTCAGAACTCGAGCTCAACTTCTTCTTTTCCGCCGTCGATTTAGACTATTTTTGCAGAACTGCGCATCTTAAAATGTGCTAAAATTGGCGCAAAAATTAATAAATAAATAAATAAACAAAGGGGGAAAAAAAAGAAAAGGCTCCGCGCGCTGCTGGACACAGCCCCCCTCCCCAGTGCCTCAGTAGCTTCGGCTGCCTCCGTGGGACGAGCTGTATGTAAATCTCTCCGGTTCGGGGGGCTCGAGCCTGTGAGTCCGCCTCTCCGCGCGCGCCGCTGACGCACTTTAAAGCCTCCCCTTCCCCTCCGAGCAGCGACCAATCACCAGCACACGGGCTCCACGGGAAAGCTCCTTCACGGGACTAATTAGACTCTCCTGAACTAACCACGCCGCGTGCGACGAACCGGGAGGAAAAAAAAGAAAGCACGAAAAACAACAACAACAACAACAAACCCGTCACGTCCATGGACGCGGTGGAGGACTCGGCGATGCGTCCGCAGCTGCAACATTTCTGAAGAACTCCTTCTTCTTCTCCTCCTTTTCCTCTCCTCCTCCTCTGGTTCCTGCGCCGTGGTCCCGCGTGTGGAGTAAACTTTGTTTGGATTTTGAGTTCCTCTCCTTCTTTCCTCTCTCTCTCCTTCCCAAAGACAATGTTTCAGCCCGCGCCCAAGCGCTGTTTTACGATAGAGTCGCTGGTGGCCAAGGATAATCCTCTACCGACGGTAGCGGCGGCGTCTCGAGCCGAAGAGCCCGTGCGTCCGGCGGCGCTCAGCTACGCCAACCCGAGCCCGGTCAGCCCCTTCCTCAACGGCTTCCACCCAGGCGCGCGGGCCGTCTACTCCAGTCCGGAGCTCGTGTTCGCCGAGGCCGTATCGCACGCGCCAGGCTCCGCCGTGCCCCCGGTGCACCCGGTGGCGCCGCACGCGCACGCGCTCGCCGCCCACCCGCTCTCGTCCTCGTCGACGTCCGCGGCGCACGGGCCGCACCCGCTTTTCGCCGGCCAGCAAAGGGACCCTTCCACTTTTTACCCGTGGTTAATACACCGGTACAGATACTTGGGGCACAGATTTCAAGGTAAGTCTTTTTTAAATAATAGTAATAATACTACTAACAACAACAACAACAACAACAACAACAACAACAACAACAATAATAAATACTATTATTAACGCAAATAATACGCCATAATAATAACTATATAAATTATAAACTCTTGTAGAGTTGTTTTTTTATTCCTTAAAAATATAGTTTAGCTTTAGTATAATGTACAGCTCTGTTTAAAAAATTCCCAGCAGAAAAACAAGCAAACAAAGCAAAAAATCTCAAATCATCAATTAACCGCTCAATGAGCGAGAATTCGTTTTTGTCGAGTGATTGCATTAAACGCTTTCGTTCTTTTAACTGCAGTCTGAGCCAATTATAATGATTCACCTCGCTGTGAAAGAGCTAAGCAGGCTGCAAGAAGGTCGACCTTCTGATCTCTAGTATCCCAAACTCTAATCCTCCTGTTCCTGTCAAACCCAGTTCTCACTTTCAGCAGACTATAAAACACTGCTCTTCGTGTTTTTGCTTGTTTGATTGGGGAGCGTGATGGAAAGTTACCTCTTATTAATAAGGTTAATGGTTAGACACGCACGATTTAAAATAATTATCCCGGGGAACGGAACGCGGGGCTGCTCGTGAAGAGAGATATTAGAGAGAGGGGAACGCGCGTGTCCTGTTTACCCGATAAAATATGATTCCAAAACTAACAGCGTTCAGGAGTGTTTTTGTTGAGGCTGTGTGAGCAGAGCAGGCCTGTGTTCAGACAGGCAGCTCTCCCAGTCTAATACTGTGAAATTAATCTAAACTGTGAGTCTGAATAAACCAAATAAACCAAACAAGCGTCACATAATAATAATAATAATAATAATAATAATAATAATAATAATAATAATAATAGTAAGCGTGTGTATGTGTTGTGGATGCGCTAGCGAAAAAGTTTCATGCACTCAGAGTGCGACCTCTCTCCTAAATATAATCCTATCAGCTCTGGGCCGTGGGGTTATTATAGGGCTGATTATAAAACATACCCAATAATAATAATAATAATAATAATAATAATAATAATAATAATAATAATAATAATAATAATAAGCCAATGTGCTTTGCTAGAGTTATGAATTGTTAAGCGAATTAGTAGGATAATTGGCAACTGACGTAAAGCGTAGTAGCACTTAGTAAAAAAATAAAACAATAAATGATATTTTTGTTACGGAAATTTGGTTGGCAACTGTTGTTAGTTGTTAGCAGCAGTGAAATGCTAAAATGCTGGGGCGAACTATCAAATAGGCTATAAGTTACCAAAACGTATGTTTATACTATATATATATATATATATATATATATATATATATATATATATATATATATATATATATATATATATATATATATTCAAATACACACACGTGTATAACATATTTGTATATAATTTGCATTTTATTACACTTAATGGTCACGTCATTATTAAATTGATTGACTCGCGATTGTGTATGCTATTATTGTACTACTATTATTATTATTATTATTATTATTATCATCATTGTTGTTTTATTTTTTCAATCCAATAATAGTGTTGCCCAAAACTCTGGGGCTTTGGCTTCACTGTAACCCTCGGATGCAACAACACTGACATTGTTGTCTCCAGAACCGCGCTGTAAATGATCTTTACTGACTGACTTGCACGCTGATACGCTGATAGCTCGGGCTGCTTTGAACTGAACTAGAATGGACTGAGACGGAACTCTGATGGTGCTCTGTGTTGCTTGTCATGCGCAGGGAACGAAACGAGTCCGGAAAGCTTCCTTTTGCACAATGCACTGGCCAGAAAGCCCAAGAGGATCCGCACGGCGTTCTCTCCCTCCCAGTTACTGCGGCTCGAGCACGCTTTCGAGAAGAACCACTACGTGGTGGGAGCGGAGCGCAAGCAGCTAGCCCACAGCCTCAGCCTCACAGAAACTCAGGTAGGAGCACGCACGCACGCACGCGTACGCACGTACGTTTCTCCCAACGCGCTCGGCGGTGCACCTGCGTGCACGGGCTTAGTGTCCAAAATAGTGGCCAAATTTATTCTGGCCTGGGTTTTAAAAATAAATCTGTATGTGCTTTAATCTTATACTTATTTTAAATTATTTTATTTTTTACTGATGCGTTAATGTAAATTAGCTTAAAGACGCTGCGCGCGGTGAGTTTTATTAATTGTATACAATTTTAATATCGCGCGCCTTAATTTTCTTCCCATTTTTAAATTTACGTCAAAACGTGAAATATTGTTTTTTGACCTTTTCTCTTGTTTCTTTGTTAATTCGCCCCAAATTAGTGCGCGCTCGCTCTCGTCAACAACTCGCGCGCGCTTCTTATTTTTGCATACATTCTATAGTTCCCAAACAACACTATTATTATTGTTATTATCATCAATATTATTATTATTCTCGTCGCCCTCTAATTAGAATTATAATATTTGGGACGCTAGACGCGCGAGCTCTCGTGCGCACGCACCAGAAATACAAGTCTGGCAATTAAGCGGTTAACAAGGGCTTGAAAGGACGCTTAAAAAGAAAAGGAGGCGGGTTGGTGAATTTCACCCTCGCCATATTTAAGATCTGGGCTTTTTTTTTCTTTCTTTTTTCGAACCGGACGCTTTTCAGAGAAAGGGAGACGAACTGGGAGCCCACTTCAATGCTTCAATTAGCCCACTGAAAGCACGTTAAATGCCACCCCCCCCCCCACCACCACCCCCGCCAACGCCATCAACCCACCCTCCTTACTCGGCCAACTTGTGTCTAATGTGAATGATAAAAGATAATGAATTAGGATGAATCCGCGAGCACAATGCGCGGTGATAGAAAAGTTAGTCCTGCGCTTGTATGTGATACTAATGGGTGGTGGGGTGGTGAAGAAGGAGGGGGTGCTGTATTGTAGCCATGCGTAGTGCATTAAAATCACCGGCCTTGTTTCTTTTCTTCTCTTGGACTCGCAGACTAACGTTCCCAGTTCAGTCCAGACTCCAGTGTATGCGCTCAAATGGCTGCTTTCTTATTTTTATTACCGCAGCGTAATCAGAAGAGTTTTAACTCTGATTAAGGTGCCTTTTATTTCTCTCTCTCTCTCTCTCTCTCTCTCTCTCTCTCTCTCTCTCTCACTGTCTCTCTCCTTTTTGTGTGTAAGGCTATTCAACTCTCCGTCACTGATACCAGCTGAGAGGCCAGCTCTCTCTTTTCCTCTCTCTTTTCCCCCTTCCTTTCTTTCTTTCCTTCTTTCTTCTTTGTTTCATTCAGAGGCCAAACGTGAAACCCACTATACTGTGAACGAGTGCGTTCGTTTCATACGCGTTGCTCACTTCCCTTTATTTGTTTCACAGGTAAAAGTTTGGTTTCAGAACCGAAGGACGAAGTTCAAGCGTCAGAAGCTGGAAGAGGAGGGCTCGGACTCCCAGCAGAAGAAGAAGGGCACTCATCACGTAAACCGATGGAGGCTAGCCACCAAGCAAGGCAGCCCGGAGGAAATAGACGTCACCTCGGACGATTAAAACTGAACAAAACGAAAGAAACACAAACAAACAAAAAACAACAACACAAAACTCTTTTTTATGTTTTAAACAAAAGAAGACTGTCTGAAACCCGAGACAGGAGCTTGCACCGGCTTGAAGGATGACACGGATGAGGGGATGCTGTGCTCTGGGCGAGGGAGAAAGAGAGAGAGAGAGAGAGAGAAAGAGAGCAGAGAGTGAGGGTAAAGCCAATGGTCACATTTCCATTCTTTTTTGGAGATCGGCAGCTCGAGGGTGAGAGAATTTCCTGTTGGTGGCACTGCTGTCACTGCACGAGGGGACTGTCAATACTTTGTCCACGTTGCCAAAACGAGATGATTGACAGGTATTACATGCTCACCCCCTCCACCACACACCCATCACCACCACTACACCCCCCCCCCTTCCCCAAAACACCTCCAAAAACAAAAACAAACATAACTCCGATTCATAAGACATTTGCACTTCTGAGATGAGAATTTGACGATTTTATTTTTTGGCAGAAAACATGTGCTCGTGCTCTCCAAGATACCAAAACACGCGACTGTTTTTATTTTTATTTTGTTTTCTTTTTGTACAAAACTTGAATTGCATGGTAGAGCAATGGAATTTCCTTTTTATTCTATTTTGGGGGTATAGGTGATTTTAATTTGACCTCATTTACCTCAAGAATAAGATTTTTTTTTCGATCTGAGAAATGAAAAAAAAAACAATGTTGTGTGCTTCTTCCGTTTTTTTCCTTTTTTTCTACGACAGTGTGGAGTCTTTTGAATTTATAATTATCGTGTTCAAGTGGTTGTGACGAAAAAAAAGATGATGAAGTAGCAGTGCTGCGTTCTAGTGTTTTTAAAAAGAACTGTTTTAAAAAAAAGACTAAAAATAAAAAACTTTCTAAAAGTTTTCCACAGGGAAAAAAAAACTTACGATATGAAAAATATCGGTGACATTCCTTGAAAACTGAAGCTTTACCATTGCTCCCTATTCTCGCCCCTCATTTAACGAGTTGCCACGAAGGACTTAATGCAAGAACTAAATGCAAGAATTGGCAGCAAACTGAAAACAAATGAAAACGTACTAAACTCTTCAAGCACTGAGCGTGTATTCCATGTACAGAGATCCTAAACAAACAAACAAAAAACAAGCTAATGCTTCTGTTAAATTCTCTTTTACCAGAATGTAAATAATTTTTTTGTGTTTGTGTTAAGTTTGCTACAATTTTAACACAAAAAAACATATACTTCCAAGAAGTATATAATTGTCAATATTTTGTCAATAAAGTTTTATCATGTTGCTGAGAATAAAAAAAACAGACTCAGGATTTTGTGAGCAGGAATTATTTTCATTTTTCTTTTTTTTCTTTTTTTTTGGGACTGGGGGTCATTTGTGCTGTGCTGGCAGGTGCGTTTCCATAAATGCACATCAACACAAAATGCTGTTGTAGAATTAGAAATAGAAGCAAATAAAAAAAAGCAAATAAAACGCAATTCATTTCATACGTAAAATTAGCGTCATGATAGTGATCGTCGCTCGAGCGCAAAAAAAAGAGATAACCAATTTGGAGTGAAATGCTTGTTTTTCTCCTGCCTCTCTGGCCTCCTCAGTTTTATTTCCATTGACAGTCTGCTGTGTTCGGCCTACAAAGAGTGCTGCGAGCTTTTTGTGCAAGTGCAAATCAGTTTAGGCAATTATCATACGAGTAATATAGAGAAGGAGGGGGGGAGAAAGGAGGGAGGTGGTGGGGGGATGCATTGCCCAGTGGTCCACTTTAATCTGTTAATCCGTGGATCCAAAGGGGCCTGGTTGGACATAATTTAGTACAATCTGACTACCCCTCACACGGCGATAAGGGAAGGTTGCAATGTGCGGCGAAAGAGGAGCTTTGTTTCAAATCGTGTCCTCCGCGTAGCGCATAACCTGCACGCCACGGTTTCGCAAAGAAGAAAAGAAATTCGCAAACCAGCCAAAAAGAAATTCTCGCAGATTTTTATTTTATTTTTTTATCATATTTTTTTTCTAAATCAAAAAAGAAAAAGACATGAAAGCACGTCTGTTTTAGCACATTTCTAAAAAAACGTAAATATGCGGCGGATTGTTCCCATTTATCTAAACGCTGCCCGTTTCATATACATGGAAGAACTTTCATTATAATTATTATTTATATATATATATACATACATATAAAACGTTCTGACGGCATTAAAAAATCTTCAGAGAATACCATTAGCTTTGAAAAACCCCCCTAAAAGCTTTATTACACACCCAGCTTTGAAATAGAGGGATTAGGAGGCTGAAAGGGTCCCACAATAGTTAGAAGAAAAGGTTTCATGCTAATGAGGTTAATGCCCTTTGTATCTCCGGACTCCACAACTTCATTACTCCCTATCTGGAGCAACACGGAGCGGCTCAGAGCCCACAATCCACTCGAGCTGTTCCCCTAGCCTGCCTAAAGAAGGGGATTTGATAGCCGTCCTGTTCAAACTAGATAATTATATCTTTTCAAGTTGGAATTAAGATAAAGGAAAGTGCAGTGGAGGCGGCGAGCCTTGATCCGCTGCTGCAAACAAATTTGGCGCACTTTCTGCGTCAAAAAAAAAAAAAAGACAAGACGGGAGACCCCCCTCCACCTCCGCCGCCACCACCACACTCCCAACCACCCCCCTCATAATCATTACTGCTGCCTGCCCTTTTATTAAATTTGCACGAGCAGTTTAAAAGCTTCAGTGAAACGTGTTTTGACCAAATAGTCTAATATAAGGATAGACATGTCTCATTTCAAACTGTGCTGGGAACAGCCTAGCGTCTATAGCTTAGACGCTATTGATTATGAGTTTGACCTCATTGGCTATGAATTGATTGAACACGCTGCTCTGAGACCCCCATGACCCGACCTCAGAATGGGGTAACTGAGCGGAGGGGCCACCAGCTCATGGAGCAAGAACGCGGGCCACTGCTTCTTAGGAGTCGCAGACGAGCCCACGCAGACGAGCCCACGCAGACGAGCCCACGCTCTTCACGTTAAACTTGCTGAAATGCGTTCTTTCCAGTAATGGCAGCCGAACACGCGCCGGGAGGTTTCCTTTCCCCAGAACTAGATATTCACCAACCTTTATTTTTTTTAAAAAGATATCAGCCAGTGGAGCTTCCAAACAGGCGAAAAGAGAAAGAGAGAGAGGGAGAAAGAGAGAGAGAGAAAAAGAAAGAGATGTAGGGGTACAGGTAGAGGTGTAAAAGCTCCCTATTTCCACGACTGATGCTCAATAAATGCCCGTCATTTCAAACGGCCTCCTATCAAATAACCCCAGTGACCCAAAACCTCTAATCTGCAATTACCAGCTTTAATTACATCCGCTGATCCCGCTAATATGAAAGGCAGTTTTTCACGAGAGTCGGCGCGCGGGATAAAGCCGCGCTCTGACCCTCACTACCTGCAAAACATCGCGTCAATGCGGAGATTAAAAAAAACACACACACATACACATCAGCTCCGAAATGAAACGAACAGCGGTTTTTATTCTGACGAAATGGAAAAGCGCACGGGTGTGTGGCGAAGCCGGCTTCCACCTGAGCGACTATCAGAGCCGCGCCGCAACTTACTGAGTAATTAGAGCTGACAGTCGCTGGCGGGAGCTCGCGCTGGCCTTGAACTTTGCAGCTGCGCGGCCGTTTGGGATTCTCAGCTCGTCGCTTTTTTCATTCAATTTACTAATAATTTTATTAACAGTGTTATTTTTTTACTGTGAATAATTTTTTATTAACAGTAATTATTTGCAGTGTTCGCAGCGTTTCCTCCCCTTTTCAGCCAAACTCATAAATGTTTGATCGGATAATAGTCTATGATCTGAGTTTCTTGTTAACTGATTTTTGGCAGGTCAATCTAGAGCAATCACTTCTTAAACCTAGATCAAACTTTATTCCCTTCTTTCTTTTTGTTTTTGAAATAATATTATTATTAATAATAATAATTATTATTATTATTATTGTTTTTTGAATGTGCAATTTTATCTGATACTCATTGATTGACCAGCAGTCAGGGGTTGACGTCACGGTCAATTCGATCGTTCGCGGCTTTTATTGGAAATTGCTTTTTGAAGCTGTTCCGCACTCTCTAAATCAAGAGCGGTTCTTTAGAGGTTCTTGAGCTAAGGCTTGAGCTAAGAATCAGTTTGTATGCATCACTGGTCTAAAAGTTTTGTATGATTGTATTTGTTCCTCTGTTGTTTGCTAGGGTTGGTGCATGTAACGTACATTTTCATTAATGTAATAACATTGCACTTCTCCAAATACAGCTTTATTATTTATTTTCCTATTAATTTATCTATTTATTAACAGGCTTTGCTTGTGAATTCTTCCTCTTAGCTTTTAACTCTTTAAAGATCCGCAAACGGTGCGCCCTAAATGCCAACCTCAAATTTAATTTCTACTGACAGTCCTGTCAGTCTTTACTGACGTTCGGTTACCGAAACCCATCCACTGCTCCATCTAACGCTACAGAAGCGCCACAGTTCTTAACCTGAGGCCCTAAAAGAGATGTAATTTCTGACCATGCATGGACGACGACTGGAGAATTGCGCTCGTTTCACCACAGCACGCTGCCGTTTTTCTATTAATGGCTATATTAATTACAATAAGAGCAAAAAAAAAAACCCCAAAAAAACCAAAACAAATAATAGCTGCAGCATTAGGGGATCATGGGACTGTAAGGTTCATAACAACAACAAATGCAGCGAAACCCCAGGTGACACTATTTGGAAAGAATGAGCTTATATTATTATATATACTATTAAACAAGAGGAGGGCTCGGCGTGAGGAGTGACGTCAGCAGATGGTGAAGCTACTATGGAATATGTTCCAGCGTGTGATTTTGCAGGGCGTTGATATTGTGAGTGCAGTGAATGTCTTCAGTGCCAAACAGTGATGAGGAATAAACTACAGTGCAGTGAGGAAGGATGCACTGCGTGTAAGAGAATCCACTCCTAGATCAGTCATGACTCTTTTCCTCGCGCATATCATAGTCCTTGTTGAGCTGCTGCCGTGCTGAAGCTGCAGTCGATGCTTTTTAGGATGTTTTTTTTTTACTGATCAGACTCTGAAGGTGAATTATAACATGTATCTGCTGCATTTTGGCTCGTTTTAATCCACCGAATACAATATGAATACATATTTCAATAACTGCATCACAAGATATGGTCAAAGTGATCGTGTTAGCCTGTCACGTGACACAACGCTCTTTAATAATGGGGCTCTTTACTTCTAGCAAAAAAAAACATGTCCCATTCATAAGAATTGTAAAAAGATTCTTTTATGCTTTGTAATGACGTCTGTCAATTATTTACGCATGACCAATCTTTGTTTATGCTTTACTTCATTTATACCTGAATTAAACAGGCTGGTATTGTGACTTACACAGTGATATATGTAAATGATCTCTGAGAAATCCAGACTCAAACACTCCTCTCCTTGTAACTTCAGTAGGAGTGGGTGGGGTTAAATTGGCCTAGGCTGAATAGGTACAGGTATATGTATGTTAATGAGCTGGTTTTCATGAATAATATATATATATATATATATATATATATATATATATATATATATATATATATATATATATATATATATATATATATATAGAGAGAGAGAGAGAGAGAGAGAGAGAGAGAAAGAGATAGATATATAGTTGTATACTCAATAGAATGTAAGTTGATAGAACCATGTAATTTTGGGTCATCAAAAAATGGAGATGTGAGGTTTTATATATGGACGGTATGTTTTAAAACTTTAACAATATGGTACACAGAAACTTTCATTTTTAAGAAAAGTAAAGAACATTCAGTTTTCCATTAAGGGCCATATTTTTGTTATTTATACTTTAGGGAACCAAAAGCAGCTATTCTGTGGTGTTAGCCTGATAACACAGGAAATCCAGGTTAAAACACTCCTTATAACTTCAGTGTGAATGGGCGGGGCTTGACTGCTATTGGCTGAACAGACACCTATAAGCTAATGTTTTTGTGGCTAAGTATATATATATATATATATATATATATATATATATATATATATATATATATATATATATATATATATATATATATATATATATACACACACATACTACAAATAGACTTTTCTGTATAAGAAAGGTAAGAAAGGTTTAAGCATTTATTAATGTTATTAAATAACAAAAGCAGTTCTTCTATGACGTTCTATGACGTTCAAGAAATGCATTGTATGTCAAAAGGTCATTTGGCATTTAATAATTAGCCCAATAATTAGCCCAATTAGCCCACAGTAACACATTGGCTGATACTGTAATTCAGCCTTTCTGTGGTCTAGTTCTAAACCTTTCCCCACCTCAGGCTCCCTCTTCCCCCCCATCAGTCAGTCAAGTGGACAGGGTGTCTTGGCTGGAAGTGGCCCGAGCAGGGTGTTATTGCAGCGTATGTGCTCCAGTTATTCCAACACCAGCTGTGCCTTGTCCCAAAGACCCTGCATACACACTATGACATCTGCGTTAAGGATACGCTGGTGCGCACTTGCCAACAAACTAGGGGACGAGTCCTCCACATGCATAGGACGGACTGAGGGACTTGGTTTGTTTGGGAATAATCTCAAACCCCAGATTGCGTTTCGTCAGTTGTCCACAGCGAAGCTTAAATAACAACAAGAGGGATTTGGAGCTGCGTTCGTGCAACTTTCTCCACTGTCTTTTGCAGCGCTGCCTCCCACACCCTCTTAACCGGCAGTGAATTATCTATGACCCCAACACTAAATAAAACATTTTTTTTTTTGATCGAAAACGCATCTACAGCTGACATTCTTTTCCCTAATGTGCTCCATATGGCCGGAGTGTACACCTGATAAAATACCTCAGGGGCCTCGCAGTTCGGAAAACCCTCAATTCGTCCCCTAAATAAAATAAGCAGCGGCTTCGCTAAATATATCACATGTGTTGCCGTACTGATTCCCCTTGTCTCTCGCCCCCCTGTTTGCCTTGTACGTGTTCCGCGGCCCGGGCCCGGGCTCTAACACTGCTCCATTGAGCGCAGGCCGAGGCGCGCTGTAATGTCACCGTTTCTGCAGCCTGCCTCGAAACGCTGGGCACATTCTTCGCGATCCGCTGAGGTCATTTCCACAGTTTGAAAGTGAAAACACGTGCAGTCTGAGGAGTCTGTGTAGCATTTACACTTTGGTAAATAGAATTATCCTACTACACGTGTTCTCAATAGGCAATATTTTCCTGCAGGCTGTTTGGTAGCTAATAAGTCGTTGCTCCTGAAAAGAAGCAGCAGACTGTATGTGGACACTCTTCTATGCGTTCAAAGTTCAGCACTGGTTATATATGAGTGTTTTTTTCTTTTTCCGAATGTATAATCGCACGTCTACGCATCTTAGCTATTTTATTATATGTTGTGCTGCCAGTTTACAAGCCAGCCAGGCAGAGACATAATTATGATGGGAGTTGCGGCTTTAGCATGTCTCACAGGACAGGCATACACTATAACCCCTGGGTTTAGTTCATGTGTATGCTATCAGTGTACTTACCTACCTGCCCTTGTGTTTAGTTCATAGATTCTATATTATTAATATAAACTCACTGAGCACTTTATTAGGTACACACAGTGTCCATTTTATTAGCTCCACTGAGCATACAGGAGCATGACTGTAGTTCATCAGTTTCTCTGTATACGTTGCTACCCTGTTCTTCAATGGTCAGGACCGCCAGAGGACCACCACAGAGCAGGTATTATATGGGTGGGGAATCATTCCCAGCACTGCAGTGACACTGATGTGGACTGCTTGGTAAGTGAAGCTGATAGAATGGAGAATGAGTGTAGAAACATCGATTTTAAGTTTTCTACATCATTTGAACACACCAATGGTCTTTTTACATTTTGTGAAAATTTCATGACGAATGGACCAATAGATGTGTTCTAAAATAGCTTGGACAAAATTCTGGTTCCACTGACTTCCATTGAAAGAAAAGTTTTTGGTCTTTCCTGTAAAGATGCACGAGATATAGCTATAGTACGTAGAACAGTTGATCTACTGACAGCTACACGTCCTTTCAGACTCATAGTGGTCAGGTGTCTTCTCACAGTGGAAGGATGGATGGGGATTGTTTCAGATTTGAAGCAAAAGTGAAGCTTGGTGTTCTCCTCTCTCAAAAAGATTAAAAAGTGCTGTTTGTCTACTGGGGCAGTTTTGTTGGTGGAGCAGGTGCTTGTTATAAGCCCCATTTTCTCTGTAGTTTTTGGAAACTTTCCTATGTTAGTGAGTTATCTTGAATCTAACCTCCTCAGAAACATCTGAAAAATAATAAGTTGTATTTGTTGAACTTGGTGAAAAACCATGACAGAGAGCAGTTTTCATGAAACCTGTTGCTTCTTGAAGTAAGGTCTTAAAAGAAAGCTATTATGCTTATGTTAGTTTGTGTTATGTTTGTGCAAATATGCATAAATTCAATACTGAGTATCATAAATATCTTATTGTGAAAGAAGTAGATCAGATCTTGAGCTCCAGTTTGAAGAACAAAGTGTAGTTCCAGATTTCTCCTGGATGCCCCAGACATTGTATGAATGTATTCAGTTCCTTCAGCAGCAATCTTGATTTAGCTTAATGAAGTACTGAGCAGTCAAAGCAGGTATTAGATGAGAACTGTAAATAATACTGGGTTGTTTCCAAAAGGAGAAGCTTGGAAAGGGTTAAATACACACACTGACATATGTAAAACCACTACCTACTGTATTAATACTGTTTAAATATAAAAAAGTGATATGTTGAGCAAATAAAAGCTGGAAAAATAGCTTTTTAGCTATAATAATGTCCCCAAGGGCCTCAAACTTTTGCACAGTGCTGTAGGTGTCGGGTAGCCCTACGAATGCTAACCCTCCAGTAAAGTGTTGCCGTTTGTTGTTGCTCAGGCGCGTACACGCGTGTGGACACATCGTTTGTTTATTTGCAGCCAACCTTTATTTAACCTTTAAGGTACAGCTCGAGATCTATTCTTATACAATGTGCCAACAGGTCAGTGTGAGGTAAGAAGAAAGTGAGAAAAATTAATTTAATAACAGTAGATAGAAGGAGAGAGGAGGGATAGCGGTTATGATGGTATGTATTCGTGTTATTATACTGCAGTAAAAGCACATTGAAAACATGTGTTGGTGCAGCCAAAGATCTGAAAGCGGTATTTGTTCAAATTTCACACTGCTTATTCATGGCCGGCACCCAAAACAGCACAGCTCTGTCTGATTGCACCCAAAGCACCACCATTCTTATGAAATGTCTTGTCTTTTGACCTTCTGGCTAAGCACGATTGTCCAGTACCTCAACACACTTTGAGGCGAAAGCTAAACGGTTACACAGATGGCTTCCAAAACAGTAGGAGTGGATGGTCATTTGAAAAAGCCCTCATTGATTTTTAGCAGTTGAAGACATAAGCAACTTTACAGGAGAGAGCAAAAACATACTCTACTTTCAATGTAAGTCAATGGAACCAGAATTTTTTTCAAGCTTTTTTGGAGCACTTCTATTGGTCCATTCATCATGAAGGTTTCACACAGTGTAAATTACCATTGGCGTGTTCAAATGATGTAGAAAACTCAAAATCAACAAAAATGAAGATACGTGTTTTTCATTGGACAGTGACGATATATTGGCTTTTAACTTTTTATGTCCAATTTTATTATAAAATTATTATTTATTATTTTTTATATTAAAAATGTCTGTTGCCCTTTACACTGTGTGTAAATTTAATAATAAATAGACCAAAACCAATAACCCAAAATGACTTGGAAGGAAGTCTGGTTCCATTAACTTTACATTAAAACATACATAACAACTTCTCCAGTTATCATTCTAGGGATTTTGTTCCAGTGGCTACGAGTTACAGGGTCTCATAATGAGTTCTGAAGTAGCGTCGTAACAAGTGCTTTTTCAACTTGCTAGTCCGGAAGCGAAGAAAATTTGGGGTCATTTCAGCCTAATCCATGACTTGATCCCTCCCCCCGAGACCCCCAAGTTTTGACTTTCCGACCTTGGATTTTTAATAGCGCATGCAGCTTCACAGGAAAGCCCTCTTTTTCCTCTCCTAAGCGCTGTGAGAAGAACACAACCCGTCTGACATCTGTCCTGTCTAACAGGCTCGGGAAGGTATAGCCAATTGTTAAGAGAGGGGCTGCTAGCTCAGCCAATTACGTCTAAAAGACTGTTGCAGCCTATCAGTGCCCTGTGAATCATCGTTAGCCAATGAAAGTGACAGAACACAGTGCGAACCAATTACGGAGTGGGAAGCGCTGTTGGCGAAAGGTCGGGAAAAAAGCAGGCTCGAGTGAAAAATGTTGCACTGTGTTTAACAAGGTGGAAAAAAGATATTTAGATGGCAGGATGTGTAGGTTTCTGAGCAGTTTTTTGACTTGCATGTATAGTTCTAAGAAAATATAACGGTTCCTTCATGTTATATTGGAAAAAAATGATAATTTACCAAAAACAGTCATTTAATGAACCATCCATTTAGGTCATATAGGGCACTAGTTCTCAAACTGGTCCTTAAAGCCTCCCAGACTGTCTGTATGATCTCCAAGCTGGATTGGAGCAAAAGATGTGGACAGACCTGAGGACAGGTTTGAGAGCCAATGCTCTAGAAAGCCACCAGCAGTTCTTCCTAGGCACCTGCTCTTAAGAGTCCATGGCACATGCTTGAGAAACCTCTCCAGTTCCTAACAAGGACTGGCCCTAGGTGTTAGGCCCAACCTGCCAAGGAGCTGGCACTGCCTGGCACATCAGGCATGCAAATCATCAAGCCAATCAGTAAGCAGAGATGTTTGTCACGTGTAAACGCTGGCATCCAGAACCTTCTAGCCAAGAGAACTCCAGAAGAATTTCTCAGAGAGTGAGCAGAGCGTGTCATAATGTCTAAATAATGCCGCTTGTTTTGTCTCTTAAGGCGAGGAGCGAGCAAAGCAGGCCAATTCACACGAGGGCGTGCATGTTTGTAAGTGTGTGCGCGAGCGAGCGAGGGAGAGAGAACAAGCGTATGCATGTGTGAAGCTCCTCTTTTCTCCTGTCCAGTCACTTGCTGTCCTTTTAGGGGACTCCAGAGGCTAGTTAGAAGGGTGTCTGGTTCTCACCATGAATCTAATTAGATCCCTGACTGAGGTCTTAACATTTCCTTGAAGGGAGAGAGAGAAAGAGAGAGAGAGAGAGAGAAAGAGAGAGAGAGAGAGCACTCTTCAAAAGGGGTGGAAAAGGTGCTAAAACACCATCTCTTTTCTCTTTCCACACTCCCCCCTCCCCACCCCTCATCCCGCCAGCCCCCTCTGAAGAAAAACAAAGACCAGCGAGCTAATGAAGTTGGTAATTAAGGAGCTTCTGTCAGGCACAATAGGTAATTAGACATTCGCTTCCCCTGGGTGCTAGCAGTCCAGTCTCATCAGCGCTCGGGCCAGCAAGCTGACCAGGGATGCTAGCCTCCCAGACCCCTCCGAAAAGGGAGAGGAACGCTAATTTTCACCTCCTCTTGACCCGGACCTGTTATATCTCCTCTGGCTCAGAGTCCACCGCTTCCTCCCACGTCGTTCAGCAGGCTAGTTGAGATGTCCATTTGCGAGCTAACGGACGGGGTAGCACGCTCAGATAACGGTAAACAGATTCAGGGAAGCTGGTAAGCTGGCACATTATTTGAGCATTAAATTGTCTATATAAAAGAATCCATTGTTTTAATTGTTAATTTCTAACGAACCAATGAAAATAGTCCAAAATTACATGCAATAAACTCTCCCCATATTAACATATAGCCGTATATCCATATTGTCGCTGTCCAATGAAAAACAAGTGTCTCCAAAATTGCAACTTTACAGGAGATAACAAAAACATGCTTTAATTTCAATGTAAGTCAATGGAACCAGATTTCTTTCCAAGCTGTTTTGGAGTACGTCTATTGGTCCATTCATCATGAAATGTTCAACGGGGTTCCTCCAAATACTCCAGTTTCCTCCCACAGTCCAAACACATGCATGTTAGGTTGATCCTCACTCTAAACTACCCGTAGGTGTGAGTGTGTGTTGGCCATGTGATGGACTGGCGAACTGTCCATGGTGTTCCCCTCCTGAATTGCAGGATAAATCGGAAGATAACGGATAGATGGATGGATGGATCCTCTTCAGGGGCTTCTGCACACTTTAGTGCACCATATTTAACATATTGGAAAATACAGCATATAAGATAAATATTTGTATTATACTGAATGTGAGTCTTATATTAAACATCCAGCAAAGCTCTAATATATCTAATATATAAAAACCACAGATCAGACCTATCTGAGAACTGTGTAGGCGTGGCTAATGAGCAGCTTGACTGACAGCCCTCTGTCCAATTCTCCTAACCTGCTCTGCCCCTCATACAGAACTAACATCATTATCCAGCTTTTATGTGACACTAACTGTACGTGAAAGGTCAGGGATGAACAAATATGCTGACGGAGGGACGAATAATGAAATTAACCAACAGATATACAGACAGAAAGATGAATAGAAATAATAATATACAAAGAGAAAAGTGAAGCAATCAGCTAAGAAACCTGAATCTCATTAATAGAGGGCCTAAAATATGCATGTACAATGTGTGTCTTTTGAAGATCTTCCCATAGTCTAATAAATATCTGCTGTATTTCATTACATTTCTCTCCTCTCCATGTAAACTGGGCGATCCTAATTTTGGGTAAAGCTTCTGTAAGGATTTCCTAACCAACCAGAAGGGTGACGTCTCTGGCCATGCCCACAAAACCAGTTTCAGAGTTAGAGAAACTCCAGTATAACCAAAAGTTAACAAGATGGACCTCCTGTCTGTAGAAGCCCATCACTCATTTATTCATATAGTCCATTATAATAAATATTGTTAATTGGTTCATGAGTTTCTTCATTCCCGAGTTGGCTTCTCAGAAACTGGTTTAAGTGGGCGGGGCCAGAGACGTCACCCTTCTGGTTGGTTAGGAAATGCTTACAGAAGCTTTACCCAAGATTAGGATCGCCCAGTTTAAATGGAGAGGAGAGAAATATAATGAAATACAGCAGATATTTATTATACTATGGGAAGATTTTTGTGAGACACACATTGTACATGTATATTTTAGGCTCTATATTAATGAGATTCAGGTTCCCAGCTTTAAGTTGAATTTGAATTAAGTCGCTGTTTTTGCTCATTATGATAAACCCAGCAAATAAACAGTAATTGTGCATTAAAACAAGTAGAAGTGTGTTCCCCGTAGAGAACATGTTTTACTTAGAAACTAGGGGCGCCTACACATTTGTGCGCGACTGTACATTAAGACGGCGTTTTTCCTTCTCATTTAAAGTTAATGTTGTGGAAAAATTCGATTTTCTAACAACTAATCATAGATTTCTTTCCCAACACAGAGATGCAGCATTTGTGTGAACACCTGTTTACTAATGAGGTAATTATATTAGAAAAATACTGCATTTCTTAGAATTAACTAAACAGTTTGTCTACTAAGCCACCATCACATTGCATACATTTATGAATCATTATAAAATGACTAAGATACCGCACACTGAAGCTGTGTGGCTGAGCAGACTGGGCACCTGCTTCACGGCGGCCCCTCTCGCTCAGCATTCTTAGGGAAGACAGCGGCGTTCTAATTATCACGTTTACTTTAGATTGCTTGACTGTGGTAGAGATAGAGAAAGTTCACTTGGCCTCAATTAAGCATATTTATCTCTGATTATCCGACGGTGAGATTTCTGTCCGGGCAAAGAGATTATTCTAAAGAGGCGGCGATACGTGGCGGGAATGAAATGTTCTGACGAAGTGACATCTTTCAGCCCACAGAGAGAGCGAGAGAGAAGGAAGAAGAAAAGAAATGAAAGAAATGGAAATTGAATCGAAGGGAGACGCGCTTTCTCGACGCTGCCTGTGTTCCTCCACGCCCGTGTAAACATAATGAGCAGGCCAACTTTCTCCTGCTTGTAAAGTAGCTTCCGTCTGAAGGGGTATTTATTCACAGCTGGCACCTGTTTATAATCAACAAACAGGAAAACGTCACAGATTTGAGGAAAGGTACATACGTTAGAGCTGCCATAGAATAGAAAACTGTAAATATTGTACCTAGCAGAATAAGAAGGGTTCGGTAAATAGAACGGTACATGCCGTAAACCTCAAACACTGTTGTTCCTTCTGTGAATACAAATAACAGATAAAACTGAGCTCAAATCCTAAACTGTTACGTAACAGACTCATTAATATTTACATGCCCAACATTTACATACAACCACAACAACAAAGCAACAGTAATGAAAATGACGGAATAAGTGGAGAAACGAAAAATTCCCAAATGAGCTGGCGAATAGGAAGCCAGCTTCAACTCCCACGTCTTTAAAAGGATCCTGGACAGTTTCTGAATTCTGGGACAATATCGAGCAGCTTCATTCAGCATTCAACCCTGAAGAGACTGAAAAGACTGAAGGGACTGAAGGGACTGAAGAGACTGAAAAGACTGAAGGGACTGAAGAGACTGAAGGGACGAGCACTTTCACCTTTATTAGCATCACAACAGTAACCTGTAAGTAGCAGCCATGCTGTGTAGGTTTAGTGCTGTTTGCTGGTTGAAGCAGATCATCTTAATCTGAAAGCTTCACAATAAGAACTTTAATTTACGTTGTGTTGTTGTCCGGATGGAAAGCAAGTAGCCGGTATAGGTAACAAGCTCCAGGTCACCAGCTAACTTATTAGTATGAGGACCGAGCTTACTTACACAGAGGTTCAGTTTGATTTTTCTGTTCGTGTCTATTTTAACATTTAACTTCAGTGTAATCATAATTATTCTAGGGCTAAATAATAGGGTGCAAACGTATATGTCAAATCTTGGAAAGTGGAATTCCATAGGTTGTTGAGAGACCTACAGACTCCTTACATAATGAAACATAATGATTTATTCAGTCTCCAAAATGTCCAGTCAATCTACACATATATTCGGAGGAGTTTTTATATGTAATGTGGAAAAATAGCGGTGAAACCAAACTAAGTTTTATTTAGGGATTATTCTGAACTCAAGTGATCAACAACATTTAAAGAGATCAATGTTTTGATGGTATGTCAAAAATATCTTAAGCTGCAGAGATATCTGAGGAAGTTAGTATGCTAACCAGCTAGCCCTGGCTTGTCCTGCCTTGTAATACCACTTTGTACCTCAAGAGGCGACAGTAAGTGACTGCACTGTTGTTTCCCAACAATAGAGGATAAAGAAGAAGTACACCTGCTTTCAGCAAGACACCATGCTCAGCAGTAAGTGAAGTTATCACTGGCCCTGCTTTTCTCCGCTGGAGACGCTCTTGGAGAGTAACGGAATGAAGTTTACTGGTAAGAGGAGTGAAGAGGAAGGAGGCATTGTATGGAGTATGACTTCATGAGACTGCGTCATATTACATATTGCTATATTGTGATCAACAGTAGACAGTAGACTGTAGACAGTAGACAGCACAGATGTAAACAAAGTCATTCAGAGTGGTTAGATGTGGAATGCTCCATTCTAGAGCCAGAATTGTTCACAGTGGTGATGATGGGAACCAGACGTCTAAAGCACCTGAAAGTTATTAGAGAAAATGAATACAAATGTGTTGCCTGATGCCTGAAATCATGTTTTTTTAAAAGGCCTATTAATAGCAGAAAGGTATTTAAGGCTTTCTAAGGCGAAATTGTGCTCAAAGAAATGTAAATCATTCTTGTAATTTATTGCAACATCACATACAGATATACTGTAGCATAGAGTAATTGTTTAACCTCACTGGTGGTTTTGGATGATAAATAAATTTGCTACATTTATTATTATGTATATTTAAAAATCAGAGGAATTCCTCTATATTGTCTGTAGGCAGAGTTATTAATACTGAATTGCCACTTCAAGGTTTTATAACAGTGTGGTCTTTAGATCAGTTGCTTACTAACTAATCAAGGAAATATGTCCGCTGACCACTGTATGTCCTTAATCCTCATTAATTTGATAGATCATAAAAGGGTGCATCATAAAAACCCTTTTTTCTTTCTCACTTTTTAAAATAAAGATAAATATGTGAACATTGTTTTGGCATTTATCATTCAGTTCCCAGTCCATACAGCCTATATATGATAACTAAGCTACAAAAACAGCCCATTTTGAATTCATCATTTCATTCAGCCTACAGCAGTTTAGCTCCGCCCACTCGTAGTGAAGTTCTAAGGATTGTTTCACCTCTGAAGGCTTTTCTGAATGAGGCACAATACAGGACAGCCAATCAGGACAGAGCTTATGTATCTTGGATCAGTCTTAAAGGTGCAGTAACAAAACCAACCTGTTTCATTCTGAGGGATAAAGAGAGGCTGGTCTCGTGTAAAACGAATTGTTAATGTTGGTACATAAAATCACACAAATGCTGTAAGTTAACATCAATAAATGTAAATAAAATAAAATAATAAAAATGTAGGATGTATCTGAACATCATATTTTTTATTATGTCCCATACACACACTAAAACATCCAAACGTACAGTGTCTAAACCAGAACGCCAGTGCCGATCTCTCTTTCTCTCTCTCTCACATTAGAGTATGTTATGGGTTCTGGTGCTCAACTGGATCCCTTTGATCTGGCGATTCATTTTTACATTCCTGAAAAGCGTTTACACTGTTTAGACTGGACGTGTCCTGCTGCGGGGCACAACACCTGGGATTTGAACCGCTGACCTCACGGCTGCTGAAGCTGCCTCTGCCTCCCGGTCAGCGCGGGGATCAGCATGGACAGACAGCCCCACAACTTTTCATATCCTGTTTGGCCTCAAACCACCACGGAGCATGTAGCCAACCCCCCCAAGACATGTCACCTGCACCCAGGTAATAGCAGTCTTAACAGGGGTCAAAGGGTGAAGTGCAGCTTTGTCCACAGATGGGAACATACAGGGGCTTTATAGTGCATTAAAAACTTAATATACAAGACATAAGACAAAAATATTACTTGTAGGTTTTTATGTGTAGTGTATTCAGTATATTAAGGAGTATTTTGGAAACGCCTGATTTGTGACCTAGACAAGACCTGCTGGGTGTCCTAACTTTGTTTCTTTACATTTGCACTGGAGCTGCAACACTAATATAGCTAATAATCCACAAATTAGCATTGACTTATTGCCTTTAACTGCATTGTGAGTAATCTTAAAGAGATTTGTATAAATGGTATGTTATCTATAACAATGGACAAATAGACTATATCTAGATTTCAAGACTGCTGCTTACTGTATTTACCCATGATGCAACTTTTGTCTAGTTTCCTTTCGAGTCATGTCCAATTCCATTGGCTAGCAAGGTCTCCAACTGACACACAGTGTTATCAAGCTGGCATCCTTTTGCATATGCTTCATGAGACGCTCAATATCACTGGACAGTTGAACACACTTAAAGGAGAACATTAACTGCAAATTTTGTTAAATGTCAGATAATAGATGCCTACCATACTATAGACCTCTCTCCCCACCCACAGTAAGTCAAATTGTTGATGTTGTCTAAAGTTGGTGCAATAAACTCAGTTACATACATACAATGCATATCCTAATAAATTTTAAGAATAAGTTAATGCCTACAGAGCAGTACAGTCTCCAGTATATAGCTGGAGAAGTAGACATTATTAATATAGGCTGGAGAAATAGCCATTATTAATTTTTTTGGGTCACTTAGACGAAACTGAAAACAGACAAAAGACTACCACAAACTGGAGGTGCAGCTCAGTGGTGCTATATAACGCTGGCTGCAAGACTAGTAAATACCAGGTCCACATACATTTTTACACTCTAATCTTATAAACTGAAGGAAATAAAAACAGTCAGTATCACTCTTGGCATCGGTTTACTACTGAGATGAAAGATAAGAGCTGAAAAATGCTATGCTTTTAATGTTAGCTGAGGTAATGGATCATTAGCATTTGTCTGTTTACCTAAAAGACTGGCTGCCTTTCTTTGAGTACATTTCAAGCTTTCTCTGTGCTCTCAGTATGCCTTTAAGTTAATGTAGTATGGGTAAAATGTTGAGTGGCGCAATGAGGGAATGAACAGTGCTCATGGAAGGCTGTGTAACAGGGTGTAGCACAGTCTGGGATGGCCTTTAGCTACTGTTAGCTAGTCAGGTTAACATTAGATGGGGGGCAGTTGTCGTCTTTTGCCCAAAATGGAATGCTTTTCTGCTCAGTGCATGATGTGAAAACAAAACACTGATGCCGTCATAGTTAGCCTAGCCACACAAAGCTGCTTCAGACTGCTCAGACACATTAAAAAAACACAGCTCTAAGACATTAAACTGGCTGAGACTTCTCTGCCTTACTGTGGCTGTTTTTCAGTTTATTAGGTGTCAGTTTATCTGGCCAGTTTATCTAGTCTGGCTACAAACTGCAGCCTCAAATACCCAAGTGGGTGCTAAGCTAACCATGTAGGCTAGGTTAGGCTTATATCTGATGCACTGTATCTAAAATAACACAATCATGGCTTCACTAACCAAAAACACTAAGATGTGGAGCTTCACCCCAAATGAATGAATTTAAAGGGAGACCTGCTGAGCGGGTTGAGTCGGGTTACGTCTACCTCTATCATATCACATCACAGAAAATACTGGAATGGCACTTTAGCACTAATGTACTCATTCCATCTTAGCATGCCATCAATGTGACATCCTGCTACAACAGTATAGACAGTATAATTCAATATAATAAACTTTTTTTCAGCCTTAACGTTTGACATTAAGTTGTAAATGTGAGAAATTCACACTGCAAGAATCTTTGTTGACAGCACCAACTATATTCGTTAGCCTAGCCATGAATGCGGCTAGTACCGTTTTTTGCGAGTTTTAGATTCTTTTATGCCATATAGAAATGTTATGTAATATATTATTGATTAAACAAATGGTGTCAAGATATAACCCGTGTGGGAGCCTTTGTAAAGGTTGTTAGCTATGCCTCATATACAGCTTTAGTAGAAAACTTGTGCATTTGGCTTTTAGCCACATGCATGTCTTGGCTGAAGTGGGCCAAAGAGAAAAAATGCTATTTTTCATCAATCTATTGTGAGAGTGAATCAAAACCTTTCCTTCCTCTAACACACACACACACGCACACATCCAGAGAGATTACTCATCACTGAAGCGTGTTCTTCTTCACTGAACTCCATAAAATATGCCAAAGAAATGTGTCTTCACCCTGTGAACTGGTGTTAAATCACATCTCCATCAGCTCAGTTCACAAGCCTTTCTTCAGGAAGAGATACGGAGACAGTCCGAGCCCAGCAAGCTCTACAAAAACAAAGACTGGACCCGGGGGCGTGAGTGTTTGGAGCATTGTGTGCTTCTCAGCAGGTGCCTGTCAGCTCCTTGCTATGGGCCCTAACAGATGTTAGCTATGTTAGCTTCTTCCTGCTGTGTCGGTCTATACCAAAGGGCTGCAAGTGTATAAGCGGACATGTTTTTTTTTTTTTTGTAAGGGATCATCCTTCAAAGTCCCTGGCCAACTTTTTGCCTCTCATCGCCACCGCCAGGGGGGGAGATAAAGAGCCTCTTGGCTGGGCTAGTTGTAGGAATCCTGAATAGTAGTGGCAGTAAATCAGGCCCTTGTGGCCCTATAGGGTAGCAATTATCTTTTTCGCGCTAATAAATCCCCCTCCATCACTGATAAGGCGGCACTCTTTCTCAACCTCACAGAGTAAAGAAAACAAAGAGGTGTATTTAACGAGGGAGGAGGAGTTGGTGGGGTGGAGGGTGGTGGCTATTTTATTTGTCCAGCCTCTTTTTGTATGTACAAAAATTGCACAATGTCATCTACAATTTGTTCCCTGAAGAGAATTTTAAAAACCTACTTTACTTTTAATATAATTCAGTGCAACCAGAATTTCTTCCAAGTTATTTTGGAGCATTTTCATTGGTTCATAAATCGTTTCACACAATGTTAACATTAGCTACTGTGTTCCAATGATGGGAAAGCATGGACAAAAATAGAGATACACAGTTTCCTTTGGACAACGACAATATGCATGTTGGGCCTCATTCAATAATTAATCTTCAAAACAAATTTCTGTTTAATAATAAGGAAGATTCTGATAATTACTGATGTTTTCTTATTTGAAATTCGTTGTTAGGTGAAAACAGAATCTATACAGGGTGTAAAGAATCCTGAGGTTTAAGAACACTTTAGCAGACGCTTTCTTCTTAGGACCTTTTTAAGAAGAAATTTAAGAAAGATACTGGTGAACAAGGCCAATTATTTATGTCATTTATCTTAGTAATACCTTTGTCTGTGCTCGTACATCATTAGAATAAATGCAAATAACCAGTTAAAAGTAAAAGAACTGCTTATTGTTATCTTGTGGCTGGTTTGAAGACTGAAGTTTGGCTCCAAACGTCTCAGACATTTAATGAATTTATTACATTTCATCACCAGCGCACTTGATTTCACATAATGAAGTACTGATTAGCCAAATCAAGAATTGGGTGTAATTAATACTGGGAACCCACTAAGAGAGGTTTGGAAATGTTTAACCAAACACAATGACATACATACTTATACAAAAAATACACAAAAAATACATACTTATTAATATTCTTCCTATTAATTTTAAAATTCAAGCTTTTATCTGAAATTCTTATTACAGATATTTGATTTTCAGCTGCTTTTGGTAGATATTGCTAATAACATATATGTTTTGCAAATTAAAGTTCAATATAGAACTTTTGGAAAAAAGTTAGAGCTTATATCAGGTGTTCCTTCAGGTCTGGCAACATCTGAACAGCAGTGCAGCTATGTGTCTGAAGGGCTAATGTTGTGAGGAAGGTGAGCTACTACCAGTACCAGAAAGTCATGGGTTCAAATCCCTGGACTAACTGGATATAGCTGGTTGTTCCTTTACCTCTTCTGCTAGTGAAACCAGGCATCGTTAAACAGCAAAGAGACAAATCTTCCTGGCGTGATCTATAAAGTACAGAATATATGTGAGGTCACTGCAGCTAGGTGTCCCCAAACTTTTAAAGGCCACCATCTAATATATAGCCACATACGGGCCTTTTATTTGGGCCTTTATGAGGCCTGTAAAAGCTGTAGAGCCACTGATTTATTCCTTGCAGGTGCAGAGAGTTTCTGAAAGCACAAATTTGACATAGATACTCAGAAGGCATGTCTCGGATAGCTGTGGCGATAATGGAGTGCTATATAAACCAAAGCCCAACTGATACGAACCTAGCGCTGATCCCAACAGCACCGACATCGCAAATGATCTCTCAGTCACCTTGAGCGTTGCTGCGGCTCTGCTGAAAATGTCAGAGAGGTCGAGAGTCGACCTGGTGAGAGACGAGAGGAGTGTGTCGATCAGATATGATGCTATCTCTCCTGGGTTGGTGTGTCGGGAAACGTGGGAGCTGTGTTTCACAGCGGGAGCGTGGTGTTAAACCACTGATCTCTACATTCCACTAACAAAAAGATAAGCTACAGTAGGTGACAGCAGACGTTCGGAGAGCGGTGCTTCACACTGGCTGACAAATAATGCACTGCTCGTGGAGAAGCTGAACTCTGTTTGTATGAATTAACATCTCAGTGTTTTTAACGATTAAGGCAAAAATAGTTTTGGTTTTGAAGCCTGGGCTCATTATTCAGAACTGCTATGGAACAAATGAAGGCAAATTCTCCTTTTTTAGACAAAAAAAATGATTTTTTCATCTAAATATTTGAAACCAAATTCTTAGATTACAAAATGTTCTGCTCTGTAAATACTACACATACAAAAAAGGCCAAGTCTATGCTATTGTAAACATGACACCATGATGAAATATTGTGCAGTAATGTTTCTCACATGCTGTAAAATAACCACAAAAATTGACTAATTGAGTTGCAGGCCCAAATTAGCGTTTAACATCACAGTTTGGTGCAAATTTTGCTTTTCAGACAAAAAACAGCATTTTTTCATCTAAATATTTGGAACCAAACTCTTAGATTATGAAATATTCTGCTCTGTAAATACTACACATGCAAAAAAGGCCCAAATCTATGATATTGTTAAAGCAATGACACATGACACTATGATTAAATACTGCGCAGTAATGTTTCTTACATGCTATAAAATAACCACAAAAATGCTACAAATACCAAATGAACCCATAAACATAAGAACAGCCAAGTAATTAAATTCTTTATACCAGTAAAACTGATTGAAGTGATAAACGCTATAATTGGATCTCCTAAATAAGCCAAAATAATTAGATGAGCCATAAGTTCCCTTAAGCTCTCTTGTTACTGACTATATTCACTTCCACTTGTGCACATTGTTGTTTGTAGGCAACATACATATTGTCCCTGTCCAATGAAAAACAAGCATCTCAGGAATGGCAACTTTACAGGAGAGAACAAAAACTGGCTTTACTTTCAATGTAAGTCAGTGAAGCCAGAACATTTACTAAGCTATTTTGGAGCATTTCCATTGGTCCCATCATCATAAACTTTCTCACAATGTAAACAGCAACTGTTGAGTTCAAATGATGTAGATAAATTGAAATTGATAAAAATGGAAAAAAAAAATTATATATTCTTGATGGAGATAAATCATATTTTTTGATGCAAATTCCAAAGAATTGCGCAGTCTAGCATCATCCACTACCTATGTTATGCAGAAAAAGGTTTAAAAATGTATAAATATCCACCAATTGTAACTATTTGTTGTAATAGTATGACCATCCCAATCATTTCTTAGTTCATTCCAATTCATCTTTTTATAATTTGTCCTACTATTGTCACTAAATATGTATCATGTCATTATATATTGAAGACAATGTTGTTGTTATCCTGAGGCAACACGGAGGGTTAAGCCAATTGATGGAAATTATCTGAGGACAAACATCAATTATAGAAAAAATAAATGAAGCCGAAAGTAAAAACAGCACACTAAGTGCTACAAAAGCTACACTCATTTTCACGACTTCTCCACACCGGGCCCTTATTCTAAGTGAAGACTTAAGTTTAACCTCATTAACAGAGCACACACTAGATACATAATTATCCCTAAGAGGATAGGCCTCACTAATACAAATTAGAGTGATAATGAAGCCACTGAGACTGGCCATTGCTGCTCCCTGAACATCACCCACAGTGAACTATTATGTAGAATTAGAGCGTTTGTTTACACTCTGCGTTAAAAGACTCTTCGCCAGCGTCCACTCATTTACAACCGTAGCTTGGGTCGCGCAACTTAGAATGCGAAGCTGTCTTAAGGTGGGCCAAACGAGGCACTTATCTAATAAGGGGAAGGCAGGAAACAGGTGCTTGACAGAAAAAGAAATATGGCTCATGTCTAAATATTAGCTCACAAAAAGCCCACAAGCAATGTGAATTCCTCTCTTGGAAGGTTTCGCTCATTGCCCTGGCTCAGGCTAGGCCGAAAACCTGTTAGCCAAAAGCCGGGAGATCGTGTTTGAGTCGGGGAAACGGCTCGGGGCGCTTGTAAAAGAAGAAAAAAGTCCAGCCTGGAAGACAGTTCACCTCCGCTATCTGAAATGCATCTGGCCTTTTTACGTAACAGGGCAATTTAATGTGCCGAATAGTCTCTCCGCTACTTCAAAAGATGTTTAAACATCTCCTCCAGGGAAGGAAATCGTTCCTTTTCTTGCCATTACAAACACTCACTCGAACACGAACAATAAATCTGTGTTATTTCCACATTCTTCCTCGGATAGAGTGACACCGAGAGCGATGGGGAGCTCTCTGACAGGAGGTCTCATCTTCTGTAAATGTATCACTGACTGATGCGCAATATTTATAGTCTGCAGCGTCTCCATCCAAACAGAGGTAATCAATAATTGTGTGCAAAGTAGTACAAAATAGGACCCAGCCTCTGGTTCTCATGGCTCGGGCTAAGTTTGGAGCATGCTTCTAGTACAAACAGTGATTGTAAATTGAGCTCAGCCAGCAAGCAATTGGGTAAAAAGCGCATTACTGCTAAATTCTGAACACATGCACATCCAATAAATTACACCTCAGCATGTTGCATTTCTTTGCGCGTTGGCAGGAGCCCTGTTTCCCCTCCATATCGTGTGTTTGAGCCTTGGTCCGACGCCAGAGCAGCCTCCTGTGGTTTCACACATAACAACCTTTCTGATCGCGCCCCTCAAAAATAAAGAATCGAGTTAAGAGGGCTCTCGCCTTGGCCTTTAGCGCCGGTCAAACAAACCAGTCTGTTTTGATAGACACGCCGAGTGGCCTGTGCTTCACTGAGCGTGCTCGGAAAGGGAAGAGTCGTGGAAGAGTTTCTTGAAGAAAAGGAAAGGAGGGAAAACACAGGATGTCGACAAGAGAGAGACAAAGGGTAGGTCTCACCCCACCGAAGGGGCCTTGATATTTTACCCAACGGTTGGTGGAGCCTGTTGGCTGCCAATTAATCGATGTAATGAAGAGTCTTTTAGACTGGACCAAATGAAAATTGAGTTTTGCACCCTCCTGAGGGCACGGTTCTGCTTTTGGACCCCCACCACTGAAACACTTGCCCCTATTAAAACTCTCGTCACATCTATATTTGTATACTTGGCAAGCTGTTCAGATAACAAGGGGTTCCTTCGCCAGGACATCCTTCAGGTACATGGTGCCTCAAACAAATGTAATCGTTTTCCAGACCTTCCTCTAAACAGAGATGAAGGAGGCCAGTGGAGCAATTAATGGCATCAATTGACCAATAGTAAGCTCCTCTTGTTCCTGACAAGGGACCCTCCCCCCAAGTTTGATGGTATCTCTTGGCACTTTGGAAATGGCCAGCTACAGTAAGAGAGTTATATATATTTTCTTGGGGCACTGTAGCCTGATTGAAAGGGACTGAAGGAGCAGGTTTTGCCAGAGGCAAAGATAAGCACTGGGAGAGTGTATGTGTGTGTGTGTGTGTATCTGTGAGAGACGAGTCAAGCCCGGCAATCAGTTTGTGATCTAGGGCGGTGTTTAGTGGTGCTGTAAGATCTGCTAAAGTGGCCCTAATTTCCACTGTTGTAGGAGGTGTGTGATGAGGTGGAAAAGGGCCAGAAGGAAGGCGGGGGCAAGTTGGAAGGGGTCTTTCGTCTGTCGGAGCGGGAGTTAAGCTGAACCTGGGGCGGCACACTCGACTGAGATGGAGGGAGAGATAGGAGGGGAGTGTTAAGGAGGGAAAGGAGGGGGGAAGACGAAAGGATGAAAGATCATCCACACCTGTGGGGCACTGCTGAAAGTTACAGCTCACTCAGCGAGGGGCGCACCATTCATCACCGCTCACGAAGGCTGGCGGACCTCCATTCCGCTTTTGCCCCATCACTCTGCAGACTGCAGCAGCCCCCAGGACGTGATCTTTTTCTTATTAAATCTGTCACTAAGCTGGATGATGAATCAGTATCCAACACTGTTCTCCAAGAACTGCACTGCATTTACTTGATATGTCACTTCCACGTGAATGAAGTATGTACAAGCATTTATATTGATTGATAGTTCATTCATATTAATTGATAGTCATCCTTTGCAAGGGTTTCATTGTTCTACATTTGCTTAAGCAAGTATGAAAAACAAATCACAATCAGTTAATATATCATCGCTGTCCAGAGAAAAACATGTATCTTCTTTTTTATTGATTTTTATTTTTCCACATTTGAACAGCTGTTCTTTACATTGCGTCATGAATGGACAATTAGCAATGATCCAAAATCACCTGCAATACAATCTCTTTACATTGACTACAATCTCTTTCTACTGTAAAGTTACTATTTTGGAGATTTTAATTATATTAAACTAGCATTACCCTAAAACTGGATGCATATAACTGCTTTAAAACTGTTTAAAACATCTTACATTTACTCTTATCCAAAGTGACTTACTGTTTACCTGTACACAGGTAGGTGAAGGTAGTGCAACAGTTTACCTGTACACAGGTAGGTGAAGGTAGTGCAACAGTTTACCTGTACACAGGTAGGTGAAGGTAATGCAACAGTTTACCTGTACACAGGTAGGTGAAGGTAATGCAACAGTTTACCTGTACACAGGTAGGTGAAGGTAGTGCAACAGTTTACCTGTACACAGGTGGGTGAAGGAAATGCAACAGTTTACCTGTACACAGGTAGGTGAAGGTAGTGTTAGACCTTTTACCTGTACACAGGTAGGTGAAGGTAGATTTAGACAGTTTACTTGTATACAGGTAGGTGAAGGTAGTGCAACAGTTTACCTGTACACAAGTAGGTGAAGGTAGTGTTATAGTTTACCTGTACACAGGTAGGTGAAGGTAGTGTTATAGTTTACCTGTACACAGATAGGTATAGATAGTGTTACAGTTTACCTGTACACCGGTAGGTGAAGGTAGTGTTAGGAGTCTTCCCTAAGGACCCTCATTGGTACAGTGTAAAGTGGTTACCTGGGCAGGGAATTAAACAGCAGTCCACAGCATAGAGGACAGCAGTGTAGCTCACTACCCTATATGAACCAGTGGTCTTGTGTAGCTGCATACATGAATACATTTTAACTGTATTTTAACTTTACCTAAGATTTAAGCTTACCTAAAGAACATTATCACTGAAAATTGTTAGAATATAAACATTCTTTAGTCTAATTATACGCTTGATAGTATTATGGCCACATGAGCTTCTCTGTTCTTCTGCCTAAATAGAAAGTGTACATCAACGACACAACAATAAAAAGAGTATACAGCAGTAAGAGTGCCAGTCGAGTAAAACGGCATCACAGCAGTGATGGGCAACGACATTGAGAGGGTACAAGCAGAGTCTAGCCGTACAATGCGATTGACAAGCTTCATCATTGTATGCCTTGCGGAACCTTATGGAAGGTAATTTCTCACTTTAGAAGCATGTATTTAAAAGAAAAACAAACAGTTACCAAAACTCTCAGTAATTAGTTTTCTGTGTAATTACTGAATAATAATAAGCCTAACCTTTTGTTATCATTAACACGTGACTGGCCACCAGTCATTTCCTATAGAAATAATTGATTTATAAAATGAGAGCTACAAATCAAGTTAAGACATTCACAGATACTACACAAGTGAAGGATGATAGTGTATCAACAATCTAAACGATTATGTCTGGCACCCACTGCTCAAAACCAGAATTTTGTTCCATATTCCAATAGTTTTTGATCAGTAGTTGGGCAGTGTATATGCCCACCTGAGACAACAAAGTGGCCTTGAACATGCCCAGGAGAGACAAAACTGGGATGGCGTTAGCGTCTTTATTTTAAGGGGTCATCCTGAGAGCGAGGATGTGTTTGGAGGAAAAACATTGGACTACTCCTTTAGAAATGCACTGACTTTCTGTACCCTTCACACCAGACAGATCCATTTCATCCACACTGGATGTTCTCCAGGCTCAGAGCAGCCTGTGAAATACTCTTAAAACCCTCACCTGACTGCTAGCATGCTCACACGCATGATGTGTAGACTCTGCTCACCATTACAGAATCATAAAAGCTAATTCACTGCTCCAGACAAAAGTGAGAAACCCTCACCTATTCCAGAAGCACGCCATCTTCTTATGCTTGTGCTTTTGGAGCTGGATCTGCTGGCAAAGCATGTGTGAGAGAGACTGTCTGTCTCTCTCTCTCTCTCTGTCTCTCTGTCTCTCTCTCTGTACATCTGTAGCATTTCTCCTTGGCAGGATAGATGTTAGCTGGCAAGATGGAGGTAGCCAACCACAGCACATCTGGAACTGCGTCAGAGGGCTAAAGAGAGAGAGAGAGAGAGAGAGGGAGAGAGAAGTGGGTGGGAATGTTTATAATCTATGTAAGTACGCACAGAGGGTATTTGCTTTGAATTGGTTCGAGTGGTCTGTCTTAACATAAAAAGTGTGCAGCTCTCAGACCGCTCCAATATATTTATGTACTAAACACAGTGATTTTATTTTCTGTCCAACATGTGTAAGGCTTTAGTCGTGTACAGTACAAGGCCATGTGTGTGTGTGCACGCCTGCACGCTTGCCCAGTGCGAATAATCTTGTTTTCATTGGTCGGGGTGCCTGTCAGAGTTTATGTGAGGGCATTTGGATATGACTATAGTGGCTTGGTTATTTTTTGTGTTGTGGACTAACCCTGGATCTACGTTCACGTCCCAAGCAATTAAGCCGCCTTTCGAGCTGTTATGGCTACATAAGAGCCTTCATTCATGTAATACACATCTGATTATTTATTTAAAGCTCCCGGGACAAGCACTCGCGTCCCACATCATTACGAGGTCTTCACTTCAACACGCGATTTGGTGTCAGTCCGACGAATGGAAAGGTGCTGACTGTAGTCGTCGCATATGGAAAAATATTGAGATAAGATTATCAACCACGACCTTCACTACATGCAACAATGTTCTTACTTAAATAAAGATACGTGCCCGTAAGGACTGGAAGCCTGTCTTCTCTAATGAGGTGTTAGGAACTTCAATCTCTCCCAGTGTGCATTTCCTCTGTAATATCCCAGCATGCACCAGCGCCAAGTCTGCCATGGCAATGCCTCCAGAGCAAAGATCTGACTGCCAAAGTCCACTCTGGACCGAGATGTTAAAACGAAGCCGGATTTCACATGCTGTCCAATCCGTATTTACAGATCTGGGCCTTTACCTTCGGCTTCTAGGAAAATCATAGAGTCCCACTTGGCTCGAACAGCGCCCCGAACAAACACAAGTCCTATGCATAATTCTTACAATAACAAAACGAGTTTGAAATAGCCACAGCCCGTGCGCGCTGACATTGATTAATGTCTGCAGGTCTGAAAAAATTGGAATAATACATCTAATCAGAGTTATTAATCAACTTCTCTACCCTAAGCTCAAATTTAACAGTGCAACTTCCCTAAACTCACTCGACGAAGCACTGTCATCAAGTAAGTAGATGAAATATGCTCAGATATGATCAGTTACACGGCAAACCAGAGTAAAATCTCTGCCAAAGGCAGCAATACATGTACCGCAAGCCATTTGTGTTGCACAGTAATATACTTAAGAGCATCAAGTATGTAGAAATGCAGCCAAGATTCAACAAGACAAGCAGAAATGTCCTTAAAACTTGTTCGGTTCCGGGTTACAAACACAAAGACTCTCTCTCTCATTAAGTATTGTCCATGTTTTTTTTTAAGCAGATCATGAACGCTAGCGTAGAGGCGACTCGGGGTGAGAAAAGGTGTTGCTTGGATATTTCGCCACACGGGGCGAAAGACGATTGTCTCGGCGGCGCCATCTCCGTGGGGATTAGCGGTGTCATTAGGTGTCCACAAAGCGCCGTGGCGATCCGAGGGCCGCAGCCTCGCACTTAGCTCATTAAAGCCGAGCAGGAGTCGACTCCTTCTCTCATTAAAGCGCATTCAGCTAATAGGCCAAATCCTCACCATCACCACCACAGCTAGCCACCGCTGAGGCAAAGGGCCAGAGGAGTGAACGAGTGGGCTCACACCCTGCCTCCCACCCCCTTGTTCCTCTCTCCTCGGCCTCCCTCGGGGCTCACCTGGGGCCCTTTTACAATAGCCATTTTCCATGGCACTGTAGCTGTTTTATTTTTGACTTAGCATCTACGATGGGTACAGTGTAGTCCAGGGAATAGGAATGGGAATCAGTGGGCGGCAACTGAACTAGCCCACACCAAATAAAGATTTCTAAATAACTTTTGGCTTGAATGTATGGTTCTAAGTCAAAATCAATTTAAAGAACCCCTTCAGGAGCTGTTTCTTTAATAGTGTGGTGATGGTAGGAGATGTTATGGGATTCATAAAGTATGGCATTATCTAATAAACTACATTCAGAAAAGCCAATTTATTTGTTGAAAGCCTTAAGGCTTATCCATTCCATACACTACCTGTTATTTAGTAACCATAAGTGGACTGGAGGAGTAAATGCTGGCTCTGGTGCAGTCCAGAGGATATTTGGGGCTATTAACATTGTCTTTAGCATAGTTTGTGGAACTGAGGCATATTAATAGACAACTATTGAACAGAACCCTAGTCAAGAACTCAATGGATATGGTGCTAATACACTCAAACTCTACTGAATGGCTATAATCCATATTCTTTAATGATTTGGCTTCAGCTGATTAATTCAATATGACTACAGAATCTATTAATGGGACTCACAAAGAAAAACTATAAAAGCTATACATAATAGAGGTAATAATATAATATTAGCTAATACACGATTTTTATTAAAAAGCCAACAAATGCTTTTAACATACAATTTTCTGCAGAGCCCGAGAATGGCTTAGCGAGTTCATATCCTCCCCCAGTCCGTGCCGTACTCTTTACCTAATAGCCAGCATAATGTAAGAGGACTGGAGGAGTAAAATCATCTTGAGGGAAGTCTTCCTCCCCTTCTGTGCCATCACCTCATGGCTAAGGGTGTATAATAAGGAGGCGAATAGTAATTACTGCAGAGGGTCTTTGTGATAACAGGGATCAGAGCTATTGCACTGCAGTTCATTAAGACGCAGCGGACTAACACGGGAAAGGTGCTGAATATAGAAAACGATATCGCTTTCGTGCCCATCCTTGACTATGGTGTTTTCACCATTATGGTCATACCCTTTTCTCAAGGTAGAACTTGTTCTCTGCTATTCTGTTTTAACTTTGTAAAGTGCATTAGAGTGCAAAAATGGAATAGGGTCAGTGGAGGCGTGTTAAATATTATACTAGATGCAAATCTGCTCACTCAAAGCTCTTCAGGAGGTGGTCTGAGGTGCTTTTAAGCTGCATAGCGTAGAAGTGTAAATGCATCCATCTCTCTAAGACACATTCTGCAAGCAAAACCCTCCCAGTGCAACCGAAACGCCTCCTTCTTCAATCAATATTCCTCCTAGTACAAACCAAACTTCTACCAGTGCAACCAAAATCCTTTCTCTTTTAACCAAAACACATATCAGTACAAACTAAACCTCTTCCCAGTATGACCAAAACTCCGACCAGTGCAGCTCACATTTCTCTCAGTACAAGCAAAGCTCCACCCAGTACAACCAACACACCTCCAGTTCAATCCACACTCCTCCCAGTACAACCCAAACACCTCCCAGCACAAGCCCAACTTCTCCCAGTACAAGCCAAACACCTCCCAGTACAAGCCAAACTTCTCCCAGTACAAGCCAAACACCTTCCAGTACAACCCAAAATTCCTCCCAGTACAATCCAAACATCTCCAAGTAAAACCATAACCCCTCCCAGTACAAGCAAAGCTCCTTCCAGTACAACCTAACTCCTCCCAGCACAAGACAAACTCCTCCCAATACAACCCAAACCCATCCCAGCACAATCCAAACTCCTCCCAGCACAAGCCAAACTCCTCCCAGCACAAGACAAACTCCTCCCAGTACAATCCAAACACCACATAGTAAAACCAAAACCCCTTCCAGTATAACTCACATTCCTCCCAGTACAAGCAAAGCTTCTTCCAGTACAACCCAAACTCCTCCCAGCACAAGCCAAACTCCTCCCAATACAACCCAAACTCCTCCCAGTGCAGACCAAACCCCTCCGAGTACAAACACAACCCTTACCCATGCAGTACATCACTGGGCATGTTAACTGTATCTGCTAGTAAGATAATCATGAAGAACACACACGATCGAGGACTGTACAAAACAAGATATGGACAGACACCACTGCAGACGATGGAGGTAACTGGTTGCCTCGTTAAAAAAAGATTTGCATATTTCTTCCCACACAGCAATCTAACTGAAGGTGCATTTGAATGTACCACCACTACTAAGTGTGAACGCCTGTGGCGTAAATCTTTTCAGGGTACAATTCAGATACTCACCACATGCAGTGTCCAGGTGTAAACAGTGCCTGTAATTCAGAGGCCACCATTTAAATATATCATTTCCAGCCAAAAGGACATCAAGCACACATTATTTTTGTTTCAGTGCTAAAAGTCTTCAGCAGAACATAAAACGAAAAACCTCAACAACCACATCTAACATCAAAATGCTTGTGTATATGCTGTCATAAGCCGACGTGACTGATTTCGTTCACCAATATAACATAGTGTCATGATAGATAGTTTAACGTTTGATGACATGACAGGTTATGTCACATACTAATTAGTATAACACGATTAGCTCCTATCATTCCAGCTCCAGTGTTTATGGTGACACTAGTGTTTATGTTCCACTTGGCCTTGCATGGTTGTCATCTTCTCTATATTTTCTAATAATGTTACATAATAATAACAACTTAAATCCTGGAAATTTGTTTGCTTTATTATTGCAAGAGAATTGTCTTATGAGAGATGCTTAAGAATATCTCTTGAAATAAATGAATAGCTGCCCATTTGGACTGGAAATAGAAAATAAAATAAAAATATTTATGACAGGCGGTCTCTGACTTCTGCACAGTATTATCTATGACCTAATAGATGCACATTGCTATGCTCACCCATGTTAATGCAAGTCAGTTCACTTTTATGCTGCTGCCTTTTTCTTGCTTTTTAGAGAAATTGTAACTTTGTTTTTCCTCTAGAGGGAGTGGATTTCTCTTCTTTGCTAAAGGTGGAAACACTGAACGTGGCCAAAGCGTCAGCTGAGATCCGTCTCTGTGAGTTGAAAGAAAAAAAAGAAGAAGAGTGCACTGAAGCATGTGTGGGAGTGGGCATGCTATAGCTGTTAGTTCTTTTCTAAATGACTCAAAGCTTTCTTGTAAGCCATTGTTATGGACAAATCAGCTGGTTGGCTCCAGGGCAAAAGTAGCCCCACCCCCAGGGGTCAGAGGAAAAGGCTGGGGCAGAACGCTTTTTGACAGACGCCCTCGCACCAGCTACCTCCGGCCTACCTAATTTAGTTCACGCCTTGTCAAGCGGCCCGTGAGGTCAAACCAGTTCACCCGCTTATTCATCATCGTAATGTTGTGGAAAGCGGATATTTACCTCGAGAGCAGCATAACTCTGGTACTTTACACAAGCGAGTGACTGATGCAAACCCAACCTGACGAAAGCATGCATGACATTGCGCCGATAATCATCACTGTGTGCACATTTGAGGTGGATTGCAATCACAACTGGAGTGCGGTCACCATCAGAGAAAGATCTTAATGGTGCATTCAGGCTACAGAGGACCAGTGGTGGTAATACGGAGTAAATGTTTACAAAAAAACTCATAAGCCACACGGATCTTGGGAAAATCTGAGTTCCGCAACGTAAGTATCTACATATGTGTCGAACATCCTGCCAACTGAGGACGTAAGAGTGCTGGGATTCGGCCTGCAGGCTATGAGAGAGAGAGACCGGAAGAGGGAAGAGAGAGATGTATACATTGCAACTGACTCACTTGTTTTCTTGCAGAGAGAAGACATACAGTAAGGGTAGTAAAGAAGCACATCTGTTCACCAAGGGTTTTCTTAATTCAACCATTTTATATATATTGCATTAATAAAACTGTATTATGCCAGAGGCAAACTTGAACTACTACTACAACTACTACTACTACTAATAATAATAACAATAATAATATCTCTAAAAATAATAATAAACTCTATAAAATTTACATTACATATAAAGGTCATGCGTTTGAAACACTGATGCAGTGCCAGGTCCACCACAAATTTACTATATTTCTCCCATGCAGCTGTGCTCTGTTGTAATCCAGAACATATACTAGAACCTTGTTATAGTGTGTTATAGTGCATTACACCATTTATGTTTACAGCGTTCTTATGGACAGATGTTAAATTGCATTATGGAACCTGGCATTATAAAGTTAAATGCTTTTATGTTATAAAGTGTCTTGCATGTCAGTATAACTACTTCTATTAAATTACATAAGCTTTGTAAGGCATTATGTAAGGCATACTGTATAACCCCTTATGAATGCATTTATAATGGGGATTAATAGAAAGTGTTTGTCAATATTATATATATAAATAAATACAGGGTTTTTAGGTGGTGTCAAAAGTCAAAATGCCAACAGGGATCAAACTTTTGAGCAGTATCCTGCATGAATGTGTGGCCACGAGGTGTATAGGTGAAGCCTGAGCAGCTATAGTTCGGTATAGTTATGGCTATAGTTACCTCTTGTGAACGCACCCTCCACTAATCTCAGCTTAGATTCCACATGTTTAACTCAGTTTGTGAAGTTCTGCCTGAGAAGAACAGACATATTTCTGTCGCAATCAAAGCCCAAATGATTTCTCTCTCTCTACAAATAGACAATAAATTAATTTCATTTTTCTTCAGTGACGATAAGACTACAATTGTATGAAACCGTAATCAGTGATTCATGACTGACTGTGCTCCTTGTCGCTCATTTCAAGGCAATTAAAATTATTTCATTCTTCTTTATATTTTAATTCAGGTACACCCACAGGGGTATTTTTATAATGCATTGACTGAGCAAGTAATTTAATCAAATTCGTATCCATGTCTATGGATGTGGCAGCGTGATTGCATCTGGAGGGAAGGCGGGAACGGTGATAATGTTTAAAGGCCACGGAGGAGTTCACACTGTAGCTTTGTTAATGTGAAGAAAGGTACAATGTATTGGGGGGGCGGTGAACTTGTCAAAAGAGCCATTCACCATTAGCGGTTACTGGTTCTTGTTCTTTATACCATAATCTTAAACAAAGGTGCCAAAAAATGGTCACCTATGATGTCATAGAAGACCCCCGTATAATGTAAAGCTACCAAGAAGAACCTTTAAAGAGACATTTCATCATCTTTCCACAATTACTGCATAATTAGACTGTTAGTATGCCTCTGAATGTTAATAAGCCATTCAGAGTGGTTTGATGTGGAAAGCTCTACTCTGGAGAAACTCACCAAGTCAGAACTGCTCACAGTGGTGGTGATAGGAACCAGACGTCTGAAGAGTTCAATGCCTCTGAAGGCTTCATCACAGAAAGTTATTATGCTATCCAGACGTCTGAAGTATTTAATGACTCTAAAAGCTCCCTCACAAAAAGTTATTACATGAAATGGTCATGAATATGCTGCCTGAGGCACTGTTAAAAGATCTTTTGGACTAAAATGTATTTAAAAAAACAGACTCAAGGCGATACATACAAGGTATTAGTTTAGGTCCTTTTGAATAGCAAATCAAATGTTTATATTATGGTTATATTGGGAATACTGTAAAAATATGGGGGTTTAAACTTTAAAAATAGTGCCTGGGCTGCATTAATATGTTAAGTTACATGGATGTGAAATAATAATTCTGTTTTGGGCATAAATCACAAATTCTTATTCTGATAACATACTGTTGAAAATTTAATTGACTTAAAATTGTAATGCCTCTAAAAAAAAAAGATGAAATGGCCATGAATATGCTGCCGGATGCCTGAGGCATTGTTTTAAGACAGTTTGGAAACAATCTTCGGGAATAAAATGTATTTTAAAAATTAGACTCAAGGTGGAGGGATACATGCAGAGTAGTAATGTTCCTTATTTAAGTATTAGCACTATTTTATCATTACATATAAAAGCTCAGAAGACACATGTAGGTCATTTTGGATACCAAATAAAATTTTATGTTATGGCTTGTATTATTAAAAGTTTATATTATGGCTACAATAGACACACTGAAGTAAAATATATGGGGGTTTAAACTTTAGAAGTAATATCTGGGCTGCCTGAATATTTTGAGTTAATACAGTTCTGGGCATAAATCATAGTCTCTTACTATGTACATCTTACTATGTAAAATTCAATTAACTGTGATGCCTCTAAAAACTCCCTCACCGAAAGATATAACATGTAATGGTCATGAATATGCTGCCGGTTGCCTGAGGCATTGTTTTAAGACAGTTTTAAAAATAATCTTTAGGCCTAAATTGTATTTTTAAATTAGATTCAAGGTAGGAAGGGGGGTACTTGCAGGGCACTAATGTTTCATATGATTTTTTAGATTGAACACTATTTTTTACCATCATCTACATCAGAAAAGCTCAGAAGACACATGTAGGTTCACCAGTCATTTTGTATAGCAAATCCAATGTCTAGATTATGGTTATATTGTATATACTGAAAAAAACTTGGGGTTTAAACTTATATGAGTTACAAATGAGTTATATGAACTCGAAATATGTTTCAGGGCATAAAACACAGATTCTTGATAATTTACTATATGAAATTCAAATAACTCGAAACGCAGTCCAGGCACTAACTTCTGAATTTAAAAGTTACATTGTGAAATTCGATATCGTCGCTGTCAAATGAAAAGCGTGTTTCTCAATTTTTGTCAATTTTTAGTTTTCTACATCATTCTACATAAAATTTCATGATGAATGGACCAATAGAAGTGCTCCAAAATAGCTTGAAAAAAATCTGGTTCCATTGACTTTAATTGAAAGTAAAATATGTTTTTGGTCTCTCCTGTAAAGTTGTCATTTTTGAGAAACTTGTTTTTCATTGGATAGCGATGATATATATGTGACCAACTGTTTATATCACTAGAGGGGTAACATCAAGGTTTACATCAAATCAAGGTTTAATCCAATGTTTACATCAAATCACTCCTGGAATTGTTGACATCTCGAACTACACAGGCATGTTGGTGAAAAACACTGTATATTGAAACTTCGAACATGGTTCCTCAGGGAGTCATTGCATTATTTACTTTTGCATGTGAGGAGTAGAGTGACCTAACTGGAGGAAGCACAGTTGTGTTCGCTGTTGTATAACTCTTTAAATTAGCCATTAAGTGACTCTGGCCTGCAGCAAAGCATAGCAAGCACAATAGAGATCGCTATCCAAGGTGAACATATCTGATGGAGGGCTTTTAAAGATCAAACGCTCCCTAAGCGTTTGGCATTCCTCGCCCCACTCCTTTTGAAGTCTTTCTGACCGAACCCCCCCCTCCCTCTTCAAAGTGATTGTTTTCATATTGCCATAAAAATGTAAATATTACGACCAGTAATCAATTTGGATTCACTTTGTCTGAGATTCCTAGCCGAGGACGGACAGCATTCTTGAGTTTGATGGAAATTGACAGATCGTAATAAGTGTAGGATCACAGACTGCTTGTGGCTTTGTTGATAATAGGGGTGAAAAGGCCGGCGCTGATTGTTTTCCTCGAACGAAGCCCGTACGGTCGAAACCGATGGTCACGGTGGCAGTTTCTTACGTTATCTGAATCAAGACTATGGTAATGTTATTGTTTCTTGTGGTCTGGCAAAACAGCACTGCTTTATTGAAGGGAGTACAGCATACAAGGGTCTGGAAGAAAGACGAACCAATATCTCGTCACTGTTCAAAAAATAAGAAGTATCTCCAAAATAGTAACTTCACAGGAGGGAATAGTAACTTCAAAAATGTTCTTTACTTTCAATGTAAGTTAAGGTAAAGAGGTTTTATTCCAAGTGATTTTGGTGTGTTTCTATTGGTCCATTCCTCATGCAACTTTCATGCAATGCAAAACTGCTGAATCAAATGAATCAGAAAAAACTTCCAAAAGTAGTAAAGAAGTATATTTTTCTACATACACATCATCAATTTAATAAATATTTTGTGTAATTACATTTTTACACTGGACAGTTCAGAGTTTACTTAAAATAATTAACCTATTGTTCACTAAAAAATTAATTTAGTCTTTTTTCTGTAGATTGGCAAAAATATACCATTCAATAGATTATTAATGGTCCGATTTAAGGTAAAGTGGTTTCATTCCAAGTGACTTTGAAGCGTTTCTATTGGTCCGTTTCTCATAAAACTTTCATGCAATGTAAAAACGACTACTGCATAATCAAATAAATCAGAAAAAACAAGCATTTCCACAATTTTAATTTCCCAGGAGAGGCAAAAACGTTCTATACTTTCAATGTAAGTTAATGTAAAGACATTTTATTACAAGTGATTTTGGAGCGTTTCTATTGGTCCGTTCCTCATGAATTTTTCATGCAATGTAAAGCATAACTGCTATGTATGAATTAATTAAAAAAAATGAAGATACATGTGTTTCTTTGGCCAGTGATATATATTATATATATTAACTGAATTTATTTATGTATTTATTAATTTGCTTTTTTAGGAAACTTGCTTTCAGGATTTCACAAAGAATCTACCAAAATATTTTTCCACACCACTAAAGTTCGCTCCTAGAAGTTGGTTCTCATGATCCAGTTGGTCCAACATACAAAACATGTTCTCTCACAGTGGGATGACGTTTCAGGTCTGTTTTCAGATTTGAAGCAACATTAGAGCTTGATATTCTCCTCTCTGTCTCAAATATGAAGGATATAAAGTGCTGTTTATCTAATGGGGGGCAGTTTTGGTAGTCTACCAGATGGTTGTTAGGAGTCCCAGTTTCTCTACACCCTCCAGGTTTGAAAATAACCTTTTTCATTGATTTTCCTTTAACATTTTCCTCTTATGCAAATTTCTCATCTCCTCTGAAATATCCCCAGAAATAAATAAATAACTTGTGCTTAACTGCTGCTTCGCCTGAACATGAAAGGACAAAATGAAGAATCTCAAACATTTACACAGTACTGTGTAATAAAGTTTCAGCAGATATTCACCAGTTATTGACTGTTCAATGTTCTAGATCTCAGATAGCATTCTCTATTGAATTGCTGAAGGGCAAACTCACTGAGTGGCTAGTTCAGTACATGTGCCGTTGTTTACTCGGCCATACAGTATAACCTACAGTGTAAAATTTACTCTCATGAAGTACAAAGTCTACTTAGAGCAGGCCTAAATGAACTTTGACCTGCCTTCCACTAATCTGGCCTAAAAAGTAACTCATATGCTTATCATGAGTTGCTCTTTTAGCATGAAATTCAACATTAACCATGTGTTACGCATAAACCCTTTTATAATGTTGCTATCAGACCAAAACCAACATGATTGAATAAACTGACCCAAAATATATGTTAGACCATCCAAAATTAGTAGAGAAGAAATATATTTTTCTACATACACATCATCAATTTAATAAATATTTTGTGTAAGGTCAATTCAACCATAACATAACAGGAAGTTTAATTTAAGTCAATGTATCTGTAAAAATGTAAATGTTCCCTAAGTAATATTAGGTCATTACTTTTGGTCCGGTAATCATTTACACACAAGGTACCTGAAAACCTTGACAAAAATGGAAATACATAATTTTGTTCTGACAGCAGCAACAAGAAAGTCCAAAATAGAATTTACCTTCATCATTACATGATGCTACAATGCCTGCTAATGCTTATGGACATAAGAGAACATATATTTCATTCACAATAAACAAATAACTGACATAAACAGATTTGATTATGCTAGGGTTTTTGTGCAGAGGCTCAGTTTAATACAACATTTTGTATAAATTTACATGCTTTGAAGTGAAAATAAGTTAAGATGACCTCTACAGGAAACGAAGCTAAATATGGTGTTTTTCAGCACAATTTCTGCATATGTATTCTGTCATTTTATGTTTTATTCGATATTTTATCAAATTCAATTCATAATATAAACAGTAAATGTGCAGTAATTGCGCAGAAGTGTGATCTCTGTAGAGGAGGCATGGCCTTCAGTTGCTTTAGAAAATCAACACGGAATTCCCAAATATCCCAAATCCCAAATATTTGCATATACAGCTGTAGTTCTTAAGAATGTTAATAAGCTTGCAGCATTTATGTTAATGAAAACGTCTTATGGGACTAAAATTATACAGTCTGAGTTGCTGGGGTGCCATTTGTAAAGGTTGTAGCATCAAAGACTTAATTACAGTAAATAAAAATAAAAAAAGAGAATAAACAAATAGAACAGTTAAATATATATATAAACAAAAACAAAAAATGTATTCAATGGTAGTTCCAAAGATAACCTATGCTAATGTTTGTGGGAAACTACCAGGGTGTTCTAAAGCCTTATGATTCTGGGAATAAATAAAATGCATGTCTGTAATTTAAGACGTCTAAAGGATCAGAATTTCTCCCAATATATCTATGCACATACAACCAAGTTCTTATATTGGTTAGATCTTCAGGGGCTGGACTGAATGCATTAGATCAGCTATCAATATAAGCAAGTACTCAACCAGTGAAATCAGTCAATAATGTTTTGATTTCCAGTATCTGTCCATTCATTATCTTCCTCCTTATCTGCTAGTCGGGGTCATTGGGGCCAATCTCAGCATCATCAGGCGAAGGCAAGGTACACCATGGACAGGTCACCAGTCCATTGCATGGCCAACACACACTTACACCTACGGGCAGTTAAGAGTGACTGATCAACCTAACGTGCATGTGTTTGGACTGTGGGAGGAAACCAGAGTACCCGGAGGAAACCCACTCAAGTACAGAGAGAACATACACACTCCACACAGAACAACCCAGACCGGAAATCCCACCCGGATCATCTTACTGTGAAGAGACAGTTTTAAGCACTACACCACCGTGCCACCTTGATTTCCAACAGTTGGGTCTAATTTAAGAGAGACAAAAAACATTACTCCAGGACATACACAGTCCCTCCTCCTCCATCTTCACTCCTAATTCATCCAGAAGAAACGCTGTGAGTTCAGTATCACTCTTTTTGTTTGCTGCTGAATGTGGTTTCTTGCCGGGAGCTTCGGACATCATTGTGTTTACTTTTGCGTTCAGTGGCCATCTATCTTTAAATGATCTAACTGGGAGCAGCACCTTCAACATGATTGACAAGAGGTTAGAATACGCTGGTGGGGCAGCAGCACTACTTCTTCATCCGCGCATGTTGGACTGAATACAACATAATAACTCACTGTTGCCTCTTGAGGTACAAAGCGGACAAGATGAGCCGAAGTTAGCTAATTAGCGTTAGTTATTTCTGCAGCATGATACATAACAGGGGGTCGTATCTACAGTTACCTGAAAGCTAGCAATGCAATCCAGGGCTCGTTGGAAAGGGCATGTCCTGACTTGTGGACTTTGGAACATTTCTCTGCCAAACCTATAGTGTTTCAAGGCCGGTTTCTAGAAGACCTGGTCTAGGGTCAGGCCATAACTGAAATTGAGAGTGGGCTTTCTCCCCTGACCTCTGCCAGACCAAACACCGGACACTATTCAAACCAGAAAAGTGCAAGTTTATTGTCAACAAATGAGTGATGGATGGGACACTGGCTTCAGGGACGGGCAAACGCCAAAACAACAAACAAAACAACTGAAGAGAGAAATCTAACTAAACTGAAAACATACCAAACAAAAATACACCAAACTACCCCTAACTCCCCCTAACTACCCCTAACTACCTACCACAAAACAGGAGAAAAGGGTAGATAAACAAAAGGCTCCCGTCCCCTACGTCCCACAGAGATCTTATAGAAACTAGCAAAGCTGTAGCTAAATGGGAAGATGTGGTGGAAGTGCCGGGCTGGTCTGGGCAGGAGTTGTTCCAGGTCAGGTCAAAGGAGAGAACCCTGAACGTCTCCCCCAAGATGGCCACTTGACAAGCTTTTATTCATGAAGGCGGCCCCTAGTGGTCAATTATGGACCTGCACACAATGCACTTAGAAGAAAAACACAACATGGCCACCAACAGACTTGGCTATTACGACCAGGGGTTGTAACACTGCAGAGAGAAGTTATGTGTGATTGGACTGGGGCTTGTATAGTTTGGAGTTGGTAACTCTTATTTTCGTGGAGTTACGGTGCTATAAATGTCTCAGAGGGCGAGAGTTTCGGCAAGGCCGCCTAGGTTGCGCCTAAGTCAGATACAAATTTGTCCTGGGTCCATATCTCTGGTTCCCTGAAGGCTAGCATGGTGATCCAGGGCTCGTTGGAGTTCTGCTTTCTCACAGATTTTTAAAATCAGATTTTTAAGGTTGCTTTCTACAAAGTGTTCTGTTACCTTGTGCTTTTGTTCATGACGTCATCAGCAATTAGTTGACGCTAACTTGACTTTTGTTATTGTAAGTCTTTAAGCTGATAGTCCAGTGGATGATTATGCCATCATCGAGAGTGTAACTCATCTCCAAATTTATCCGAGCATTGCATCATGATATCGTGGTGTTGCAACATTGCGTGTCGTCGGGAGTACCGTCTTGTGGGAAAGGCAAGCGACTGTGATTTGCATGGCGCTTATTAAATCACGCCTTTTCTCCTTCCTCCATCGTTTTCATGGGTGGTCAGCCATAATCAGTTTACGGCGTAGCTTTCCTCCGCGCGTTAAGACGGCCTCGCACTCATTTGCACAAACAGTATGAAGAGTTTTACACAGCCGTTCTGTCTTAATCTGCCTGTAAAGTTGCTCTGGCTGCCTGTGTGCAGACTGAGGGATGGAGAGAGAAACAAAACACTCAGCTCTTAATCCACCAAGGCCTCCTCTCCCCCCGTCTCAACACCCCCCTTCCCTGAAAGGGATTTACCCACAGTTCTCTTCTCCCCATCCCCTTATACACACACATGCACACACGCACACACACACACGCTGTATAATTTATAAAGCCTAAGCTCTTTCAATACTCCAAAATGCCAGATAAACTTTTCTCATTTGCCCCTAATTTGGTCACGCGAGATAATGCCGACATCTGAGGGCTTTTTAAACTGCTTTTTAAAATGCATTCCTGAAAGGAGCCGGCATTGGCACCTCTGCACCTTGTCAGCCTCCCATAATTATTTCCAATGTGGAGCTGCCCTTAATGTACTGATTAATCCAGCACTCTCCAGCCACCGGGCCAGATGCATTCAGCTGCATTAATGTTTTAAAAAACTGTTCTTACTCCCTCATAGCCTCTCTCTCACAGTCTCTCTCTCTCTCTCTCTCTTTGTAGTATCTCTTTTAGTCTCTCTATCATAGCCTCTTAGTCTCTCTCTCTCTCTTTTAGTCTTTCTCAGTGTCATTCTTTGAGTCACTTTCATAGTATGTCTTTTAGTCTCTCTTTCTCTTGGTCTCTTTCTTTTATAGTGTCTCCTTATTTCCCTCTCAAAGTCTCTCTCCTTTTCTCTCTCTCTCTTTCTCTTAGTCTCACTCTTTTTGCTCTCTCTTTCTTTCTCAGTACTTAGTACCCCACCCTCAATGCTGTTCAACCTCTCTCTCTTTCAGAGCCTTTCTTAGTCTTTTGCGGTCTTTTATCTTTCTCTCTCTGTCTCACTGTCTTCATCTCTCTCTCTCTCTCTTATACTGTCTCTCTGTCATTCTTGGGATTTCTTACAGTCTCCGTCTCTCTTAGTGTCTCGCTTTACTCTTTCTCAGCATTTAGTATTCCTATCTCTCTGTGTCCTTTAGTGTCTCTTTTATAGTCTTTCTAGTTTGTCTTTATCTCTCTGTCTCTGTCTTAGGCTCTGTCACTCTTTTCCTTTCATAGTATCTCTTTTAATCTGTTCTCTCTCTCTCTCTCCTTTTAGTCTCTCTCTCCTTTTAGTCTCTCTCTCTTTCACAGTATCTTTTAATCTGTTCTCTCTCTCTGACTCATTTTAGTCTCTCTCTCTCCTTTTAGTTTCTCTCTTTCACAGTATCTCTTTTAATCTGTTTTTCTCTCTCCCTCTCCCTCTTTCCTTTTAGTCTCTCACTCTTTCACAGTATCTTTTAATCTGTTCTTCTTTCCCCCTTTTCTCTCTCCTTTTAGTCTCTCACTCCTTTTAGTCTCTCTCTTTCAGAGTATCTCTTTTAATCTGTTCTTCTTTCTCCCTCTTTCTCTCTCTCTCCTTTTAGTCTCTCTTTTTCAGAGTATCTCTTTTAATCTGTTCCTCTCTTTCTCTGACTCCTTTTAATCTCTCTCACTCCTTTTAGTCTCTCTCACAGTATATCTTAATCTGTTCTTCTATTTCCCTCTCCCTCTCTCCTTTTAGTCTCTCATTCTTTCACAGTATCTTTTTTCTGTTCTTCTTTCTCCTTCTTTTTCTCTCTCTCCTTTTAGTCTCTCTTTCTTTTTAGTCTCTCTCTTTCAGAGTATCTCTTTTAATCTGTTCTTCTTTCTCCCTCTTTCTCTCTCTCTGTCCTTTTAGTCTCTCTCTCCTTTTAGTCCATCTTTTTCAGAGTATCTCTTTTAATCTGTTCTTCTCTCTCTCTCTCTCTCTCTCTCTCTCTCTCTCTCTCTCTCTCTCCTTTTAGTCTCTCTCTTTCACAGTATATCTTAATCTGTTCTTCTATTTCCCTCTCCCTCTCTCCTTTTAGTCTCTCACTCTTTCACAGTATCTTTTTTCTGTTTTTCTTTCTCCTTCTTTCTCTCTCTCTCCTTTTAGTCTCTCTTTTTCAGAGTATCTCTTTTAATCTGTTCCTCTCTTTCTCTGACTCCTTTTAATCTCTCTCACTCCTTTTAGTCTCTCTCTTTCACAGTATATCTTAATCTGTTCTTCTATTTCCCTCTCCCTCTCTCCTTTTAGTCTCTCATTCTTTCACAGTATCTTTTTTCTGTTCTTCTTTCTCCTTCTTTTTCTCTCTCTCCTTTTAGTCTCTCTTTCTTTTTAGTCTCTCTCTTTCAGAGTATCTCTTTTAATCTGTTCTTCTTTCTCCCTCTTTCTCTCTCCTTTTAGTCTCTCTTTCTCCTTTTAGTCTCTCTCTTTCTCTCTTTCACAGTATCTCTTTTAATCTGTTCCTCTTTCTGTCTCCTTTTAGTCTCTCTCTCTCTTTCACAGTACCATTTTAATCTGTTCTTCTCTCTCATTTTAGTCTTTCTCTCTCTTGGTCTCGTACTATCGTTCAGTGTCTCTCTCACTCTCTCTCAGTATTTCCCACTCTCTCTCACTATCTCTCTCTCTTTCTCAATACTCAGTATCCCTCTTCAGCCTCTCTCTCTTTCATAGCCTTTCTTAGTATGTCTCTCATCTCTCTTGGTCTCTCTCTGTCTTTGTCTCTCTTCCTCTGTCTTAATCTGCCTCTCTCTCTTTCATACTTTCTCTTTCTCAGTTTTTCTCACTCAGTATCTCCTTCTATCTCAGCATCTCTCACTCTTTCACAGTATCTTTTCATCTCTGTGTCTCTCAATTTTGTTCTTTCTCTCTCTGAGCTGACTAAAAAAGAGTGAAAGAGTGAATGAAAGCATGTGTGACAGAGAGAAAGAATGAGAATGAAACAGAGAGAGAGAAAGAAAGAGAGAGAGAGTGAGAGAATGGGAAAAAGAGTGGCAGCAATTAGAAGTTAACACCTCCCGCTCTCCAGGGACTGGCACAGTTCTCATGTACGCTTCTGTGCCAACCGCTCACATCTCCAGTGTGCCAGCTGCCAAACCTGGCATCTCTCAGAGCCTGGTCAGCATCCCTGAAAAGAACACAGAGCTAATTAAGAAAAAAAAAGACAAAACAAAACAAAGAACCGAGTATACGAACAGAGATAAGTGTACAGTGTCGTACAGCTGCTTAACTGTATATAGCTGTGGAACTTATACCGTGCCCAGACTGCAGCCATGGAGATCCTTTTCAGCTGATCACAAACTTCTAATCCACCATCCTTAAAACTGAGTAGGCCCCCCAGGCACAGTGGTTAAAAGTATAATGAAAGAATAAACACTTTTTGTTTTTACTACAAAATCATACATCAAAATGAATACATGTTTTTTAGGAGTACCTCAAGTTTCAGTTCTAGGGTCTTTTCGTTTTGTATTGTACATGTAACTTCTAGTTAATGCCACCAAGAAACATGAGAAACTTTTTATAGCTACATTTTGGTATGCAATAATTCATATTTAATAGATTTTAATAGATTCTAGGTTCTGTTTAATTTGACAAACATTCTCTCTAAAACTGCCCTAACATTCTGCTGTAGATTTTCCTGATATCATTCAGAGCTCCATCAAATTATCTGTCCTGGTCCAACAGCAGCAAAACGGCCTCACACTGTGATACTGCCACCACCATGTTTCAAAGTTGGGATGAAGTTCTAATGTTGGAACACAGTTTTCAGATCAACACAACATTTCTTATGCCATAGAAGTTTTTGCCTTATCCATCCACATAACATTGTAGTCTTCTGCTTCTTTAGAGGAAGCTTTAAACAGGCCAGAAAATGTTCCTTCATGGAGAGTAGTAGCTAACTTCATGCTATCATTCCACACATACTGTTCTTGTTCAGGGATTGTCTGATGGCAGGCGGTGTACAACAGGCCTGCAGATCCTTAGATGTTACCTTGGGGTTCTATGTGATCCCAGGATGTTATACACCTTGACAGATGTGTGGACTCGAGCCACATGACTTGGACTCGTCCAACTCGAGTCACTAAATTGATAACTTGTGACTTGACTTGACAACATCACTAAAGACTTTACCTTTACTGACTTGGACTTGGAATCGGACTTGAGCTTTAAGACATGCTGTTAGAACTGCAAAGACCTGGTCCATCTATTAATGCTTATGGGTTTAGAATGTGAGGTCATTAAAACTCCTGTAGGTGTAAAGTGTACTAATACTTCCATACAGTGCAGTGTTTCTCAGTGTTGACCTTCGAGGTCCACTGCCTCACAATTTATCTTGGTAATGGACTGGTAATGAGGTGATTAGTGACTAGAACTGCTTGAAATGATCTAATTTCATATGCAAGTTATTTTTGTTATAATACAAACTTTAAAAACATTAATATTATATTAATGTCAGTTTAATATACTACTAATCAACTGCATCAATTGTGGTAAATACTGAGTTTAAGACTTGGGACTTGAATCGAGACTCACTTGTATTGACAGTGGATCAGCATTGCAAACTCTTCAGGAATAGTTTTAGAACCTTCCATCCTGAAAAGCAGTTCCAGATATTTCTCAGAAATCTTATTTGACTGAGCCCTGCCATGTACTAACAGATGTTCATGGTAAGGACCAGACCAGTGTTTTTTTTTTTTTAAAACAGGGTAGGGTCAACCAATAGTTTCAGCCTCCTCACCCTCATTATCACCTTTACCAGTGAGGTCCATGTACATTTGCCCACGAAGGTTTTTTACTGGTGGATCACTTTTTTCCAGTAAATTAATATAAACTACATAATTGTTTGTGTTATTAATTTTATTGGCATCTCAAGTTAAATGCAGATCTGGTCATATTGTCACTGTGCAAAGAAAAAAAAGTATCTCAAAATGGCAACGTTACAGGAGGAGCCCAAAACATTCTTTGATTTTAATGTAAGTCAATGGAATTTTGTTCCAAGCTATTTTCATTGGTCCATACATCATCATTCATCATTCATGTTCACATGATGAAAAATAAAAATAAAAAATAGAGGGACATATTTTCTTTGGACAGCAATGATATAATAGGCCACATATACAGTGCTTAATTTGTGCCGGATCTTGCCGGAACAAGATCCAGCACCTCTCGTATTTCGAGTACCTGTGTTCCAGAACTTATTTATATGGATCCAGAATCTCTGTGACGTTTTTGTTTTTAACATGGGGAATTGTTTATAAAGTAAATTAAAATAAATCACAAGTGCAGAGTGCGAGCAGGGTTTCTTCAAATGAACCTGATGTGCCAGTCACAGCATGTGTCCATGCGCACTTCCACATTATTGTTTCTTCTGTTTATGAAACTTGTTGGTCCACCGATCGTACAATTCAACCCTGTGCCACGTCTGTGATCTTGGATTGTTAAAGGACACCGAACTGCCACAGACAGGCAGAGCAAATTGCTAAATCAAGTGGAGACTGTAGATGCAATGACTGCGTTGTGGAGTAATTTAAATAATTAGAAGGTAGGGCAGTCTTTGTGTATGTATTGTTGTTTTTGTGAAATAGTTTTTTTTTTGTTTGGTTTATTTGTAGGATACCGTGTTCTAGCAAAAACTGTTCCTCCAGTGGCCTCTCTGAGATTTCATGGTTGCAGCTCCTTACTGCATTCATTAAAGCTAGTTCTATCTTATTGCATAGAATGGTACCATGTTATGTGGACACTTGAGGCAATGTGTTCCAGGACCTTTTCCATCACTGCCCACTTGCTGGCTCACCCCACCTTTAGTGTTCCATTACCTGATGTTTTACAAATTAAGCACTGCACATACATGTATAAAAATAATAAAAATGATAAAAGGACAAACCTTGGAACCTTCACTCTATGATTTTTCTATGTTATCATTCGTCTAAAAAAGCCTCCATTTACAGGTTCTTAAAGGAAACAAAAGCAGTTCTTCTCCAGCATTGCTCCCCTTTTTTCTGAGAGCACTTGAGAAGGAGAGAATGCCGGAGGAAAGGAAGGAATGAGATGGATGTGAGACTGAAATGGAGAGTAGCACATGATGCTCTCGACCCTTTGTTGTGAATAAAAAGCTGCTCGTTTTCTCCACTGTGAAAAAGTCTACAATGGACTGAAGATGTCTAGAAGCAGTACCTTCAACGTTTATGCTCCAGCTGCTTCACAAAAAAAGTCTTGAAAACACAGTGGAAGAAACAACACTGCGGAGGAAACACTAGAAATCAATTATTTCCTCTAAATCCATCCTGAAAACCTTTTCATATCACGTCTAGGTATTTAGAGTTCTGCAGACTTGTCAATATGGTTTAGGGCAACAGTGTTGGGTCAAATTCTGCCTCCTTCGCAGAAGCCAGCTTTCCTTCATGTGCACACCCAGGCATATATATATATATATATATATATATATATATATATATATATATATATATATATATATATATATATATATATATATATATATATATATTCTTGATTTCTGCTGTCTTTGTTTATAAACATGTATCTTCAGTCACAGTTGTGGTTGAATGTCATGGCAATATCAAGCTTTCAGTTATTATTATTCGAACAGCTATTGGGCCAAGGTTCACAACTGAAATCAACATGTTGGAATTATATGTGGTCAAAAATATTGACACACCCATTTAGATTATTAATTTGGTGGTGTTGAAAGTTCCAAAATATCTTTTATCTTGCCAAAGCCAAAGCCTAACGGGTTGTTTAACAGCACTCATTGGATTGACCAACATTTGGCACAATGTCAAAGTCCAAGAAGCTCAGTGGAGATCTAAGGAAGATGATTGTAGATTTACACTGACACAAGTCAGGAATGTCTATTGGCGTCAATTATAAACAGATTTAGATCCCAAGACCACCAGTTCAAGCAGTTATATACACTCTACATTAATACAAGTTACTGGGAGGTGTAGTCACTGTGCCAACGACTGGAAAAACGACCCAAACTTTCATTCTCAGCTGAGGAGAAATTGGTTTGGATGGTCAAGAGCAACACTGGAAATAACACTAGTATTAATAACACTAGTATAACACTAGTATAGTAAAGTTAGCAGCTGACCACATGGACAAAGAAAGGGAAGAGAGTCTTATGGCCAGGTAAGACAAAGTTTGAGATGTGCAGGAGCAAAAGTAAGGCATTCAACTCCAGGAGCAAAGTACCGGATATGAAACATGGCGGTGGTAAAAGTATGCTGTGGGGCTTATTTGCTGCCAGTGGAACTGGTAGAAGGGGAACTAGGTCAGAATGCATTATTGTAGCCGCAAACCATTAGCTAGACAGGACACAATTGTGTGTTCCAATAGGACAATGACTACAAACACACATCAAACATGGTTGTAGGCTTGATAAAGCAGTAAAATATAAAAATTTGGCAAGCCTTTTCCAAAGTCCTGGTCTCAAACTCATGGATCAATAGGAGGACAGTGCCTAAAAGTTGACCAATTCTACCAAGAGGAGGGGTCAAATCTCCAACAAGAATTCTGTCAGAAGCCCATTGATGGCTACCAAAAGTGCCCATAGATGTGCTTTGTTAGTATTAACCTGCAACTGGGTTGCCAACTCCAGCAAAAAGCTCTCATCATCCTTAAATTGAGCCCTGATAGTACCTAGAAATTGTTGGCTACTTCCAATAGACTATATTGTTTACTACATACTGTTTATATCAGTGTGTAAAACTCTGAGCTCCTGAATGACTGACACAGTAAAGAATATTGCTGCAACCATATAAAAATGTAGTTACTTTATTTAAAAACATCCATTGTGATCATGTTATACATACAAAACACTAGATATGATTCAAAATCACCTGGAATAAAACCTTGTTACATTCCTGTACATAATTTTGAAGAACATTTTTTGGTTCTCATCTTTCATTGAGGCTTTTGTAGGATATTGATCAAACTGTTCTCACCACTGAGACATAAAACATTGCGGTCACAATCCAGTCTGACTGCGTTGCCCTTCGTCATGACCATCAGCCAAAGTTTGAGCCGTTTATGTGACCTGTATTCTGTGTTCCATAAACAAGGCAGTTTAGAACTACGTTTCAAGTGTTGAGGTATAATAAGATGTCAATTAACTGCATATTAGGGATTATATATCAAACGGACTCACTCACTGCACACACCTGAAGCTCAGATAAAAGAGCAGGTTCAAAGACATTGCTTGCATATTCTAAAGGCCCCGGATATTACTGGTAGGAAGGTTTTAAGGATGTCAGAAATCTGCCCATTAGCGATAAGGGCCGAACGGTTTATTTCCGAGTGAGTTCCAGCGCGCAGGAGACAAAGCGAAGCTTCATTTATGTGCTAATATGGCGCGGGGGAGATAATGGGCGAGGCGCGATCACTCTGCATGTCAGAACAAGGCCTTTGAACCGTTCTTCATTTCTACAGCACCTGCCACTGGTCTCCAATAAACACAAATAGTAAACACAGAGTGTACCCTGCCAGACCACAGGCAGTGAGTGAAAGGCCAATAATTACTTTGTGAGAGTTTTATTGTGGGCGTGTGTGTGTTTGTGGGAGAAACATTCTCCTTTTTGGCAGACGAAACCTGCATGGTATTAACCCTTAAACCGTAGGCCTATTATTGAGGTTCTATTCCTAAAAAAGCTCCATTCAGTTACTACTGTAAATGATTCAGGAGCTGCTGTGAAACTAATTTGTAAGTTATATATGAAGGATTCTATATTGTGTAGTAATTGTAAATTGCGTGCCCTGATAAAGTCACCCTTCTGTTACTTAATTTCTAGTGGGGTCAAGATTAATGTGACGTATCCAGTATTTAGAAGCTCCGCATTTCACCTTTATCACAGCTTCCATTATTTTCAGGAGGCCTGCTTTCAGGTTTTTAGAGAAATCTGCAGGGATTCTTTTCCAGCACTCTAAAGTTACAGTTTAGAAGCTACCCAGACATATGAATATATTCATGATTCGATTTGTGATTTATGTTGTCTTCAGTTACAGTTGTGTTGGAATATCATGGCAATACTGAGCTTGATATTTTTCTTAACTGTTCTTTCACTGGGCCAGAGTGCACAACTGAAATCACCATGGTGAAATTATATCTGGTGGAAAATATTCACACACCCACTTAGACTATTGATTCAGTGGTGATTCAAGTTCCAAAATATCTTTTATGTTGCCAAAGCCAAGGCCTATTAACTCCCTGTTTGTGATCATGACTGACTACAGCTGAACTAAAACAGGTTCACTCAATGGATTGACCAACACTTGGTACAATGGCAAAGTCCAAGCTCAGTGGAGATCTACGGTAGATTTATACAAGTCAGGAATCTCTATTGGAGTCATTTCCAAGAGCATCGGTTCAAACATCAGTACATGAATAGAAGCTTAGTCACTGTGCCGAGGTCTGGAAAAAGACCCAAACTTTCAGTCTCAGCTAGAGGTTATTGGTTTGGATGGTCAAGACACACACCTGGTGAACTGGACGCTGCTAGAACACCAGTATTTCTGTCTATGTTAAAGTTCAGTTTTAGAAGTTGGTTGCATTTTCTGGTTCTTACAATCCACATTCCTAGACTCTGAGGTGACCAGCCCATTGTTCTGTAGCTTCTTTGTATGATGTGCTGATTTTCTTTTACTTCCTTTTTACAGTTACATTTGCTTTTGACAGCAGTGGATGCAAAGCGTTAAGTTGTCTTCTCACAGTAGAAGGTTGAATAGAAACACCTGCAGATTCTTTCAGATGTGAAGCAAGAGTGGGGCTTGATTTCTACCCCTCTCTCTGAAAGACGAAAGACTCAAGGAACCTAAAACTGTATTTTCATTCTAATGAGGTTAATCTTGTTCTTGCAGGTAAACAGTAAACCTGTCCTAAGTAAACCCTGTAAATAATGTTCCAAGTCCCGTCATAGTAACAACGAGAACCTGCACAGGTATATGGTGTTAATATTACATCATAATCAAAAAGAAGAGCCAAAAGGTAACAAAGACATGAGGGCTCCCACAGACATCGGCGCCCCTATGATTCACCGTCAGCAAACGAGAGTGAGCCCTGATGTAGCTTTCATTATTTATGTTCGATATGCATTCTATATATGATAGTATCTGTAGAGAATAAGACCTAACCTGGCTTAAACCTAATAATCTTAACCTAACCCTAAACTCAGTAACCAAACTAACCACTACTTACCTACTTACCTTTAAACAAATTAAACAAAAAGCTTTTGCAGTACAAACTAATACATTTATTCATGTATCCTGTAGATTATTCTATGGGTTTTCTAGTAGCCCTACATTTCATTAAATCCCAGAACTCTGGAATGTATTAGTGTTTGACCTTTTGCACAGAACTAATTATATATATATATATATATATATATATATATATATATATATATATATATATATATATTTATTTATTTATTTATTTATTTACTAAAGAAGCTTTAAAGAACCTCTGCAGTTAAAATGATCGTTTAAATTCCTCGTGTACACAATCAACTGAGATGTATGTAAACCCTATCCACCAAGCCCACAGTACATGTCCTTTAAATAATCCCAAATTAGTTGAACATGAACTACTATACAACCTTAAGGCTATTGGAGGTCAATCATGTCCGATTAAATTTCCACTCAAGTCTGGTGAGCAATGTAAAAGGCTACCAGAAGTGAATTAAGAGAATGATGACTGGCATTTCACAAGGTCCTTTTTTATTATAATAACTCTTTATAAAAACGAGTTTAAAATCACACACTAAATTCAAGATTGACCACAAATATACGAAACTAGCAATGATAGAGCGCACCAATCTCATATCCAATGATTATAAAAAAAAACAGTAGGATCACCATAAAACAAGAATCAGAGCTTACAAGGATTTCAAAATCCAAATCCAACCAAAACACCCACCAAGTAAACAAAATATAGAAAATAAATAAATGAATAAATAAACACTACAAAGTTAGACAATCACCAAATAAAATAAATGTAAGTACAAGTGTCATCACATTCGTTTAGTGTCTGAAGTTTACTTTCTTTACTTTTTGCACTGAAGCTATGAAGCTAATGTGGCTGACATGGCATGGAACATTATAGCTGCTAATAGTGCAAACAGCATGCCGACATCATCACACACTTCCCTCAAAGCATGTCGAGTTGTTGATTATGTTGTGTAAGCGAGTCTGTGTGGTTTGAGGTGGTCTGAGAAAAATGTGTGATGATTTAAGCTTGCTAACTAGCGGCTATATATAGCGTTCATTACTTCTTGTTGGTTATGCGTGTGGTTATGCGTGTTTCCTCTGATTGACTGCCTTCATCCTGAGGAGGAACACGTTTTGATTCTTGGCCAGAGCCTCACACGAAGGGGTTAAATCTCATTTGGTCCTCATCAAGTTTGAAGATACTGAAACAAGATAGTTGAATGCAACAGGCTGCTGTTTGCCTGAAACAGCTTGTGTCATAGTTATGAGCGCCCTGGGACCCGGATTCCGCTTCCTTTGCTTGAGTGATGTCATATTTATAGCTGATGGCGAGCAGAAACAGAACGGGGTGGAGGTGGAGGGGGGTTGAGCAGCCAATCAGGGCCAGCGGTCATGACAAAGTATGTAATAGTGTCATAGCTAATTTCCTGGGTGGGTTTTCACTGCCTTTTTTTCCACGCTGTCTACACCGGACCTACGCAACCATAAATACACTCAGCGTTTCAGAGCTTCACCTGGCATTTTTTAACAAATCCAAGCCCTGTTTTGCTAATATGGGCCGCTGCTTTGACCAGCGAATGACCTCGGAGTTAGCGCGGCGGCCTATAAAATCGCGCATTAGCAGCCTGCTACCAGCCTCGCCTGTTAACCATTTGCACATGGTGCTGAAATAGTATAATAATACACCTGAACTTTTCCCTTTGCTAATGTTTTACATGCCTGTTGGTGGCTTTTCTGGGTCCCTCTCTATTACTGTGCATGACATCTGTGACAAATACATGTTTTCTCAACTTCTGCGTCCACCATTAATCTCGCACTGGGGTGTTTTACACAATTAGAGCTAAAACGACTGATCGCCTTTGTTCACACGAGGCTTTAAGGCTGCGGTTGGACGTGGATGTTTTTCCCCACCGCCGCCATAGCGACCATCCAAAACAATGCACACTTACTCTAAACTCGTCCCGGGCTAGGAATGTGGCCTGTGTCTGAACGGCGAGGAAGGAGGGGGAAATTACAGTGCTCAGCGAAAGCTTTCTCCATCTAAACACTGATGTCAAAGGTTTACAATATGATACTCTATATTGTGGGGGGGATGTCTAAGCCAATAGCTATTTAATATGGCGCAGATGACATGTAAATATACATGCTGTTGGACACACGTTTGGTTGTAGTTTGGATGCTTCCACTCTATTATATGTGAGCATGTGAGTTACATTGTTGAATTGCTGATTTTTTATTTATTTATTTTTTTAACTTGGCAATGCTGGCCCAAGGAAAACACCACTCATCTGGGAGCTTTATGTTGCAAAGATGTTCTCAGTGAGTACAGCAGCATAAAGGGCCACATCAACACGGCGTCTCACACCAATATTAACAGCAATAAAGCACGATTCCTTTAATGCCTTTAAATGTGGTTGTATTAGTATTGTTTAAGTGAATCAATGTACAGATACGGGGGTTTAAAGATGAAGAATTTTAGCTTAAAACATTCCAAAATTAGCCCAACTGTGTGTAATGTGGCAGAGATATCTACTAAAGTTAGCTTGCCGACCAGCTACCTCAAGCGGCTATAGTGAGTTACTGTAAAGTCGAGTCATCAGTCCAACAACATATTGGGAAGTCGTGGCCTGAAGGTTAGGAATCCTCTTGGTGCAGTTCGATCCCCAGGACCGCCAGGACACAATTGAAGTGCCCTTGAGCAAGGCACCTATCCCTTGACTACTCCCCGGGTGCCGTGGATAGGGCTACCCACTCTGGGCACAAGTGCACACTGCCTAGTGTGTATGTTCACTAGTGTGTGTATATGTGGATGTTTCACTGCACATATAGGTTAAATACAGAGGACAAATTTTGCTGTGTGCAAACACAAGTGACAGAATAATTCTAAACTTAAACTTAAACATGAGAGCGCTGCTGCCCCGATGGCGTATTCTAACCTCTTATCCGTCATGTTGAAGATGCTGCTCCCGGTTAGATCATTTGAAAATAGGTAGCCAGTGAATAGCAGCATAATTGCAATGAAGACTAAAGCTCTTGGCAAGCAACTTCTGCCACCTGCTCCCGACTAGAAACTACATTCAGCATCAAACAAAAGGAGAGATATAAATATAAGTGAAACAAGAGTTAACATTGGTGCTGCTTTTCATCGCTTTTGGATAGCAAAGGGAAAAGGGAAGTCTGGCGTTGAACTTAAAACATCTCCTAGACTGGTGAGGTGTGAAGACAGAGGAGGAAGGGCTTTGCTTTTTCTGGTGGGGTGTTGATCATATTGATTCTTTTGCTTTGTTAGTTTAGCTCGGAGCCTAACATAGCTAACAACAGAAATCAATAGTCACCCAAATCTTTTCTGTAAACAAGTAACCAAAACCAGATCCAGGCCTTAAGATCAGTAGCTGCCTACAACATTCATCTGTACAGTTTTGTTTATTTTTACACTTGTACCCAGTACACTAAGCCACCCTGTGTCCTAAACCACATTAACAAGTCTGGAAAAATTTACTGAAGGCCTGGATGTGTATTACGTTTAGACAAGTGTTTAGAAAAAAGATGTGGGTGACTATTAACATCTAGTGTTTGTTAAGAGTTTGTAAAACTAAAGAAGCAAAATTTGGACTAAACCATGGCTGATGTGTAGATATAATTTACACAGATATAAGAAAAAAAAAAAAATAAATAAAAATAAAATAATTAGAATAATTTAGATCAGACACACTAATTCTAATAATCAGTTATCAATATTTTCACCATTATCAACAGGTTTTGAGCATATAATCAAGATCATGTTGGCCTTACTGTTTTTTCTGGACACATACATTGAATATCTATAGCTGACTGGCTGACCACACATACACACACAGCGTTACGCTATAGTATCATCTCTTCATATCTTATCTTTGTGTAACATTAATTATCTAATACACATACAGACAGCACTAGTGTAGCACCTTAGCTTTAATAACACACATACTAACCAAAAGCACAGCAGCTACAGCTTCTCTCACTCCTTTATAAACAGTAAACAGACCACCTGCAGTATTAGCCTGCTAAACTAAAATAAACCCTCAGATAGTCACTCCTAGCTAACAATAACAGAATAAAGAGTGATCAGAAATATGGACTGCTGATAATGACTGCAATGTGTTGGTTTAACATGTCCAGCTTGTTTGAGACAAATTAACTACTATAATCTTTTGAGGGTGCTGGGACTCAATTTAGGGGCTGCAATACATTCTTAATAATTACATTAAATAACTTTCTGTTATCTTTCAGACCTCTGGTTACATTCAACACCATAGTAAATATTTTCTGACCACGCTAGTTTCTCCAGAATGAAGCATTTCAAATCAAACCAGTCTGAAAAGCCTTTGTGTCTGAAATATTTAGTTATGCTGAAATGTTGAAAAATCAGCAGAATTCTGCTTTAATATCACTTTATTTTAATTGTAAGTCAAACAACCGTCTAGGTTCCTGTGTATGTGTGAAAGAACGAGCAGAAAGAGCACTCTTGGCTTGTTCTAAGATATCTTGTAATAGTGGTGAGGCAAGTGAGGCAACAGAAGAAGCCAAAAAAGAAACAAAGAGCTGTTGCGTTGTGGCTGAAGTTCAAGAAGGGGGCAGCCTCAGCCTCAGCGCAATGGCTTGGAGTGGTGGATCGGCATTGCAGGAATTTTTTAATTTCCTGTTACTCAATAATTCTGCTCTCGTTAGGGCTGGGGACAACTTCCTGAGCGGTGTGCTTTTCTGATCAGCTCGATCCATTCGACAGACGCTGCCCCCGACCACCTTTCATCTACTACAGCCGTCCCAGCTGCTCCATGCGGCCTTCCCGATGACCTCTGGGTGCGTGTTTGTGCGCGTGTGTCCGAAGACGAATCCATCAGCTGATAGTTCTGCTGATGTCACATGGCCGGGATGCTCCCGAGTACTTATTAAAGCTTGATTAGTCCAGTTTTCGCTGACCTCTTGAAGTAAGCGAGCTGATTCGGCCTGGTTTTTCTCTCTCGTCCGCTGAGAAAATAAAGAAAACAGTGACATGAGAAGCAGAACGAATGCGGAGCTAAGTGCTTTACGGCACTTCCATGCCTTCAGGGCTAACTCTCTCTCTCTCTCTCTTTCTCTCCCAACAACTCATGGCTTTGGGTTGAATAAGTCACCTGCTGTCCCAGGTGTTGACTTGTTGGCAATTGCTCATAGCATCTGGCCAAGCTATTATGAAGTGGCTAAACTGGACCGAGGTCAATTAGCTATTATTTTTACACACGCAGATTTGTCCAATGCACTCCATCTGAAATAATACACTGACACATGCAGTTGGAGTCCAGCTGTTGTAGCCTAGAGTACACTCACTGCCCTCATTATTCGAAACAAACTAACCATGTACCGTGTACATCCACCCACTGGACACTTTTGTAGACACACTGTCCTTGTACGTCAAACTCACTGGCCACTTTAGTAGGAACACCTACACTGCACATCCCTCTATGTACCCTCTACTTTCACTCGCTGGCCACTTTATTAGAAAAACCTACCTTGTACTTCCACTAACTGGCCACTTTATTAGAAGCACTCATCTTGTACTTCCACTCATTGGCCACTTTATTAGAAAAACCTACCTTGTACTTCCACTAACTGGCCACTTTAGTAGGAACACCTACCTTGCACATCAACTCACTGGTCACTTTATTAGAAGCACTCATCTTGTACTTCTACTCACTGGTCACTTTATTAGAAACAATGACCTTGTTGAATGAATGTCTGCCTATTTACTGGACATTGTATTAGAAAAACCTACCTTGAATGTCCACTCACTGGACACTTTAATAGAAACACCTACCTTATTTGTCTATTCACTGGCCACTTTATTAAAACACCTACCTTGCACATCAACTCATGTATATCTATTTACTGGCCACTTGCTTACACTCACTGGTCACTTTATTAGAAACACTCATTCTGTATGTACACTGACTGGCCACTTTTTTAGAAACACCCACCTTGTATGCCTATTCACCGGCCACTTTATTAGAAACACCTACCTTGTATGTCTATTCACTGGTCACTTTATTAGAAGCACTCATCTTGTACTTCCACTCACTGGCCACTTTATTAGAAACACCTACTTTGCACATCAACTCACTGGCCACTTTATTAGAAGCACTCATCTTGTACTTCCACTCACTGGCCACTTTATTAGAAACACTGACCTCGTATGTCTGCTCATTAGAAACACCTACCTTGTACATCCTCTCACTGGTCACCCACATTGTCTGCCCATTCACTGGACAATGTATTAGAAACACCTACCTTGTATGTCCATTCACTGGCCACTTTATAAGAAACCCCTACCGTGTTCTTCCTCTCACTGGCCACTTTATTAGAAACACCTACCTTGTCCTTCCTCTCACTGGTTATTGTATTAGAAACACCCACCTTGTCTGCCTATTCACTGGACACTGTATTAGAAAAACCTACCTTGAATGTCCACTCACTGGACACTTTAATAGAAACACCTACCTTATTTGTCTATTCACTGGTCACTTAAAAACACCTACCTTGCACAACAACTCACTGGTCACTTTATTAGAAACACTCATCCTGTATGTACACTGACTGGCCACTTTATTAGAAACACCCACCTTGTATGCCTATTCACTGGCCACTTTATTAGAAACACCTACCTTGTATGTCTATTCACTGGTCACTTTATTAGAAACACTCACCTGAAATGTCCATTGACTGGCCACATTGTTGGAAACACCTACCTTGTATGTCTATTCACTGGCCACTTTATTAGAAACACCTACCTTGTGCTTCCACTAACTGGGCACTTTATTAGAATCAACTCCTTTATTTCTCCACTCACTGGTCACTTTATCAGGGACACCTACCTTGTGTATCTATTCACTGGCCACTTTATTAGAATCACTGATCTTGTATGGCCATTCACTGGCCACTTTATAAGAAACATTCACATTGTATGCCCATTCATTGGAAACATCTTGTCTTTTCAACCACTGCATATTCGCATTTTATGTCCGCTCATATGTCCACCTACCTCGTATGTCCACTGTTGCCATGCATAATTTGTCAGCAGCCATTCATCATTGGTCAGTCAGTGGTGGCCCACTCCCAGCCCAGCCATGCCACTGACGTGTACATGCAACAAGAGCGTCTCTGTGGTCAGAAACTGAGCATTGATGAACGACTAGAGGACCAACATAAACTGTGCATTAACAGATGGACAGCAAGGCAGAGATGCCTTGAGATGTCTGCGCATGTGTTATTACTCAGAAAGCCCTTTGTTGCTTTTCTACAAACCTTTCACTTTATCTCCCACTGAAGTCTATTAAAGTGGCGACAGCTGGTAATAACGTTCAAACCACTATATATTTATATTGAAAATATTTACTGAAAGCGTCTGATTTGAGAGACTGCCAGGCTCACTATTTGGCCGCATTCTGCAACATATTGCCTAAACAACAGTTGGAGTCAGTCAACACAAAGCTGCCAGCTTGTCACTGTTCTTTAAGCAAAAGTGCCACAGTTACAACAAAGCCAGTGATGCAGCTTTGGCAGTGCGACTGACAATGAGAGCATATCTTTATTTATCTAATTAGAGCATCACCTTTTAACATGGCTGGTCTGACAGACAGCAATAAATCCGTGTGTGAGAGAGGGATAGAGAGAAAGGGAGAGAGAAAAGCAGTGTGTGCCAGAGGCGAGGGCTTCACACTCGCTCCGAAGCAAGTCAACCTTAACATTTTTTAAATTACAATAATGATTGTCTAAACATTTATCCTGAGCGTGTTCTTGTGTACATACGCTTTTGTCTAGACGCTCTGTTACTCCAGAGCTGAGAAAACAGCATTAAACCAGCGCAAGACAGAGAGAGCGGGAAATATCACTATCACATGATATCATCTCCCCATTGCAATGTAAAGGTGAGATTGAGGGCGATCAATTAGGATTTGCGCTGGAGCAGAAAATAGCTTATGACAGTGCTAAGGTGTTTCCAGTGGAAGACAGAAAAATAAACGCGGGCCGCGAAACAGGCCCACAGCCATTGCTTCTACTGCCAGGTTTTGGCCCGAGTCCATGACAAACTTAAGACAAGTGAAGACTGAAGACTGATTTGAATATTCTTGTATGGATGTTTATTCTGAAAGCAGACTTGAGGAAGAGAGGAGGTCACTTTTCTGCCATATATCACGTACAGCTCTCAGTGGACTAACAATAAGAAGTCTTAACTAGCAGCAAACGTCCAAAGTAAATGTATCTCCAAAATAGTTACTTTACAGGAGAGGCCATGATTGTCTGTGCTTACAATGTAAGTTAATGTAAAGAGGTGTTTTTGGAGCATTTCTATTGGTCCATTCATCATGAAACTTTCACAGGGTATAATATAATGGCTAGAAGCTGTGTTCAAATGATGTAGAAAAATGAAGAAAATTAGATGGGACAGTGATGAGACTACTGCGGAACTGTGGAAAGACTACTGCAATGGTATCCCAGGTGGTTATATGCATATATGTATGTATATATATATATATATATATATATATATATATATATATATATATATATATATATATATATATATATATATACATATATATATATATATATATACATACATATATGCATATAACCACCTGGGATACCATTGCAGTAGTCTTTCCACACCTTGAATTTCATAGCAATCACCTGGGATAACAAACAAGCTCCATTTTGAACACCTTAACAACCACCTGGGATAATACCACATAGCACATTTTGTCACCCACCTTAAATTCTATGCCAAAGGCCTAGCAACACCTTAGCAATCACTCGGGATACCATTGCAAAGGCCTAGCAACTCCTTAGCAACCATCTGGGAGACGATTCCAACAGTCATGCAACACCTTAGCAGCCACTTGGGATACCATTCCAACCATTCGTGCAACAGCTTAGCAACTATCTTAGCAACCACACAGCAATATGTAGTTTATCATGTCTTCTCTAAATGCAGTATAGTAAATACTTAACTGCCCTTTGTAAATATTTACATACACGCACATACACAAATATATTTATATATATATATATATATATATATATATATATATATATATATATATATATATATAAATATATAAATATTTCCCACCATTACAGATCATGTTCAGTGCTCTTGATAACATGGATAAGTGCAGATTTTTCAAAGTAGCTTCTTTTACTGACCCAGACGTGTGTGCTGACCAACCCCCTATGTGTTCTGTAAAGGACCACCACAAATGCAAAATACAGACAGGACACAAACGTCAGTGCTGCACTGCAGTGAATGACATTAGCTTTAGGCATGACATCAAACGTCCAAGCACATCATCGATTATCACTTGATCTCTCGGCAAAAGAGCTACGTGACCGTCTAAAGTGGTCTGCTGGAAAAACAAATCATCAAGGAATAATGCATGTAAGTTAGAATAATTGTGCTAATGGATGGTACGAGCCATGAGCAGCAATTTTCATTTGAAAAACCTAATTTGGGTTAATTAACCTTAAATAGAGTTGTTAAATGGTTAACTCTTTCAGATCACATTCATGTAGCGGAAGTGCAGTGATTTAGTCTGCCAGTCATCACTATTGAGGGAAAGTTTGGAATAATTTGTCCTTATTTATAGATATAATCCTTGTTTATTATTATTATTATTATTATTAGTCTTGTTTATTGTCATTTATTGCCATAGGTGTATGTACAGATGCTTGGCAGGCTGTTAGCATTTAGAAGTCATAACTAAGTGGATAGCAGTACAGAGAGCTGCTTTATATCAACCAGTAAACAGCAACAATAAATGACAGCTGCCTTGTTTTAGTACTTGGCCAACATCAGCAATGGCATTAAGCTGGCTTTGCTCATGCCCTGAGCTTTTCTCTCAAAATGCTGAAACCAGGATATGAGCCACTGCTTGTTTATTGATGAATGCTATACTATTAAATAAACAGATATTAAGTTATATGTCCTGTATAACTAACAAGATGTGAATATCTCACATCACTTAAAGCCTGTAAAGAGCTGTTAATAATGTTCTACAGTGTATTATATACTGAAACAAAGTTTCCTTAACAGTCAAATATTATTTAAACTATAAATTATCAGCAGAATGTGAAGGAATAACAGTTTTGATTGTGTGTCAAAGACGTGTGTATCATTTTGCAGAAATATCTACTGAAGTTAGCAGCTCGCACTGGCTTCATAATATCATGTTGTACCTCAAGAGGTGATAGCGAGTCATTGTAGCTGCCAACAGTCCAGCATGAGAGGATGAGGAAGTAGTGCTTCTCCCCCTATGGCGTATTATAACTTCTTGTCAATCATGATGAAGGTGCTGCTCCTGGTTAGATCATTTACGGACAGTTAACCAATACAAGAAAGAGTATAAGCAATGATGGCTGAAGCTCTTGGCAAGTGACTATAATCACCACAGCTGCATGTTCAAAATAGACTTAGAGTTAACATTGGCGCTGCTTTCCACCACTGGAGATGCTCTTGGTGAGTAAAGAGGTGGAGTTGGATGCTAAACCTGAAACATGCCAGTAAACAGCTGTTAAGATTGAGAAGCAGGACCAACAACATTTTCTTTTTGGTGATGTTGCCCTCTATAGTTTGGGTTAAAAATTCGACAGGTTGTGTCATCTCACAAATTGCTCCTTTAGCATTTAAAATATGTATAAAAGCTATTATGAACTGGTATAAAGCTCTATACAGTGTTAAATGTTGCATAACATCATAGCATTAGCGTCTGCAGTGTTCTTATGAATAGATATTATAATGCAATATGAAATCTGACTGTATAGTAACTACTTTATAGCAGTGACACAAGCATTACACAAGGAATTCTGCATGTTAAGTTTAATAGAATTTCATTTTCAGAACAATTGTGATCTCAAACTTTTAAATGACAGTCTACATTCATTCAACATCATCCCAACGAGCACACACACACACACACACACACACACGCTGGCTTGACAGTAGACATGCTTTCTTGTCTGGGCATTTCCTGTAAAAGGAACTGTGTAACCAAAAAAAACCCTGACATCAGAAACATGGCCGGCAGACACGGACAGGAATGCTACAAATGTCACCCCAATATCCGAGCTGCACCATGGCCTCTGTGCGTACTCTGGGGGGGAGGAAATAGCAACTAGGGGTCTTGACAAGGCCCAGAAGCTAACCCCGCTGGCTACAAACCACCCAACAGCCACCCAATCACCGGCCATTAACGAACACGTCTCAACCTGCGGAGAGGAACTCCAATAAAACCAAATTTGTTTTTAGGCCCCTTTAAAGGCTTTTAAAATCAAAGGAGGCTTTTTTTGGCATCACTTCAGGGCACTCACCCCCCCCCCAACCACCCCCCCCCCCTCCACACACACACACACACAGACACACACACACACATACATGAGGTCTGTTTTCATACAACATGAGGACATGCACACTAATATAATAACACTAATACACTGTATTGTAAATTATATAATATGTTCATATGTATATATGTGCACCCATGCATAATAATAATAACAATATGTCCTGAATGTATTATATACAAATACGTACAGACATAATAAGAATATGACCCGTATGTGTTCAATTTACATATGTACACAAGCAATATATACATGTATATATTATGTGTGTACATATATATATACACACACACACAAACACACGCACGTACGCACACACACGCACACACTTTGGCCACTTTATTAGGTATACCTTTTTTACCTATACTGATCATCCTTTGTACTTAGCATATAGGAGCACTTTGTAGTCCATCTGCAACACTACTGTATCTGATCCACTCGTTCCAGTGCAACACATACCAACACACCACCACCACCACATCTGTGTCACTGAAGTGCTGAATGGTGAGAATGGTGCACCACCCATATATATCTGCTCTGTGGTGGTCCTGCCTGTGGGGGTCTGTATATATATATATATATATACACACACACTACAGTTACAGACCAGTAACTGGTTCCATTGACTTTCATTATCATATATATATATATATATATATATATATATATATATATATATATATATATATATATATATATTGACATTTTCCCAACCAATTTTTTGAGCATTTTTATTGGTCCATTGATTATAAGACTTTATGTCACAGGATATAAAGAACATCTGTCGTGTTCAAATAATATAGAAAAAGAAAAATAGACGAAAATTGAGATTTGTGTTTTTCTTTGGACAGCGACGACACATATAAAGCCCCCTTGTTCTAAAAAACAAACAAAAACCAAGACCCACTCGACGCTTACCTCACATACCTCACACCTCTAACCCGTGCGTGTGCTGGTTTGTGTGTGCGAGCATGTGTGTATATTGTGAATGGCCCTATGCGTCTCTCTGTGTGTTTGTTGTTGGACAGGTGTAGAGGCCTGCAGGCTGACGGGCAGGTTTAATCCGGCCCCGTTTTGGGGATGTCAACCACAGGTGCTGCCTGGGGCCAGCAGGGTCTGCTGTGGTGGAAGGAGCTTCGCCCTCTATACTGGAAGTCTTTGTCTGAGATGTGTTTAAGAAATGAGAAATATGTTCAAGGTTGATGTAGCCTTGTAATCCGAATATAATGAGTGTCGGAAAATCCGAAACAATCAAAAACACCTTTCGACATCTCCTTGCGCTTTCATGTCAAGTCTTTTAGTACATCTGTTGCTTAAATCTGACAGCGTATCTCTCCAGTGTTTATTTTTCTTGCTAGTCACTCCCTTATGAATGATTTCATAATGCATCTGTAGCCAACACCCTTCACTTACAGCTCAGTCAGCCTTCAAATAGTGTTGTTTAATTATATTCCTCACTATGAGTTTGACGGGGTGTGCTGGATTAGAATTTGTCAGAGTCATTAAGTGTCAATTTTCCTGCATTGTGTGACCATTCAAAGATGTGTGTGTGGGTGTGTGTGATTTTGTGAGGCATACATGGCATGTGTGTGTGTGCACCAGGTTTATGCCACATTGTTTATATACTCACGCTGCATCCTGCAAGAAATACCAATTCTCACTGAGCTCTGCTTTAAAGAACATAAAAACATTCTTGAAACATTCAAATTGGTTCTAATTTCTTCTGTTCATGTCACAACCCTTGAGTCTCGAGTCATTTAAGGGTCCAAATCGAGTCATAATTAAGTCAACATGCAACTGAAGTGAATTTCAGATCTGAGTCACTGACTTGACCCTCCATCTCTGACACAATCACACACATACATTGGTTTTAGAGAATTGTGGGGACATTACATTACAGCCTTCCATTCATTTTCTGTAAGTCGTTAGATTTTTAAGGTGAGAATGTATTATAATGACAGGGTAAGTTTGAAGTGTGTAAAGAGTAAGAGTAAGGGTTGGGGTTGGTGTTAGGCTAGTAGTAGTCATGGTTAAGATTTGGGTCTCCAGGAAATGAATGGAAGGCTGTATAATGTCCCCACAATTCACAGAAACAAATCTGTGTGTGTTTGTGAGGAGATGGAGAGTCAAGTCTCTGATCTGAAATGAACACCAGTTGCATGTTCATTTGCTAACTGACTTGACTCGGATCCTCAAATGACTCGTGACTCAAGACTCAAGGGTTGAACAGATTATCCATCCATCCATTATCCATCCATTATTATCCTTTTGCTTTAGCGGGCTGAAGTCAACCCCAGCCTCATCGGGCGAAGGTGGGGTACACCATGGGCCAATCAACCTTGAAACAACAATGAAACAAAATGTATTGTTAAATGGCTGTAGAAACGTTGAAATTTTGACGTTGAATCAACGTACTGTCTTCAACATTCTGCTTTTTGAAGCACTTCATTACATTTCTACATGTACAGAGAGAATAAAAAAATAAAGTCTCCCATACACTTTTGAGCATCCCAAATGTGAGCTATGGTTTATTCAAGGTTGAAAGACCGACATTGAAACAACGTTGCTATATCACCGTTGATTCGCTTTTCAAAATCAACACCAAATCCAATGTGGATTCAACCATAGCATTAACATTGATTCAACATTGATTCATCCATAACATTAACATTGATTCAATGTTGATTCATCCATAACCTTAACATTGATTCAGTGTTGATTCATCCATAACATTAACGTTGATTCAATGTTGATTCATCCATAACATTAACCTTGATTCAGTGTTGATTCATCCATAACATTAACATTGATTCAATGTTGATTCATCCATAACATTAAAATTGATTCAGTGTTGATTCATCCATAACATTAACGTTGATTCAATATTGATTCATCCATAACATTAACGTTGATTCAATGTTGATTCATCCATAACATTAACATTGATTCAATGTTGATTCATCCATAACATTAACGTTGATTCAATGTTGATTCATCCATAACATTAACGTTGATTCAATGTTGATTCATCCATAACATGAACGTTGATTTAATGTTGATTCAACGTTGAAATGCCAGCTGGGATGCTGACCTACAAGGTGAAGTAACATTACAACATTTCGTTACAGGAGAATGAAACTTTCAAGGCTTATTTGTTATGAGATTAACAAACACTGACCAAACTTTTTGATGTGAGATGAATTGTAGTCCTGAAACAGGACTGGGGGGCTTTTTAGTTCTAGAAAAACTCGAGAAACAGGGATTATACAGATACGGTTACAGCCTACACAGCAATCTTTCATAAATATCACTGGCAGGGTTGAACACTCTGCTTTCGGATCTTCATTGTTTTCCTGTTAGCTGTGAGACTGTCCTGCCACCCTTACATGTTTGTTCTCTCCTCTTCTTTTTTCATGTCTTTGCATCCTCTGCCGTGATGTCTATGCTGGGAATACTGAGCTAGCTTTTTCTCATAGTTAGCTGAGGATCCATAGTTGCTGGTGGGTGACGTCTTAATGTTAAGCATTATTCAAGATTCAAGAGTTTTATTGTCATATGCACAGCAGAACAGACAGTTACACTGTACAATGAAATTCTTACTTTGCTGTTCCTCCATTCACCAATAGATAAAGATAACAAAGAAAAGAAATAATAAAAATATATACAAAGTATATAAAGTAGAATAATAGAAGTAGAAGTAAATAAAAGTATTTATATATATATATATATATATATATATATATATATATATATATATATATAGTTAAAAAATACAAAATAAAAGTTACGTGTGCTTGTGTTAAGTTATGCTGTTCTTGTGAGAAGTCTTGTCCCCACTCCTCCACAGCACTATAGCAGGCGTTCCTGACCCTCAGTGGCAATAACAGACAAGCCATTCTCCCTATTATAAGTCAGAGTACCATCAAAGTCATTTTGAAGCTGTTATTTTAATATCAAGTTGTTACATACTGTACTTGTCTTCAGCTCTGTTGTGTTGATTATTTGAACTTGCATTGTTTTTTCAGTTTGCTATACAAACTAGACTCACTAGGTTTTTAGTAGGAGCTTACCTTTGTGCAGAGGACCTGCAGCTTATAATTGATAGACAATAATGAAGGTAAACTGAAATACTATAGTAAAATCCTTGACTGGGTTAAACTCCAGACCCTTGACTGAGTCGACTCGTGAATATCACTGGCGTGCATGCATGCATGGGTGTGCGTGAGTGGGGTGCTGTGGGTGTGTGTGTGTGGTGAGAGGAGGAGGCCTATGTTCTACAACAGTAAGAGCGTCTAATCCTTTCCTGAGGCTTTAGACAACAGAAATACAAATTTAAGGACGCATTAATTGCCGGATTTTAAAAATAAACAATAAGCCTGCCCTAGAAAGGAGACGCTCATGAATAAACAACAGAGTCAATTTACATTATTATCTTAACATTAAACCATATAATATGCATCCTCTGAAAGACCTGTGTAACTGCTTAACTGGGAGTAAAATACACAAACAAGCCGCTTGGGCTATAAAACCACATACATATCTTTACATCTTGTAATTTCATTTCAAAGACATGATATGGCCAAAAATGACCCTTCCTAATTGCTGAGTTTAGGGGTTTTCGGCCACACTCAGTATCGCTAAAAGGTGTACATGATCAAGCACATAGCCATGCAGTGCCTGTTGGCAGTAGAATGGGTCATAGTGAAGAGCTCAGTGATGTTCAGCCTGGTACTGTCATAGTCACCAGGTCATTGCCCTGCTAGGTCCGCCCTGGTCAACCGTAAGGGCTGTTATTGTGAAAGGGAAGCAACAGATTAAGCATAAAGTGGAAGAGCACATGAACTCACAGTGCTGAAGCTTAAAGTAATGCATCACTCAATACAGTGTTCCAAACTGTGCTGCATACAAGCCTAAGCTCACTATACGCACTGGCAGGCTGGAGTGATGCATTAGGACCCCTTAGTTCCATTGAAAGGTAATGTGAAAGTTCTATGATATGCTTTAAATGTTTTTTTATTTTTTTATTATTTGCTTGATTTAACATAGATATAAAATGTTGCCAGTTATACCACTTTTGTATTTTCTGTTAACATGTTTTCCAAATGTTAAACTCAGAAAAAAAAACAACATTTTAAATGCATATAAATGCGTGTAAAAAAAAAAAAAAAAAAAAAAAAAAAAAAAAATATATATATATATATATATATATATATATATATAGGTTTGATTGGATTTTATAAATAATTAACGTCAGTGTGTTTATTTAACCCTTTCCAAGCGTCTCCTCTAATACCTGCTTTGACTGCTCAGTACTTCATTAAGCTAAATCAAGATTGCTGCTAAAGGAATTGAATACATTCATACAATGTCTGGGGCATCCAGGAGAAATCTGGAACTACACTTTGTTCTTCAAACTCAAGAGCTCAAGATATGATCTACTTCTTTCACAATAAGATATTTATGCTATTTTGTATTGTATTTATGATTATTTTACTTCTGTTCTAATCATATCTGGTGTTCTTACTATTGAAAATAGTAAGAATTTGATAAGATAAAGGCTTTTAAACAATGATATTAGGTGACTAAGACTTTTACACAGCAGTGTATATATAATTCAGTGGGATAATTAGAAGCTTGAGAATTGACAGAATTGAGTTTCAGCGTTACTTAGTTAGCTTACGACAGTTACGGGCAAATATCTGCATGTCTAAGCAAATATATGCAAGTCCTAGTGCAATTCTAGTGAACATACAGCAGATACCTGCATATCTCCATCGATTATATAAACTGAGTAGGGTGACGGTCAGTGTGCGTGTCAGCTATCGCTAAAAAGCACAAGGTCCCACCTTGAGGTCTTCATTCTTTCCCTCCGATTCAGGCCACCATGTCAAGTTCACTGAGATGAAGCGCCCGGACCAGACACGGAGAACAAAGTCCGTCTGTTCGACCCTTGATTAACTGATATCAGCTCTGGTCTTGCGTTCTGACCACCACCCCCTGCTAATGGCGACCATGACGACCGGGTCTTTGAATTCTGATGATGCCTTATGACTCTTAATTGGGACCGGCTGACCCGGCTTCTTTCCATTGGTCCGGAGGAGGAGCGGAGGAGCAGTCCCCGTACACGGCTGCTTCTGATTGGACGCTCCCGTTGACCCTCACCTCCATGGGACGGTGAGGACACGTCTCAAGTTCAGCCTGAGCCTGGGTGGCACCTGGATCGGCTTACCTCCACCTGTCCCTTCACAGTGGAGTACCCCCGCTCACCGCTCGCCCTCCAGACCCTACTGCACACACTACTTAACATACCCCCCAACACGGCTCTCCTTACAGCTGTTAAACAAAACCCCACCATGTTGGGTTCAGCTAAAACCCCCACGTGTTTTAGGGAGTTGAGATAAATGATGAGCAGTGAAGAAAGAACCAGCCAATCTACTAGATCTGATAAGAGCCTGAAAAGCACTTTGCTGATTCAGCTGTTTACCCAATAAATACATAGCAACTGTTCAAAAGCTTGGTGTGGACAGAGTTTGGAGTCTGTATTTCTATGTTATGGTGAAAGCAAGTTTATTGTGGGAGCATTTATGCAATTATTCTTCTACAATGCTCCTCTATAGCTTTCAAACCATTAGTTCAATATGTGAGATGGTGAGATGTTTTAGAAAGAAATAAATAAACGTTGTAAAACACTGAAGGTAAAGTTGTAAAATTAATATTCAAAATGTCTTGATTGGAACTAGCGATCAAACCTCAAGACTAATAAATTGACAACAAATATCATAAATAGATAATTACAGTTTTTACCTTTTAGCAGTTGTAATTGGGATTTATTAACATTTGCACTGCATATCATCACTATCCAAACAAACCCATCCCTATTTTCTAACAATTTTGTTTATGGATAACTTGAATAGGACAGATGTCATTTATATTGTTTAAAGATTTCATGATGTTTCCAAAGTTTCTTGGAATAAAACCTATCTGCCATTAAGTTACACTGAAGTAAAACAAAGTTTTGCCCTTTCATAGCAGACATAAGACCAAGTCACTAAGTTGCAAGTAACAAGTCTCAAGTCTTGACAATCTTGTCCCAAGTCAAGTCTCGTGTCAAGTCCCAAGTCTTAAACTTTGAGTCCTAGTCAAGTCACCAGATGTAACGTCATTTCAGTATTTAACACAATTGATGCAGTTGATTAGTAGTATATTAAACTGACATTAATATAACATTAACATTTTTAAAGTTGGAATCAGGAATCAGATCATTTCAAGCAGTTCTAATCACCTCATTACCAGTCCATTACCAGTTAAAATAGGTGTTAAAAACATTAAAATGTGAGGCAGTGGGCCTCGAAGGCCGAGGCTGAGAAACACTGCACTGTATGGAAGTATTAGTACTCATTACACCTACAGGAATTTTAATAACATCACATTCTAAACCCATAAGCATTAATATCTGGACCAGGTCCTTCAGTTTCAGCATGTGTTAACTCTGCAGTAGATTTCAAGTCCAAGTAAGTAAAGGTAAAGTCTAAGTCAAGTCGTAAGTCTTTAGTGATGTTGTCAAGTCAAGTCACAAGTCATCAGTTTAGTTGGACTCGATTCCAAGTCATGTGACTCGAGGCTACACGTCTGTCTCATAGACACTTAGTAATTTGAAGATATCTATTTTTCTGTGGACAACAACACTATGTAGTAAATAGACCTGACAAAATGGACTATAAAGCATATAAATGTGAGGAGGTGTTTTTAATAAATTGGCCAGCTGGTGTTTTTGTTGTAATATGATTTTTTTTATAATTATGTCTTCATGAATTTATGTCCTCATTTACAGCAATAGACAGTGCAATAACATGTTTATTTGATTTTCAAAGATTTTTAAATATGTCTTTTCTCTGCAAATCTTATTGCAGAATTTTTATTTATTTGCTGAGTTTAGCTTATTGGACAAAAATAAAAATGTAAAAATATAAATGTGCCATAACTTTTGTTCAAGCCATATTTTATGGTCATTTAAAAAAAATTTAATTCAGCAAACAAACAGTAAAGTTCTTAGACATTTTATTATACTATATATATAATATGTTGTAGTTTTAAAATTGGCAAAAGTGTGTTTTTGTAGAGGATGTGCTTATATCAATTTTTTGTCCTATATTTATAAAAATAAAGGTTCTTTGGGGGCACAGTGCCAAAATAGTTCTACACCAATTATATTACTTGCATATAAGCCAAGAACCACCGAGGAACCAACGATCTTTGGAGATGTTTGGTTCCATTTGACAACAATCTTATTTTTTTTACCAGTGTGTGTACCTTTAAAACTGGAAGAGGACTGAGAGCAGAAACCATCCAATAAAAAGTCATGATCTTTTTGCACTGTTACCATATGAGCTGGAGCAGTGCCGGAAAGAATTTCCCCCTCTAGATTCAGTGGCTGTTGCGGTCCTCAAGGTCGTAACATAAGAACGTGATTCTAACCTTTTATTAAAGTGCAGATTCCATATTGTTTGCGTAACCCTGCCGCGACATCAAACAATCGCATTTGTTCTTCAGGTTCTGCGCGTGCCGGGCAGAAGAGGACGTCCACCTCGTGGCCGGCCGGCTCCTTTGATGCCACTAATGAAAACAAATGAGGGTAATTCAATAAGACGTCGGCATAGGATTGTCTCTACGTGACCCGCGTTGCTGGATCTTGAATTTTGGAGCGCTGCAGCGGCGCTCTAGGCTACACTTGTCACCGCCGTCCATCACACCAGAGCAATGAGCGCATGTCACTTGTGCATGCTGACTGGAATGAGTTTAAACTGAGCGCAGTATGAATTCTTTTAAAGGTTGGACGACTCCTAATAGCTACCGAATGAGTTATAAGGTAATATGTTTGGCGCAGACACAGTCTGGTGATTCATAATACAAAAGCAGTGGCACGCAAGAACGTCAACTGATCATAATATCTCTTTAGGCCTGTGGGCCTGCCTCATGGCACCTCGTTTACCTAATAGTGAATTGAGAACAAAAGATATGGGTGTTCCTAATTTTGTCTTTTACTTAGTATGTGAATCAGGACAAGCCATTTTTCTTCAATCAGTCTCTGACACAACAAGGCAAGGCCTTCTGAGGACACCTCAATGAAGACCTGCTTTCAGTTTTTCATAGAAATTGTCAAGGGTGTTTTCCAACATCTCCAAAGTTCAGTCCTGGACGTTGGTTGCATTGTTGTTTCTCACCATTCAAGTGATCCTGAACACATTCAGTGATGTTGAGGTTCTGGACTCTGGTGTGGCTGGTCCATTGAGAACACCAGCGGCTTCTTTATTTGCTGTGTCTGTATCTCGTTTTCTCATTGAGGAGCTTCTTAACAGCGACACCTCCCTTTAGACCCACAGCATAGAGTTGGCTTCTCACAGTGGAATGATGGATGTGGATGTGTCTCTTCTCTTTCCTAAAGATGAAAGCTTTAAGCACTGTTTATCTGATGGGGACAGTTTGGTGGTCTACCAGGTCTTACAAGCAGTTGTTAGTCCCATTCTCTCTGTATTGTTTAGTAATGTTTCGAGCTTGGGAAACTATTGTTCCTATGATATCGATCCATTTTATCAGCTCCACCTACCATATAGGAGCACTTTGTAGTTCTATACTTACAGACTGTAGTCTATTTGATTCTCTGTATACTTTGTTACCCTGTTCTTCAGTGGTCAGGACCCCCACAGGACCACCACAGAGCATTCTCGGCACGGCAGCGACACTGGTGTGTTAGTGTGTGTTGTGCTGGTGTGAGTGGGTCAAACAGCACTGCTAGACTAAGAATAGCCCACCAACAAAAATTATCCAGCCAATTACACCCTGTGGGCAGCGTCCTGTCTCCACTGATGAAGGACTAGAGTACACAAACTGTGCAGCAACAGATGAGCTACTGTCTCTGACTCTACATCTACAAGGTGGACCAACAAGGTAAGCGTGTCTAATAGAGTGGACAGTGAGTGGACGCAGTGTTCAAACACTCCAGCAGCACTGCTGTGTCTGATCCACTCATACCAGTACAACACACACTAACAAAATACCACCATGTCAGTGTCACTGCTGAGAGTGCTGAGACTGACCCACCAACCAAATAATACCTGCTCTGTGGTGGTCCTGACCAATGAAGAACAGGGTAACAAAGTATATAGAGAAGCAGATGGACTACAGTCTCTAAGTGTAGATAGCTATCAGCACATGAGAAATGGTTGCATAGTCAAGTCAAGTGGTTGATGCTATACAGATGCATGACCACACAGTGGCTAGGCTAGGGTTTATAATCATTGGCAGTTTATTAAAATACATATTTTCATATGTATTTTATATATTAAAATACATATTTTACAATTTCATTTCGCCAATTGAAGAAATGCAGCTATGTAAGCTAAACAAAGAACGTAAGCTAGATTACTGCTAGCTAGCCAACTATCTCAGTGTCCATGAGCAGTGATAATGGTGCCTTCTTCAGTCATGCAGTTGATGCTAATTCAAGGTAGCGTCACCTGTTGTTCTCAATCTAAACAGGGATGTCTCTCTCTCTGCCCTGTATTATAACACTCCCGTAGGAGAGCGAAGGCTTATTGTGGCGTTATCACGTTGGATTTTCTGGCTCCAAGTCAAGCTGGGGTCCGGAAGGTGAAATGAGTTTGGCAACCTCAGCGGGAGCTATGAGGTCTAACATCCTGGTGCTGTTAGAGGGATAAAGCAAGGGAAAATTGACTGCATAAGCAGGATAGATAGAGTTTCACTGTCTCTCTCTCTCTCTGTCTCTGTCTCTCTCTGTCTCTCTCTGTCTCTCTCTCTCTCTCTCTCTCTCTCTTTCCCTCTCTCTCTACGCACATTGGTCTTTCAAAGACTTCAAACACTTCACTGGCAATCATTTCTCAATGAGACCCAGAGGAGCAGGGTTTTAATGGTTTGCCAAAAACCGTCCAGCGCCCACTTTGTCCCCCATAATCCCACACTGTTATGCATCATGAGGCGGCGGCCTCCAGCCCGTCTGAGGAGGAGGTGACCTCTTTAGGCCTTCCTCACATCCTCTACATGTCTAGCCCAGCCATCTTCTCATGGCGAGATGCTAGCGGACATGAGAGCAACTAATCGTTATTTCTAACCTTCATCGACTAACGAAACTATCGCCTATTATTAGATTATTTGACTATTATTTAAAGATTATTTAAAGGTGTATGAGAGAACACCATATGTATATGTATTTCCTTATATTCTGAATGTAACTCATCAATATATCATATATGTAACTCATCAATATATCATCAATATGTCAATATATATAAATGCTAAATAAGGATGTATGCATGTATATCACCTCCCATACAACATCATCATATCTCATTAAAATATCAAATAAAAACAAAGAAACATATTTACATATGTTTCCAACTATTCAACATATATTGCCAATATATATGAATATATGATGTTATAGGACTGACAGTAGAGTACACTGTATGTTAATATACTGCTATACTGCCAATATAGGCAACACTAAAATACCAAGTGGATAAAAACTCACATGCACATATGTCTTCCAATTTATCATAATCATCATGTGTGAATATATGTGCTGTCATAGCATTATAACAATAAATGAAAAAAAAAACAATATGTATGTATTTGTACAGAAATTGGAAATGAAGAAAAATATATATGCACATATATGTCCTATGTAATGTGATGATGTAGTATCTATCGTTCTATCTGTCTATCTATCTATCTATCTATCTATCTATATATATATATATATATATATATATATATATATATATATATATATATATATATATATATATGTGAGTGTGTGTGTACATGTTTGTGATAACACTAAAAGTTCCACATACACAAAAATATAAGCACACACACACACACACACACTATATATATATATATATATACATATATATATATATATATATATATATATATATATATATATATATATACTACCACTCAAAAGTTTAGGTTCACTTTAAAATTGTAGCAATTTTCATGCAATTCACAAACAATATTGTCCATTTCACAATTAATATAAGTGTATTAGATGATTTAAGAATAAAAATGTTTGTATTAAAGTCTATTTAAAGGCTTATTAAAGGCTTATTTTGCATATAGTCCTATTATCAGCAATTCTCAGTCCTCTGTCTAAATCTCCTGGTACGGCCGCCAATCCAAGTTAAGGATGTTATTGTACTAATTGGTTGTTAGGACACTCTTGCTCAATTGTGATGCACAGCTGAAAAACATTCTACTAATAAGTGAGCATAAAAGGGAGCACAGAATGGCCAAAAAGAAACAACTTTCTTTAGAGACCCGTCAGTCCATTTTTGTGTTAAGGAAGAAGATACTCCATTAAAAACAAGAACATTTCACTGTGATTCCAAACTTTTGAGTGGTAGTGTATATATATATATATATATATATATATATATATATATATATATATATATATATATATATATATATATATATATATATATATATATATCAAAAGTCATGTCAGCGTTTTTTCATCATTGACACTGTAATAGCCGCCTAATTCACAGAGCATCGTCATCAATTAGGCGGTCATTTTTCTTAATAGAATAGCCCCCAAATAAGACACCACTTTGATCTTCAGGGATAGATTGACTTTGATTGATATTCAATATCACAAACGAGTCTCTTTTCCGCCTCATTAGATTCCACGAACCAGATACACACACACACACACACACACACACACACACAAAGTTCAACAGCTCTGAAAGCTTAATACAATGATAAATGACCATCCTCAGACCACCAGTCATCTTCCACAGACTCGGCCCGGCTTCATTAATGAGGAATGATGAGCATCACTGCTGCCGCAATCAGAGTGGGTCTCCTACATTAGCCCATTAGTGACCACACACGTGGATGAGAGGTCCCCAACCTGCTCAGGTGAGGGGTAGAGGCCTGGACCAGAGTGACCGCTGGGTTACAGGAAAACAAGCGCTTGTCCTTCTGCTCTGTCCACCTGGTGAAACCAAAACCCGCTGCGTGGGTAATTATTTCGGGATTAGTTTGAAGGAGGGAGGGGCAAAATCATTATATCCTTAACCTGCACTAAAAGGCTGGTTTATAAAACACAAAGTGCAGCTGAGCGCCAGCTAATGACTGACTGACTCTGTGTGAATGGTGTGTGGAAGATAAAAAGATATGGGGAAGTGAAATCATTATTTATTTAATTAAAAACAAAGTCAGTGTAAAGTTTCTGTTATTGCAGTTTTATTGCATTTTTGATTTTTCTGGCTTTGTCTACACTGATGTATTGGCCAGTGCATTTATAGCTTCAACAATGTTTGGAGGACTATAAAACAAGCACTGTATTTGTAAATAACTAAAGAAATACAGTGCTGTGTTAAATTTAAGCTCTTGGGGGCATTATTATATATAAAGCTATTTTTATTGAGACATGGAGCTTTACAGTTGCTCAGCAAACACGTATATTGAATATTCAAACATTATTAATACTATAAATAGTGCTTTTACATATGTTAGTGTGTTTGTTTAACCCTTTCCAAGCTTCTCCTTGTGAAAACAACCCAGTATTATTTACAGTTCTCATCTAATACCTGCTTTGACTGCTCAGTACTTCATTAAGCTAAATCAAGATTGCTGCTGAAGGACCTGAATAGACTCATACAATGTCTGGGGTGTCCAGGAGAAATCTGGAACTACACTTTGTTCTTCAAATTGGAGCTCAAGATATGATCTACTTCTTTCACAATAAGATATTTATTTTATTTATATTACTTTATATTGTATGTATGATTATTTACATCTGATCTACAGATATCTGGTGTTCTTACTAGTGAAAATACACTTATTGGTAAAATAAAGGTTTTTAAACATTCAGCTTAGACATGAATTGCTTCTGTCTCAGCATTATGGAATCTGACTGTTGTATATATAAAAAATATTCACACCGCAGCTGTTATAAAAAAAATCCGGTTCAAATCAGCCTTTCAAGATTTTTTTTTGTTTACCTCTTTAATTTTGCACTGAAGCTACACGCCTAATGTAGTAATAAGCTATGAAAGGTTATGATCAAGAATTAGCATCATGACAATTTCATGGCTAAATCATCGAAACCTTTCCTCAACCTGTACCCGGAACTTGCAACTTGGCCAGACATATGAACTCTCAAAGATCCTGAAGAAAATAAACACTAAACTATTTCAAATGGAGCAGAATGCTACAGAATCTCAGGACTGTGTGGCTATTTCAGAGCCCAAAGTATGCGTGCAAAGATTTTCGCCAGTCTGAAAGAAATAATTCTGATTATAGACCAATACTGAAGTGCTTACACACTGTAAAAACAGAAACGATGTTTATGCTTAAATTTCTACAGTAAGTAGTTCTTTTACATACGTCAGTGTTTGTTTAATACATCAGTGTTTTTATCATTTAATACCTGCTGAAGGAACTGAATATATTCATACAATATCTGGGGCGTCCAGGAGAAATCTGGAACTACACTTTGTTCTTCAGACTGGAGCTCAAGATATGATCTACTTCTTTCACCATAAGATATTCATGTTACTTTTTATTATATTTATGATTATTTACATCTGTTCTAATCATATCTGGTGTTCTTACTGGTGAACATACACTTAATACTAAAATAAAAGCTTAGGTGCTTTTACACAGTACTTTTACAGAGTCTTAATGTAGTTACTAATTTCAGTCCAAAACTATTAAAACATTTTTAAAGTTAAAACACACCAGTTTTTACCATTTATGGACACTGTACTATACAGTCTGATGAAAATCTTTGTTTACATTCGTTTATAGTTTTGAGTACTTTTCAGTGTTGAAATTAAAATTAAAATAACAATCACATGAGTCCAGCCAGAGTGAGACAAGTTTCATGATGTTACCTGAGCTGTGTTTTAGCTTTGGAGTAAAACAATCTGTTTATTATTTTGTCTATTAAAAAGACCCACCTTGTTCAGCTGAACAGAAATTTCATTCTGAACCACCTCAATCTGACTAGTCTATTTCTTCTGAGGTGTAGACATGTACTCTATTCCGATTGTAGTATTAGTCAGATTATTAACAGATGAACCGGTAGCATGTAAACGTGGCTAGTGATTGATGGGAGCAGGCTTATGCTTTTATTTTCTGGCAGAAGTCAGAGTTTGAACCTGTGTGAGATTATGAAGGTATATGTAAATTTAACTGGGAGCAGTAACTGCAGGGGTTGGTGGCTACCGCCACTCCAATTCCAACATTGAAATACCAATGAAATGCACAGATTAGTCAATTTAATTAGACTTGTTTTAAATGAAAAGCAGCACAAAAACAATATTTGATGTTTTACCTTATGAACGTCATAATGTTTGGTAAATATACACTTATTCCAAATTTGAATGACTACAGAACAGAGGGGCGGGAGCTGGACCAATCAACCTAACATGCATGTCTTTTAGACTGTGGGAGGAACACACTCAAGCACAGGGAGAGCATACAAACTCCACACAGAACGGCCTGGACTGGGAATTGAACCCGGAAGGTCTTGCTGAGAGGCAACAGCACTTATATAGAACATATAAAACATAAAAAAAACATTTTTTACCCTGAGAGAATGAATTGAGCTATAGCTCATACCTGCCATATACATTCATTTGTGTGTGTGTGCTAATATGTGATCAGGAATATTCCAGTAGAGGCACCACAGGTAGGTATAAAAGTCAGTGGAAGTTGGGGTGGTTCTAGAGTGTTGTTAAATGAAAGATAAATTAGGGTAAAATATCAGAAAGCCTTCCCATTTTTGTGTTGATGCATTTTTCTGACCCAGCCTCACCCGTAAAGGTCTCTTCTCTCATCAAAGTATAATAGCATCACTTGTTTTTTTGAACATTTAACAAAGTTCCTAGTCTTAAAGTGTCTCTGTTCTGTTTTTCTAAGACTGTGCTGTGAGCATCAATATTAGAACAAGCATTTATTTACAAAAAACAATAAAGATTACATTTTTTTCTATATCTCGTCTTTGTACTGTCTTTATTCAAATACAGTGGTTTTATTAATAACTGTCTTTTGTTTTTATTGGCATTTTGCCCAACTTTCTTGGAATTGGGTTTCTAGGAATCATGCAAACATTATTGGCCTGTGTTAAACTACTGCACTGCGTGTAGGTGACTACAACAAACAACAAACAGTAGCCGTCCAAAGAAAAACAATGTAAGTCAATGGAACCAGAATTTTTCCAAGCTATTCATCATGCTGTGTTCAAAGAAACAAAAATGGAAATATATGTTTTTTCATTGGACAGCAATAAAATCAGTTAAACAACATTAGTATTTTTGGGGGACTTACCCAGCAGAAGAAAAATTATTTTTACTAGTGTACTTTGTCTGGACTCATTTTGACTGGTTTAAGGACCCATTCGATGTTTAGTGTCTTTCGCAATAGTCCAAATTCAACCAAGTTGAGCACATATATGAGTAATATATGCCATCCATATGTGTATATTTTCATATATTGTTAAATATATATATATATATATATATATATATATATATATATATATATATATATATATATATATATATATATAAAATGTTTGTAGATGTTGTATCAAATATATACTATATGTTTTATATGTTTATATATATGTTGATAAATGTCTGAAATAAATGATCAGTTTCAAATTTGTTGTCACATACATGTCACATATATGTCTTTGTATATATAGTTATCTAGACTAGCGTGGTCATACATGTTGTCCAAAATATAGCATATGTTGTTTTTTGCTAGTGATAAACATTTTGACATCCATTGTTGTTGACCAGCATACTAGCATCCTAAACACAACATATACTGGTTTTGCTGGTGACCAACATCTTAACTTCCATTGCTGCTTATCAGGATACCAGCATCCTAAATACAACACCTGCCCATTCTGCTGGTGACCAACACATTAACTTCCATTGATGTTGACGAGCATCCTAAACACAGTGCATGCCATTATGCTGGTGACCAACATATTAACTAAATTTGTAAATGTCAGATGCTGCATTCAGATGAACACAAATGGAGATGCGTTGGACAGCAATGAAATCAGTTAAACAAGGGAACATTATTTTTATTTGTATACTTTGTCTGGACTAATGGATGTTGGCGTCTTTCTACATAGTCCTGCCATCTCAAATGCAACCAAGGAAATAACTCGAATTAAATGACCAGTATTTTATGTTATTTAATGCAGGTTTCCACTAAAAGCATAAACAGATTACCCAAATAAGCTGACAGTCCATTTATGAGCTTCCAACACTGCTATACTGTTATCTATGAATACAGATAAAAGTATAGACAACATTCAGGCTTCAGGACGATTGCTGCTATTGTTTTTAGCTATGCATAAACTGTTTTTAGCTCTGCGTCATAAATAAAAAACCTAACATTATCACCCAGACATTCGGTTGCAAGTCTTTTGCGGGCAACTTAAAAGTGCAGTTGGAGCACCTACTCTGGCGCTTTGAATAGTAAACATCATTAGGTGCGCTAAGTGCAGCGTTTATCTGCTGCGATTACTGGCACAATCAAAAGGAACAGAATGCCAGTCGGGGTGGCCCGGGTCCCCGCTAGTCAGTCGCAGGATTTCAAAGAAAGGACAGGGGACTTCATTAGAAAAATGGGATGCTTGAGACGGGGAAAATAAATAAATAAATAAACGAATAAATACGATAAACACTGCGTGGACATGAAAGGGAACATGTTTAAAGACATCTTCAAGGGCCTCCGCAGTAGGATAACCCACTCGGCGTAAGGGGCCAAAAGCGGGCTTAACCAGATTCCGTAATTTGGGGAGGCGGCGAGAAGAAGCATGTGTGTGCGAGCGTGGAGAGTGTGTGTGTGTGTGTGAGTGTGGTGGGGGGGCATGGGGAAAAGTGAGAGACGGAAATGGCGGGGGCATAATGAATGACATATTGTGAAATCTTTACCTACAAAGCGGAGTCTTCTTCCATGCAAATGAGTCGCCCAGCTCCCTGTTGATAAGGATCTGTTTGATGGGCCACATGCTGAATATGAAGCGGCTAATTCCCTTATTAGTATTCCGCACGCCTGATTGGCGAAGACCAGGGGAAAAGAGCCGGGCGCCTGGCTCTTGTCGGTACGGGGGGAAAAAAAGAAAAAGAAAAAAAAAAGAAAAACCCAATATTGATTTGTTTAATGGTGTCAGCGAGTCAAAAATCACAAATCTCCAGTCAATTGTTTATGAGGCTGTTAGCGGGGCAATGGATGCCCCTCGTTTAATTAATAACTCATTACAGAGATGTGATTATATGCTTGAGCTCCTAATAGGCCCTGTCTGTTTAACGCGCCCAAGCAAAAAAAAAAAAAAAAGGTGTTTTGGCAGCGCTGAGGGAAGGAGGACGGAGCGCCTGATGCGCTCAAGTGGCTGTTTGTCTTCTCCGGTGTCTTTGTTTGTTTTGTGTTGTGCGTGTTCTGGCGGCCGCTTTGACAAAATTCAGAGCGAGACTGCAAACTCATGCGTTTGAACAGGGGTCCTGCATTAGCCCAGTGGAATACCCCCACCCTGCACATCTCTAGGAATACAACGGTTTCTAATGTACATGTTTTTTCCTGAATACAGTTGGTTAGCATGTTTGGAGGTTTTAGCTTTAAGCTGCAGAGCTACACAGAGCAGCTAATGTTAGTAGCTAACAAGTTTTTGAAGCTTCTTGCAATTTAGCATCAAATCATCTATCTCAGGAATAGCTTCTGCTTTGATGGGTTAAATTTATATACATTTTTTTTTCTAAAAATAGTCAGAATGTTTGGTGTCATTAGCTTTGTAGCTTACAAGCTATAGAAGCTTATAGGTAGCAGCACAAGCACTTCACCCTAGTAAGGACATAGTAATGCGATTGTAGTCTAGTTCAAATGTAGTCTGTTAGAATTTGTTAAATGTAGGGTGCATCTGAAATCTCCTACTTACATACTACTCAGCAGGCGAGAGCGGCCAGTGTGTATATCAAGCTATCCCATAATTCAACTGGAGCCACTGATGGAGGAAAAAAAGTGGTATGTCGAGTGTGTATGTAGCTACTGCTGGTGAACTGCTGCCAAAGACATTAGTGCATGTCCTGCAAACTACAGGCCGACACCTTCTGAGTGCAGATTCTGACAAAAACACAGCTCAGTTTCACAAAAGGTCTCTAAAATAATGTCTGAAAGGAGCTTTTAATGAAGGGTGGGATGTTTACAGTGGTGGTCTTGCGTTAAAGGATGTTGGTGGATGTGGTGCATCCGCATGGATACTAAACACATGCATAATGAAACAGCTTGACTACTTTACTGCTTGAGCAGTACACACTGGGTCCAATCTAGTACCTACTGATTCAGATAGATGATTTTGGATGCAGCCTTTAGTGTCTAGTCTTACTAAAGAGCCAACAAGTAACAGAAGCTTCAAGCTACCAGGTTACAAGGTACCTGGTCTGGTGCTGATATAGCTGGTCTCTCAGCGTGGACATGCTGGATAACCAGCATATTATTATCCAAAACACAACATATCAGTGCTGTCTGAACAAAACTCCATGTCTTGTTGTTGTTGCTGGGCTTTTTTTTTCTAAAATTCTAAAATCCCAGATGGTTTTTACATCTACTGAAATGTCATGATAAATGGATTAATAGAAATGGGCATCCTGTTCCATTTACACTGAGTTAAAATAAAAAAAAGTTTTTTCCATCACCTGTAAAATGGCCATTTTGGATATACAAACAACCATAATATGCTGGTTTTGATGGTGACCAGCATGTCAACTTCCATTTGCTGCTGACTAGCATCCAAACTCAACATATGCTGGTTTGGCTATGCTGGTCCATGTTGTCTATACACACACACACATATATATATATATATATATATATATATATATATATATATATATATATATATATATATATATATATATATATATATATATATATATATATAGTTGTCTAAATTAGTGTACTCATGCTGGCTGTCTAGCACACCAGCATCCAAAACAACCAAATGCTGGTTTTCTTGGTGACCAGTATGTTAACCTTCATTGCTGCTGACCAGCATACCAGCATCCTAAACACAACATGTGCTGGTTTTACTGGTGACCACCATATAAACTTCAGTTGCTGCTAACCAGCATACCAGCATCCTTAACACAAATTATACTCTCTTTGCTGGTGACCAACATATCAAACTTCATTGCTGCTGACCACGACACCAGCATCCTAAACGCAACATGTGCTGGTTTTGCTAGTGACCAACATATAAACTCCAATTGCTGCTAACCAGCATACCAGCATCCTTAAGACAACATATACTGGTTTTGCTGGTGACCAACATATTAACCTCCATTGCTGCTGACCAACACACCAGCATCCTGAACACAACATGTGCTGGTTTTGCTGGTGACCACTGTACAGCATCTAGAATATAAGATAGTATGTAGGTCTTTTTCTGCCTCAATAGTTTAAGGTTAATTGTTAGACATACACGTTAGCCAGCCTACAAGCTCCAGCACAAAACTAAAGAAGCAAACTTTAGACCCCAAAACATGTCTTGGCTGGATTGCAATGAGGGCTAAGTTGCATCCTTTTTTTGACCAGCCGTTGGCTGATTAGCTGGATTAGATGTGTTAGAACAGGGCGAATGCCAAAAATATGCAGGTCCAGGGTTGGGAACCACACTATTAGTTGGAATGTACAACTCCATTCACACTAAGGACCTTACACTAGCAGTGATAAGCATTAGCCCCATAGAGCACATGAATGGAAACAACACAACAGTTTCTGCTTTCACAGATATCACCACCTCTTCAGATTAGCACCTGTTTTTCCCTCCACCATCCATCGCTATTACAGAAAAGGGTGCGATATGTGTTATGGAGCGTACAGTGGCCGCAGCTCGGAGGCTTCCATTAAAAAAAAAAAAGCGGAATGAGAGCGGGTGATTATAGGGCCAGTTGAATGTCAAGCATATTTCAGCCCAGTGTAAAGGCAGCGAGTTGCTGGCCTGCCCCTGCTGTTATTGTTATTTTCTCTATTCCTTGATGGCCACTAAAGCGGAAAAATGGATCCGCACTTTGGGCAGAAATATGAGTCTCTCTCTCTCTCTCTCCTCTCTCTCTCGCCCTCTCTCTCTCTCTCCCTTTTGTCTGCGAAAGCTGGCCCATTTGCCTGTGTGGTTATGGAGTTAAACACTCAAATCCATGCCATAGCTTACACACAGTATGCCTCTCCTCCCTCCATTTTATTCTCTCTGACAGGATTAGCTGCTCTGCAGTGTTAAAAATACATTAAGTGGACCTTTGCAGGCCACTTATTATGCTTGATTATGCAGCTGGAATGGGGAAGGTAGGCCGTGTTTGTAGTTAAATAACTTCTCAGATGCCTTTTTCTTTTCTCCCTCCGCAACCCCACCCCAAAACCTACCTCCCTCCCTCCCGCTCTCTTAAAAAAAAACAAAAAACGACCATCTTCAAAGAGTAAACGGGTCAGTGGCTCCGTCGCTAAGACTAAGATTGATTTCCACCCGCCCAGCCTTTGTTCCTGCGGTTTTTTAAAAGCAGACAGGTTCTGCTAAATTAGTTTGTCCGTGTTATTAATGGAAGAGCCAATTAAAGTCCCATAAAAGGCGTGAGTGGGGCTAAAACAATGGTACAGTGTTTCCTGGACCCATCAGATGGTCAAATACAAGGAAAAGTGAGACGTCTCTAGTGCGACTAATGCAATAGTCAATAGCATGGAATGTCTTTTTGATAAGTAGGGCCAAGCATCAGCACAACACCTGCTTATGAATAAGATATGTATGACTACTGCTGGTGAATAGTTCGCACAAGAAACAAAGCAACAAAGCATATGCAGCATTAATTGGTGTTTCCTATACAATACTATTTAGAACTTGATATGTAAGTATGTACTACTTAACTAATACATGGTACCAGGGTTTCCACTAGATAATAAAGATATAGGTTAGATTTAACTGACCAGTTAAAAACTCTAGATGGCCAGTAAACGATCATTTTAGCCAAATTATCTGTTCAATTTTAAGAAATAAAATTCAGTGGTGATGTTATTGTGCTGCTATAAGGCATATAGAGAATAAGCTGCCATTCTAGTTTGGTTTATTTAGCCCACTAGACTTCCATTTACTTTTATGTCAACAGATCAGGTACCAGCGGCGGATTGGTTAAAAAGTCAGGGGAGCAGTTTATGATTGGTTAACAAGTCAGGAACACAGCCGCTGATTGGTTGGCAAATCAGGAACACAGACTCTGACTGGTTAACCAGTCATAAACACAGTCTCTGGTTGGTTGACAAGTCAGGAATACAGCCGCTGATTGGTTAACAAGACAGCAACACAGTCTCTGGTTGGTTGACAAGTCAGGAATACAGCCGCTGATTGGTTAACAAGACAGCAACACAGTCTCTGGTTGGTTGACAAGTCTGGAATACAGCCGCTGATTGGTTGAAAAGTCAGGAACACAACCTCTGAGCGGTTAACAATCAGGAACGCCTGCTAAATGCTGTAAATGTAGGAACACAGCCTCTGATTGGTCGACAGACATCAGTGGACAGCTACTGTTCAAAATATACAACAATAACATGAAGAAATGGGTAAATAATCACAGGAGACATTCAATGTTGGATTTGTCATAAATTAATTTTATTAGGTCTCCACAAAAATTCTGAAGTTCAAGGCTAGATTACAACGATTTGGGAAGAGAAACAATCACAATGTAGTAACAGTAACCTTCTGGGAAAAATGAAAGTAAGTCTCTTGCATGCAGCATTCTCAAGATTTCTTCTTTTAGTTAATAGAGATGGGCAGAACATCTGCCTCTCCATCCATCTCCACATCACTCTTTCACACTGCCACCTGCTGAAACTTCTTGCCACTCCTTTGCCAGCACTGGTATAACATTCTAGAACTGCTACTGTGCCTAACCAGCAATCTTCATGCCCCACTAATCCCTCAATGTGGTACATGTTTCTACAGCACAAAGAAAACTATATGTTGGGCTTTAGTGTAAAAGACTATGTTAGATTACTTGGGATGGTTTGCATGCATCACTGTGTACTTGCTGTAATTTAGGAATGAGCAGACAGATCTGGTAAGATATACATATCAACACATCAACAACCTAGTATCTCCATGTTTTGTTGTTGTTCTTTAAATGGAACAATAGAAATGCTCTAAAATTCTTGGGGCGGCAGTGGTGTGTATTGTTGTTCCATTTACATAGGGTAAAAAAAGGTCATTTTGGCCATTTTGGAGAACAAACGGTTCACATAATATGCTGGTTTTGCTGGTGATCAGCATCCAAACTGAACATATGATGGTTTGGCTATGCTGGTCCATGTTGCCCATTCAGAAATCTAATATATATATATATATACTTCTATTGGTCCATTCATTTTGAAATTTTCACACACTGTAAATGACCATTGGCATTTTCAAATGATGTAGAAAACTCAAAATAGAGATGGAGATACATATTTTTCATTGGACAGCAACGATATATATACTGTATATATATTCAAGAGTTTTATTGTCATATTGTCATGAGTTTTATATATATATATATATATATATATATATATATATATATATATATATATATATATATATATATATATATATATATCCCAAATCGAAAGACATTTGCTATAGATTTAACTTTCACGTCCTGAGTGTCTCTAATAACATTGTAGTTACACGAGAACAACAAATGCAACAGCAATGTAACTTCTAGCGATGTAGCCACTATTAAAGATGGATTACAGCAGTACAGCTTACTTAATTCCATAAGTATTTTCCTGCATTGTAAGGAAATATGTAATAACTCACAGTATTTACTGGAAATGCCAACTTTCCTAAAACACACCTAACATTTACTTTGCTAACATTGAACATTTACAACTATTAAGATACACAAATAAGGTTGATACATTTGTGGCATAACATAAGATTTACTACCATAATCCATATGTAACAATGGCTCCATCAGTAGTAGTTACATTGTTGTCATATGTGTTGTTCATGAGTAACTACACCGTTATTAGAGACCCTTAACATAAAGTGGGAATCCTTTCGACACATCTAATGTATCTTAATTGTTTCTTCAGCTACATGGATTCTTATTTTAATATATTGATATTTATATATTTGACTGATTGTTTAAATTCAAAGCACTGCAATATGTATCAGTTAATCATTATACACAGAGTAGAGTTTATTTTTAACTGTAAGTGAACTCAGCAGGTCTATTAACTACAATGTAATAGCATCTCAGTTTTTTCCTCATTGGTGGTACAGCATATTTATCCTCGGGACACTGCACGAGTGTTCATCCGCATCACAGCTCACCTTTTGTCCGTGTGCGGTTGGGGTCGTGTTCTAGCTTGGCACATGGCCCGAAGGTTATGATGTAAATTCACGCAAATTACAATTAATAGTCTCGCCAGCTGTCCATCTCTCCAGCCTGATTAGCACGGGTCATGCTGTAATGCATTCGGGGACGTGCACGGGTCAGTCCGAAATATAACACATCTTCATCAGGCTCGGACCCGCCCCTCCCACTGCCATCATGATCCCTTTGCTCCTCTTGTTTAGACAGCTGCGATCAAACAGGTCGAGAGTGTTTCGACTTAAAACAAGTGGACGATTCAGCTGCTTTTCCCAAACTTTCCATGGAATGGCGTGTGTGAAGAGCGTGCGAGCGTGCGAGCTGTAGATTGTCAGAAGGGATCAGGAATAAGAGTGGATAAGTGGTTGGCAGGATTAAGGCCTAAATGGCGGTGCTTGTCAAATGGAAATAGTCTGTGTGTGCATGTACCCTCACTATTATTTAGGCAACATTAATTGCACTTTCGTCTATGAAGAGTGCTTGTTTGGAATTTCAATATTGGGATTTCACTGAACGGAACAGTACGTCATAAAGTTTAAGCTCTCAGAATCAAATTATTTCATGTTTTGTTGACTTTCCAGATGGAAACTCATTAAGACACTTTAATGCACAGTTTCTGTTTTCACTAACATAAAATATATACAAATTATATAAATTATTATTAATAGTAATCAACATAAGTATTCCACCAAGAAATCTAGTTCCTTTGGATTTTGGCATCAGTGTTAAGCACCCATGGACAGGATGTTCAGTTACTATATATTTCAATCATTTCATGACCCTTTTTTTAGTTTCTATTAAATAAAAATGATCATATAATGAACATAACACTGTTACTGCTAAAACCTTCACGTTACATCACCAGATTACCACTGCGAGTCTTGTATAGCACCAAATCAGAGCAGCCCCTCTTCCCAAACTGGGGCTGAATCTCAAATGCCTCCCTGCTCCTTACATAGTGCACTATATAGTATAGCTAAAAACATATCACCTGCGGTTCGGATCCGGCCGTAGCCAACAAATAGTGCACTGTTTGTCTTGTAGAAGCTGAAAGTTTAAAATGTACATAGCAAATGATGTTGAATTAACATTCTTTAAACTGTAAGAACTTTCATTCAAGCCAGTGATACTAATGATTGAGTTGTTTAGCGTGTGAGCTGTCTTTTAGCCTGTTAACTAGTTGATAAGCCAAGATTCAGAAAAGAAGTTAATCAGCCAATCAAGAGCCGGATTCTTACTACATTCGTATATATTGTCGCTGTCCACTGAAAAACAAATATCTCCAAAATTGCAACTTTACAGGAGAGACCAAAAACATATTGTATTTTCAATGTAAGTCAATGGAACCAGAAATGTTTCTGAGCTATTTTAGAGCACTTCTATTGGTCCATTCATCATGAAATTTTCCCACAATGTAAACGACCATTGGCTTGTTCAAATGATGTAGAAAACCAGCATTACAGTCAAAAATGATTCCATTAATAGTGCAAAGATTGTTCATGCTGCCGTGCAGTAATAAGGAATTAGCAGTGAGTGTATGTTGTGTATTTTATAACAGCTTTAAATCCATCCAGCTGAGCCAATCAGATTTTAGGATCTGTTTTATAAAACACAATTTCACTGTTATTACAGATGGTATTGAGCCATAATAGTTATGGTATATTGATTAAAATATTAACTGGCCTGCGGAGCTGGAATCTTGCTGTATCCAGTTATATGGATAACAGTCTCTCAGGTTGACCACTTTTTAGCTTTTAAATCCATTTTTTAGTACCAAATTAGCAAACTAAAGGAACAAATAAACAAATGAAAAAAAAACATATTTACAAATTAAAAGTTTTATATATATATATATATATATATATATATATATATATATATATATATATATATATATATATATATATATATATATATATATGCATCTCTAAGACAGGGACACTGTGAACAAAACAGGCCTCCCTCAGCTCCACCATCAGCTTCGGCTTGCATTGTTGACAGACAGACAGACAGACAGACAGACAGACAGACAGATACATACATACATACATACATACATACATACATACATACATACATTATTGATCCCAGAGGGACATACAAGGCACGGCATAGCTATACCACAAGTGCACAAGCAGGACACCTACAACAAAAAATAAAGATAGAATATAGAACAAATAGAATATAGTATATACAAAATAGAAATAGAAGAAGTCTCACAGTGTGTGTGTGAGAGTGATGGCAGTAGTACAGTTAACCAGTGTAAACAGTGTAGACCACTTCAGTAGTGCAAATACGCAGTTATGCAATCGGCAGTGCAAATATGTAATAAGAAGTAGCAGCACTCCTAATATGTGTAGACTGTGTACATGGTGTATAAAATAATAGGCATAGTATAACAATAACAGTATAGTCATTATTATATATAGTTAACAGTATAGTATATAGTATATAGTATATAGTAGTATAACAGTGTCTGAGGACTGATACTGATTTTTTACTGTGCTGGGATGAGTTAAACAATCTGTTGGCCTGAGTTTGCTTGTTTCCCATTCGAGTGTTCTCCGACTGCTGACTCGACTTAATTTATTCTGGTTCCTTCAAAAATGTCAGTTTGTTATTAGTCTCTCGCTTCACCAGGTGTAGGGTTTGGCTACCATTTTGTTTGGCTTTGGGTTTTGTCTGTGTTTTGTGTCGGCAAGCTGTTTGTGTTTGTGTTTATTCTTTCATTCAGTTAGTTTCGTGCGGGTTCTTGTTTTGGTCTGGGCCAAACCCAAAGTCTACCTGCTGTTTACGCTGTACATTGGTATAATACACTTTGAATTTACTGTAAAGAACATTTGCTGTTTTGTGTCATTACACACACACATTACACACACACCCTTAATAAGCTTACGTCTCGCACCACACCGGCCTTTTATAGCCTGACCCCAGAACAGGTCATAACACAGGATTTTCCACTCAAATCCAGTTGATCAGCTAAAATATGTTTGGTGTTTTAGTTTTCAAGCCTACACAATACCTACATAAGTCTTTCATGACAAATGACGTAAGCTGTTATTGATATGTTAATTCCAACAAGCGGCAGCTGTTATAACACCTGCTGAAATGATGGAAGTGGACCAAAGCTGCCTTCATGACATTAAATAAGTTAATCTAAGTACCTATTAATACTCATTATAAGCACATTTATTTATGACCTACAAGTCAAACTGAAATCAAGTAGAATCTTCTCACCTTGTTAGTTTATGTTCGTGACCACATTCAGCGCAGTTGATCATATCATGTCATTTGAAAGATCAAATTCTTGCTTTTTCTGCAATCTTCCCAAATGTAATGCTTTTTGACCCTCGTCAAACTTTTTATTTTTTTTGGTTGATTACATCATCATGTGTCAGCGGGCAGGGAAAAATAATATTGACCAATTATATTGGGTTTCACCTCCAACTACAACCACCCCAGCTATTACCAAATGAAAGTGCTGCTTTGGAAAATTTGACTCAAGGTGGCAAATGGGTGGCAGGGAGTTTCGGCAGGGTGGAGTGAGCTGGGGGAAAGGCCAAGCTGTCCCGCCGATTGCCGTTACTATTTGTGATGGAAAAGTGTGAGCAAGAGGCGGAGACTTGTTCCACCAATTCTCCACTTGAAAGCAAATATATTCGCAAAGACAGCTCTACAGCAGGGTGAAAGTCAATGACGTGGCAGAAAATCTGAGGTGGCCAGTCAGGTTTCATGAAGGCACTGACCACCCCTAGTGCATATCCTTGCTGTCCAAAGAAAAACAAGCATCTCCAAAATGGCAAGGGTGTAGGAGCGGGTCTGACATTTGGGGTAACACATTTGATAACATGAATCAAAGCCCACCCTATCCCCTAAAATATTACCTATAAGCTGATTCCACTGTAGGTAAGGTAGTAAATCACTGTATGTATAGTGATGTAGAACAACATTTGTGTAATTACAGTGAATTACAAATAAATAAACTAAATATAGCATCATCTGTACGTCTTTTTATTATTAGATAAATGTTTCAGAAAACTTTTAAAATCTACATTCAGTGCCTGGATTATAAAGAAATATAACCAAAAAATATTTTTGGTGGTATAATGCTGAAATGAAATGATAAAGAAATGTATATTAAGGTTTCCCGACTAGACAAGATTAACATTAAATGTAAGACAGTAAGGCTGTGTCCCAAACAGCACACTCTGGAACATTACATACTGCACTACTGAAAGCACTTCTAACAATGGAGTCCTTTTATTTATTCTTTTGTTTATTTATTATATTTTATATTTTAAGTATTTAGTCTAGTAGCAGTCTGCAGTTTGGGGCATGGCCAGAGAGTAATGTAACTTTACGTTTCAGAGTGCTTTCTGACTAAAGTTCATGTAAATCCAGCTAACCCAAACCCTCCTAGTCTGTTACCATACCGACACATTACACTAAAGCTGGTTTATTGCAGTTTATATTGTCATCGTTGCTGTTCACTGCTCTCATCACTGACCTCGTGTTTAAAGCTGGCACGAGCTACCCGTCACTCCAGCGAGGCGAGAGCTCGAGTCAGTGAAGCTGCTGACTGCGGGATATTTCTGAACAGGCGTCTCAACACAAGCCTTAGAAACGTGAAAGACCACCTAATAACCAGAGCCAGTTGCTAACAACAAACACAGCGCGTGAATTGCGTACGCTGCCAAAACGAGCTTTCAAATTAAAGATTTTAAAACTGTTTTAATTTTTGGGTGGGACAAATCTACCTTTTTCTGATATTGAGTGGGACACCCCCCCCAGGTTCCTATGCCAATGGTTACAGAAGAGGCCAAAAACTCTTTCATTATAAGTCAATGGAACCAGATTTTTTCCCAAACTATTTAGAAGCATTTTTATTGTTAATTTTATATACCATGTGAACAAATGCGGTTGTATTCAAATGTGGTAGAAAAGCATTTAATTGACAAAAATTAAGAGATACAAGTTTTCCTTTGGACAGTGATGATATGAATAAGCCTCTCTGATGCTCCAATATGACTTGAATGGCAGTACAATGTGTTATTATTTCTAATTCGCAGTGATTTTAAATACCCAGTGTGACAATATTTTTTGTCCCTTTCTTCTTTTCCTTTCAGCAGAACAGCTGCATTTGATTTTCATTTATAGAGCACCTTATGACATTGTTATGACAGTTTTATGACTGTGTTATGCAGCAGGGCTCAAGTAAAGTGCTACTAAATTGTGCATACATTGGTAGCGGTGGCCTAGAATTGTTAAAGTATTTGAAAATGTCTAACTATGTACCATCATCTTTGTATTTTAAGTATGTATATGCATATCCCAATGCTGCCCTGACATATATGTTTACAGTGTGTACCTGTATGAACGGCACCTCAACCAAACTCAGTGCTTGTGAAGTTCAAGGCGTATATGCAGCCAATGAAAGCACTGTGTGTGGCTGGGTGTTTATAGAATGGCAGCGTTAAAGTTATGGCCTGTAAAGTCTTCACACTTCCCAACCCCAAAGACTGACACCCCAAACGTTGCATTGCCACATCTGGTCCCAAACAACTGGGTCCACCTTCCTCCATCCCCCACCCCCCCGATTAAACATGCACCAGTGGTTACCATTTAACACCTGTTCGCCCTAATTTCCATTTTGGGGGGACGCAATGGATTTCAAATCATTTATCACTTCCTAAAGTGCTTCCACATGTGGGTCCCCTTCCACCCCCCGCCCACCCCCATGCACAGGCTTCCCTGCCTCGGGCCAACCTTTTCCAAATGTATTAAAATTCAGTTGGGCCCAAAGAAGTTCAGACACTGATGTTTCATTGTGGTGATGTCTGGTAATTATTAGGCCAAATTACGGGTCCCGCTTGTGACTTGACAAGGTGGACTCCATGTTAAAGAGATGGGGTGAGGGGAAAGGGCTTGGGTTTGGTAGTGGGGTGGGGTGCTCTGTGGGCCTTTGTGTGCTTTAAATGGGCTTTCCTCCACTGCGGTGTCAGTCAAAGGCCTCAACAGATCGCCACTGTGGAAACACCTTGGCATTGGAAGAGTTCCACAGAGGCCTGGGGTGGGAGCACTCAGGAGCAATCAATGTCATGGGTGCCAGAGTGGAAATCAATGACAAAACTGGAAGTCGAAATGAATGTTGTTGATTTGGAAAATGTGGTTCCGGTTCATTAATATAGTGATTTCAACGCTGGAAATTCCTGTTGACTGTTGAAACGCCACTGTATGTTGCAAAGCTTTGATAAATATAGTATGACGTTTGTTTTAAACTAGGCATAATGGGAAATACTAATGATGTATAAAAACGTCTACACCATGTAAATCATTCATTCATCAAAGTCATGCAGAAGGGTTTTATGTGAAATTTTCATTGTGAGAAATGACTCTGATTACAGTGGTCTTGGTAGGAAGCAGGCCTGTAGGGTTTACAATACCAGTATATAGCCATTTTATTTAATATCCAATGAATGTGCACAAATCTTTGTATGTAATTGCCATATATAATCTTGATAATGGTTAAAAACATGCCCCATATGTAACTGACTGCCATGAATGTACTGAAAAAAATATTTTATAACCCAAAACTTTGTTTCAAAACTATCAGAAAGCATAAACACATGTATCAAGCATCAGGCAGCGTATTCATAAACACTACAAGGCTTATATGCAGCCAAGGAAAGCACTGTGGGTGGCAGGGTGTTTATAGAATGGCAGCATAAAAGTCTTCACGCTTATTATATACTCATATACACTTATTACACATTCATAAACACTTCACTGCAACAGCTTTCTTGGAGGAGCAATTTCACAGATGTTGGATGCCTGGTTACCATAACCACACTGAACATTCTGACTTATATCAAACAGTCTGAATGACTATGTTTACATCTTAATGGTTTATATAAATGCATTTCCCCTTTAACACAGCTGAGTCATCAACAAGATGCTAATTAACAAACAAACATTTGATCATTGTTACACGGATACACTCACTGAGCACTTTATTGTAATCCATTAATTATTCCCATCAGCTTATCAGCTCCACTTACCACATAGGAGCTCTACAGTCTGCAGTTCTTCTGATTCACTGCATACTTTATTACCCCCACAGGACCACCACAGAGCAGGTATTATATGGGTGGTGGATCATTCTCAGCACTGACATGGTGGTAATGTGTGTTGTGCTGGTGTGAGTGGATCAGACACGGCAGTGCTGCTGCTGCTGGAGTGTTTAAACACTGTGTCCACTCACTGCCCACTCTATTAGACATTCCTACGACTTGCTGGTCCACCTTGTAGATGTTAAGTCAGAGACAGTAGCTCATCAGCTGCTGCACAGTTTGTGTTCCTCTAGTCCAGAGGTCACTAACAGCCGGACCACAGTCCAGGGCCCAACCCATATGTTGTCCAATGCTGACCCAAACTGACTATATATATACCAACTATATGATTATATACCAACTATAAACTATTGAGTACTTAATTCTGACAGTGTTTATTTTAAGCGCCAGAGCTTTTCTTGTCTTTACGGTAAGCGGGCTCACCGACCAATCGTGTGCGTTGTGAGAGGCGCTCCTTAGCCAATCAGATCTGTGCAGATTTGGGAGTGTGGTATGCACACAGACGAGGTACAAAGCAAGATGCAGCCGTCAGAAAATAAAGCGAAAAAAAAAAAGAAAAGTTTATGGTGAAAACTGATTATTCCTCCCACAGGCAGCTCCAAACCCACATGTCAAGATGTAAAACAGAGTTCATCAGAGGACCTCACGTTTTAATTAATATTTATATAAAACTCTTTAGATGCACTTTTTTTCAAAAGAATGTTTTTTTTATTAAAGTTTTAATTTTTTTTTCAAGTTCTAAAAATAATTCATTCTGTTCAGCATTTAAAACAATAAATATAGTAAAATACTAAACAGTATTTGGTTTATCTTTTAGTTGCTGATGATATGAAATACTGATAGAACTACTAGGTATACTACTAGTAACCAACATGTCAAGATGTAAAACAGAGTTAATCATAAAACCTCACGTTTAATTGAAATTTTCTATAATTAAACACTTTCAGATGCACTTTTTTCAAAAGAATGTTTTTTTTTAATTAAAGTTTAAATTTTTTTTCAAGTTCTAAAAATAATTCATTCTGTTCAGCATTTAAAACAATAAATATAGTAAAATACTAAACAGTATTTGGTTTATCTTTTAGTTGCTGATGATATGAAATACTGATAGAACTACTAGGTATACTACTAGTAACCAACATGTCAAGATGTAAAACAGAGTTAATCATAAAACCTCACGTTTAATTGAAATTTTCTATAATTAAACACTTTCAGATGCACTTTTTTCAAAAGAATGTTTTTTTTTTAATTAAAGTTTAAATTTTTTTTTCAAGTTCTAAAAATAATTCATTCTGTTCAGCATTTAAAACAATAAATATAGTTGAAAAATACTACTAGTATTTGGTTTATCTTTCAGTTGCTGAAATGCTGATAGAACTACTAGGTATACTACTAGTAACCAACATGTCAAGATGTAAAACAGAGTTACCCATAAACCTCACATTTATTGAAATCTTCTATAATTAAACACTTTAAGATGCACTTTTTAAAAAATAAAATGTTTTTGTTATGTGGACCTTTTTATTTGAAGTTTATTTGAATTCATTCAGTTCAGCATTTAAAACAATAAATATAGTTGAAAAATACTAATAGTATTTGGTTTATCTTTAAGTTGCTAATGATATGAAATTCTGATATAACTACTAGGTATTACGACTAGTATACAGTATACGGCACTGAATCATGACACATGTTACGGTCATAACACAAACACGGTCCGGACCTTGGCCTGAGGAAATTCCCTTTGACTGGACCTTATAAAATTCTAATTAAATACCACTGCTCTAGTTCTTTATCAGTGGTCACAGGAGGCTGCCCACAGGACACTGTTGTCTGGATGTTGCTGGTTGGTGGACTATTCTCAGTCCAGCAGTGACACTGAGGTGTTTAAAGTCTACCAACAGTGCCACTGCCATGCTGAGAATGATCAAATAGTACCTGCTCTGTGGCTATCCTGTGCAGGTCCTAATCACTGAAGAACAGGCTAACAAAGTATACAGAGAAACAGATGAACTACAGTCTGTAATTGCTCCTATATGGTAAGTGGAGCTTATAAGAAGGACAATGAGTGTAGAAACAAGGAGGTGTACACTGGTGAGTGTATAATAAGTTCCACTGTTTGCAAGAAAAGTTACACTGATTATACCCTGTTTGCTAATTAGCATCCTGAGTATGAATATTGCGAGCAGTAAAGCTCATAACGCAAAGCAAGTGTCTCGAAAAAGTAGCCAATGTTTTAATGATATCAAATATAAGTGGATGTGAATAAAGACGTATCTGCTCAAAGAAAACAAGATACTTAGTTAAACTGTTAGAACCGCTGCTGCGCAATTATGGCCCGACAAGGTTGAGTGGAGAGAAGAAAAAAAAAATCACATTCAAAACTTAATTAAAACTTCGAACTGCTGCATTTGTTGTTTACCAAATAGGTTTTTAACATATTTGCTGCGTTTTTTGAAAAGCCAATTGTTTGAAACTGTACTGTAAGTGTTCTTAATTAAAGCAGCACTGTGAAAATGTGCACTAATCAGATACGCTTAATAACAAAGTCCATGAAATTACTAATTAGAATTTCATTAAAAGGTACCGCTTTATCGTCAAAGGAAATCGTAACCTTTAAAAATGCTTTCAGGAAGGCACACGCCTCTTCAAATGGGCAGAAAAAGGGAGAAATTCATGGCTTTTGATGTAATATCTCATTTAGGATTCCAGCTAAATTGGGCTATTTAAACATGTCATTGTTTTGAACGTAATTTATCAGACTAATTAACGACAGTTATTGCTTGGGTTAGGCGTTTGACGGCATGCGCCGCTTCAGTCAAAGAGGCTGCCCGCACCCCCGATTGCACATGAAACATTGATTTTTTTTTTATTCCCCAATGAAAAAAAAAACAGAGTAGACGAGCTTGTTTTGATTGCTTATTACAATATATTTGTTAAATGACAAAAGATGACCTATGATGGTTATACATGCAGATTAGGTGGTATTTTTTTTAAGTGGCGAATGCTCGGCGGTACATTGCTTAGTCCAAAAGGTTTAACGTTAAACTCATATTATGGTTTAGTATCATTAAATGAGACCTATTTGATTAATATCACACAGGCACATTAACAAATCAGTGCTCCTAAGGAGGTGCTGGTCTTCTATGCATTTATTTGAAAATCATCAATGGAACACATAAATAAGGTGTAGGATAATGGTGACGTGTTGTATATATAATATGTATAAGTGCTATGCAAATTTTGACCATATATATTTTAAGTCACATGACTGTTAAAATACATTTGAAACATGCCTTGTATTACTATCTATAAGCTTAAATATATGAATTTAAGGTTAACTGTCAATACATTGCATTAATTTATTGCAAGTGGATCTAGATATGCATGCCTGCTAAATGCTATACAATGTCAAATATGTTATTTATGAATGCTGGCATTTTTACATGTGGACAACATTTGAAGTTTGCTGTAATGTTATTACTAAAGGACTACTTTTTATTACTCATAATTAATATTACTAAATAAAAGTTGTATTAATACCAAACCATTGCCTTTCTCAGATGTTTTTACATGCAAAATAATTTCCTTGTGTCCTTGAGTCTACTGTTTCACCCAAAAAAGCCAAATTCATAAGGAGTGCTTCTGGTATTTTTTGCTTTTATTCACTACTGATTATTTTCCACCTTTACAGGAACCTTAAAACATTAAGACTTTAACTCTATGCAATGAAACATATAGTAAAATTATTCTATATATATGCTATTCTCAAAAATATTTTTTCAATATATATATATTCTCACAAAATATTCAGATATTCAGTTCAGTGTTATAAAATAATAATTATTATTGTATTGTATACAATAATGCAGTCCTACTGGCACAGTCCTATAGCTGATGAGGCACAGCCATGCCATTTCAGGAGGATTATGGGAGGTGCGTATTCTATGGAAAATAAACTTGTTGTTGTTGTTAATGTGTTTGTGATAGATATACGGTATGTGTTTATTGTGTTTATTAAGTTGTGTTATGTGTTTGTGTGAATAGGGGAGTGAGCCACTGGTAGTATGAAGTATGTAGTTAGTGGTGACCTCACCTGTAACATCACTGTATGTCTCAGTCATGGGCTTTCTTGCTTTTAATAAAAGAGCACTGCTCACAGCAGAATCATGGCATCCCATGTGTCTTACTCTACACTGATGCCCCAGTGGTGTCAGAAGTGGCATAGCACTACCTCCAGAACAGAGATGAGGGATGGTGACAGAAGAACCTTCGTAGAAAGTCTTGACGTCAGAGCTGATGCAGCAAGCCTTGAGGCTGGAGGCAGCGTGGCGAGGGACGATGGCAGTCTGAAGTGTGTGCAGGCCCAGGAATTTGGCTAAAACTGGTTGGTTGCCAGGGGTGGTTGATCTTTAAAACTGGGGCTGTGTATGGCAATGCCACATTATTGTTGGGGTGGACATTTTTTTTTTTCTGAAAAGTCTTTTTTAGTAACAGTACAAAACTATGGGGGAGGCTAACCCACCAAAACTGAGGTGGAAATATTGATATTATATTTTGTTCCTGAGGCGTTTGTTCAGTTACATATGTGTTTCTGTTCTTTAAAAAATAATATCTTATACTTTTTCTTCATTTTAAATATAAATTTCATTCTTTAATATACAATAATTTATCTGGTATTCCAGATGTAGGCCTTTTTCACGCCATACGTATGGTATAAAAGGAATGAGGACATGTATGAAGATGTATGAATGCATGTTAAAATAAAAATACAAATGCAGATAAATTGAAAATTCAAGTGAAACTCATTAGATTTGATTTAATCAACTTTTTAATTAAACTAGCGCTGATCTTATACATATAAACGAAAAAAATATTCATCACCAAAGTTTTTAATGTATACGAAAAAACTTTATTTTATCAAATCAAATGCACTAAAATTTATTTAAAAAATTGAATTTAATCATTGTCTTATTTACTGTCTAATGCAAGCTGTAACTTGTTCAATCTTGGTAATGAATAATACATGTGATATTTTATCTAATCAACTCTTCATTTGTAAATAAAAACTTTGTTAAAATTGTAGACATTTTCAAGTCCTATTCATTATATTAATATTAAGTGATCAGAACTCACCTCCAACTGCTATTACATATTTATAACTTAAGCATAAAAATTTTAATTGTTTTTTAATGTAATAACAGAATAATAAGCCTTATTAGTATGTAGTAATGTGTAGTGTAATATAAGGTCAAAAGCTTTTTTGCCAAATGCTCTATAAATAAAGATTATTATTATTATTATTATTATTATTATTATTTAGTAGGTTCATAATTTCTTTGTTTTTTTGACCCCTCACACATGGTATACTTTTACCAATAAAAATGCTATATGATATATATGATATGATATAACATTTTTTAATGATACTCCATAGTAACAGGTAACAGATCTTATCGTTATGCTTGAGATCAAGTGTTTATGACTTTAACACTAACATGCCGAACACCAAGTATCGGCTTACTTACGCGACAATTCAGTTTTATGGGTTAGCTTTTTGTGTAGGCTCCTGTTATGGTGTCCCATGATACATCATCCACCGGTAACCAGAGATGGATGAAAGTACAGGGTGTTCTTCAGCTAATGACTTCACTCAAATGAGTCCAGGGACACATCAGCAGTGTTTTTATTTTTTTTTTCCAAAATCAAAAAAAGCCAACAGCTGTGTTGAACGATCAACAGAACGTGTAACTCACCTTATCCAGTATATTACCTCAGCTGATCTGGACGCGACTCCCTGATGGATGGAAATTACCCAAAAGGAATACGAGGATTAAGGAAAGGAATATGAGGCTTAGAGATCTGACCCCTCGAAAAGGGCAACGAACATGACCACGGCTCTAAAGCTGAGAATAAAGCAGCCTCATAATAAGAGCTCCCACCGCAGCGAGACAACAGCCCTGCTATCAGATTCATTAACATTAGGCTTTAACGAGGCAGCAAGCGGTTGTTTGGGCCAGCGGGGGAGCATCAACACATGCCGCAAATCAACACGTCCACTACAATTCAAGGCCCCCATTAAGTTAATTACCACTATCTCATGCAGCAAGGCACACTGGGTAGGCAGCCATTTGATTTGCCCTGTGGGCATCTTAACCGTCGCCTCAGAAATGCTGATCGCTTTCCTCCTCAGAATAACAGCGATCGGCAGGAATTTACATAAAGGAAATCTGGATTGCTGTTCAGGTGCAAAGAAACAAATGAATGGGGAGGGGGGCAGGGATGGGGAAGGGGTGGGGCAATGTATGTTCAATGAATAATGATGTATGTTCAATGGTAATTTATTTTTATAAATGATTAGCACTGAGCTGAATTTTGATTCAGATGCATTCATAGTTAATATACTGCTGCAATGGAAAACTACAGCACTCAAATATTTCCATATTATGGCTGTCATGGGAATAAACTTGAAAGCAGAGGAAAAACAACTTTGCTTAAGTTAAAGTAAGCATAAAGTGATTATACTCCACATTTGATGTCCACACAATGTAAAGGCCTGTTTACTGGTTATTTACACCCCAAACACCCCAACAAAAAGTGAACTCCCATCCATCCATCCATCCATTATCTTCCGCTTTATCCTCCTAATCGGGGTCACACGGGGGCTGGAGCCGATCCCAGCACCAAAGGTTCAAGGCAGGGTACATCATGGACAGTTTGCCAGCCATCGCATGGCCAAAACACACTCACTCACACTTATGGGGAATTTAGAGTGACCAATCAACCTAACATGCACGTCTTTGGACATGTGGGTGGAAACTTATTGGACATTATTTAAAATAGTAAGCCAAACTTAAACCCAAGGGTAAAGATAGAATTAGAAACAGAAAGTTGGTGTAAGAAAGATTTAAGCTGGCTTTACAAGTCCAGCTAATAATGCTTTAAAGGTTACAGCTGGTTTAGAACACTGTAGAATGTTTCTGGTAACTTTACTGGACTTATATAGTAAGTCCAGATGAATGCAATGGCCAGGGGCGTAGCAGCAAATTCTGGGCCCTGTACACTCTCAATGTCAATGGGGCCCTATCCATGCCAGTACATGAGGAACGTGAGCAAAAAAAAAATCTGGATTTTCATGCGCCCCTCTCCCTACTTAGGCCCTGGGTAGTTAGGGTAGGGGTAGGTAGTCCCAGCTTGATTGCATCATGAGACGGGGTTGTAGGTACAGCGGTCCTGAAGGCCAAGATTCCTGCACAGTTTGATGATTTACCTGCTCAGACACACTCGGTTGAACCCATAATCTAATTACCTGGTTTGGTTGGTAGGCTCCAGGATGAAAATTACCAAAATGTGCAGGACTCTAAGCTACCTGTGATAGAGCAGGTGGAACTGAACTCAACTAAATTGTGGTGGGCGGGGTTTGGGGGGTGGGTGCCACATTTGGTTCCCAGTGGAGGACGCATAAGGAACCATATGTTCATGTTAATAGACACATAGAAATCTTCATTTTGGAGAATCTGTAAAGACCTTTTTATGGAAAGTTAAGCACTAACCGGACACTGAGCAGAAAAGCTTGATTTAATGTGGTCCCAGTCAGTCATTACCTGACCTCTGAAACAACTTCTGAGAACACTGCGAGCGCTCTGAGGAACAACACTGTGCTCCGCTCATTGTACCAGATCACCTGATGAAGTTAGTATGAGGTCAACGTGAGGCACTCTGTAATTAGGCATCGAAAAATGTGTGACCTCAAGCAAATCATGCCAGAAGAGACTAATGAGACACTTTAATAGACCTTATTAACTCACTGCTACCCTGAGAGTCCAGAATTACTAGCATATGAGGTTTTAGGTAGCACTTATTTTAAGGAGTACTGATATTGGAAGTCTATTTCATCGTTCTAAATCTTTGTCCATACTAGATATTTCTAAATGGTCTATTTGCTGTGCATTAAGCTTTATGTACTGTGAACTGTATTAGTACATAACTGGAGGTTTGTTGAGTGGATATCTGTAATATTCACTTCATTAGTCATAATGAAGCACAATTAATAAAAAAAGTAAATCAATTACTATCACAAATTCAGTACCTGTGAATTGAGTTAAAACTTCTGGATTACTGAAGAATGTTTCTTCATTTTGGAAATTGGGATGTAAACTGGCCTTTTAACTTAATAACTTGCAAAACAATATAATAATAATATAATTATTGTAAACTGTTACATCTAATAAAACAATTATTTGGGATGTATAGATTATGCAGTTCAAAATACAATCTGCTTTCATGTTATTCCTTTATTTTAATACAACTAAACAGTTTTCAATATTTTTTGTCCAGCAGATTGTAATTTTTGTAATGGGACCCAGTGACAACTAAATTAAAGTTTTACTATCTAATTTATATGTATATTTTAGCTAATTAACTCCAAAAATTTTAATTATTAGACTCACTTACTGTGTCATCTTGTCAGCTTATAGGTTTGGCAATCAAATCCACGTTTTGGTTCAGAACTGGTTCCAGAATTCCAAGAACTGATTACCTGTTTTAAAAAGAAATTAATAATAACAGTCGATATCACTGCAAATATACATTTGTACTGATGCTGCTATCTTCCAGGACCTGTGAACCTCTTTGTTTAGATTGTATTTTGATAGGCTCCACTATATCATCAGTGGAACATGCATCACGGGATGCATTCAAAAGTTTGGCTGAACTTCATAACAGAACATGAAAAGTGTAATATATGTAGACTGTTGATCTGTTGTAAAGGATGTTGCACCTCAGACCTGCCAAAACCTCTAGTTAAGGCACCAGCACAGCAACATTGAGCTTGTGTTACAGTGTTTGACTGCAGGCAGTTTCTCTCAGTCCAAGTGCTCTATTATTCAGCTCCATAGACAGCACTAGCACCTCTCTAGCACCTCCAGTAAAGCCAGCCTGTGATACGCCTTTCTCTTTAGCAATGATGGGAACACTAACCAGCGAGAAAATAGAGACTAACAGTGTTTATATCTTTCTCAGTTGTTAAGTCACTGTCATTCAGGTAGGCAAAGTTAAAATATCAGTTCATTACTGCTATTAAAATTGCCTTGACCAGTGACAGCTGGACAAGCATTTTGCAAGATCATTACCAGACAGTGACAGCACACATGGTCAGTAAAGGACAAAATGAGATGGAAAGTACTTAAAAACAAAAACAGTCTACAAATCACAGACAGGAGCCAAAGAAATTAAGAACATAATATGTGCTCATTGATAAAACAGGCTGGCACTGCTGATGAACCTACAGCCGTAGATGTAGCAATAAAAAGTATATAATTTATGAACAACAGGGCTGAAAGTCAATAGATAATGATATTATTTATAGTTAAATGCCATATTTCATTGTAAAAACCAGAATCAACAAGAAAATGCAAATTAATAAAAATCAAACAACACCCAACTCCAACCGCACTCAACTCCAATCGCCATAGCTCACAGAGTGCATCGCAATGAAATCCCTGATAATCAAACACATACTAAAGTTTACACAGATATACACACTGAATAGAATTTAAAAATGATTCAGTCAATTCAAATAAATAATACATTTCTTTTCATACACTGCCTGTTTTGAGTGTAAGCTGTACAAGGTGGAAAAGACTGGGCTGCAATGTTGGAGATAACAGACCATTAGCATTTGTCTGTTTATGTAAATGACTTTACTGTCTATCTTTGTACATTCTAAGCCACACATGGCTTTTTGTGCTCTAATTCTGGGTTTAATTCAATGCAGTAATAATAAGAATAAGAAACTAACTGAAATGCCACTAGACATTGACAATGGTGTGTCAGCATTAAAATCAATGGTTTTAATATATATATATATAAGTTGGTATAAATGATCTTCTGTATATACATACATGAGTGTGCGTGTGTATCTATATACAGAAGATCATTCATACCAATTCAGATAAGAAGTTTCGGGACCCCCTAAGACCTCCATCACAGATAAATCCTTGACCATTGCAGATGTTTGAACAGTTAAAAAAAATCTTGAATCAGGTGATCAGATACATCGAGTGGAAACCTTTAAATGTTCCTTAAAAAGATTGATACCACACTAAATATCTCCTGCCCTGTGCCTTGACTGGTTAGCTATCAAGCTATGTGTGTTGCTCTATGGATGAAGTGAACAGTGTCATTGCTGTTATAGCGAATGGTTGTTAGCCGCCTTCAGAGTCTGGAAAAAAAAAAACATCTACTGAACGTTCAACAGATGTTAGTTACAGTGTTATCTGACTGGACGTTTAGAGATTCCACCGAAGCAGCAATATTCAATTTAGCGCAGGCATCTTACAATGGGCTTTATCGGAGGCTTTCATCCCAGCAGACAGCTGAGAAGCACTGCACTGCCATAATACCCACATATCAATTTTTAGAGCAAAAAAAAGAAAAAGATTACAGAATCTAAATAAACATAATAACGCGCTGGCAATACTCGGCGCTCAGGCCTTATCTAAAAATACTCTAATGAGCCTCCAACATCTATCCACTTGTTTCTCAGTAGAAACCCTTTCCTAATGATACCACAGAATAGACCACAGAAGAGAGAGAGAGAGAGAGTGGGAGAGAGAAAGGGAAAGAGGGAGGAAAGGAAAGAAGGGCAGGTTGGGAGAGAGAGAAAAAAGCGGGAGAACGAGGGGAGAGAGAGGGAAAAAAACATTAATTATTAGCCCCAGTGGGATCTCTTATATTCCGTCTAGCTTGGACAACACCAATTAATACAGCAATTATTATCCTGGCCTGTAGCGAAGGGTTGACTAAGCCGCCTGGCCATGTGACGAGTGCGTGAAGAGGGGGAGGAGGGCTAGAGGGGGAGGGACGTGCTGGAACTAGATTACTCATCTCTCCACCAGCCCCCTGTTATTATGTGCGGAAGATGCCGAGAGATTCTCACATGGAGGGTAATTACTTAGCGTGCAGATTTCAACCCCAACGATTGCTAATGCACAGCCATTCATGAGATAATAGGCAGTTTGCTTTCACCTTCTGGGTTTTTTCCTTAAAGGAGGATAATGAGACAGAGACCAAAGGTGCTTGACTTGGGGTGTCTCCAAAGAACCTACGCTGCCGCTCGGTGCTAGCGGCTCTCGCTAGCCACGTCTCACTAGCAGGTGTTCGCTTGCATCTCACCTATGCACTCCCATCTCCACTTACAGCGTGTCTCCAATTAGTGTACCAGGGACACCCCTATATCCAGTTTGTCAACAGATACCTGCCGTGTGCTACTTAGCTGGTGGCTAATGCTCTACGCGCTTTACTTGCTTTCTATTATCGCGCTAATCCCCATGTGAGCACGCACTTGATCGGTGACATGACTCCACCACTTATTTATTCAACTTATTTAAGTAAGGTGGCCTATAAAAACGATAACAACACGCAGTGGGTTAGCTTATATGGGCACACTGCTACATTACCATGTCATAAATATATCCCAGCACATGCTATATGCTGTTACAAGTCATCATGGCAGCTTTTGTTCAGTGTTTTAAAAAGTGTTATGTTACCTTTACCAGTAACTAATGACATTTAATTTTATGACAGATTTTATCAATTTTTGTTGTATACTGTATGTAGCCGTCATGATATTAAACAATAGATTTTTATTTAATTGGGCCCACGCATGTCATTTGCTTTGTGAACTCATATGTTTCATATATGGAAACTAAGCTGTCAATTTGGTGGTTAGGGAACCAGTCTTGTGATTGGAAGGTCACCGGTTTGATCCTCTGAACCAACTGGACAAGACTGTAGTGCCCTTGAGCAAGACATCTATCCCACAACTGCTCCCCGGGGGCTGTGGATAGGGCTTCCCACCATTCTGGGCAAGTGTGCATAGTGTGTATGTTGACTTGTGTGTGTATGTGGGTGAAAATAGTTATAATAATTCTAAAATTATTTTTTTTTATTCTTTGTCTGCCTTATGCCATTAAAACACATTTCCATATGCCCAAGGTACAAAATACAGAGGGTCTGGAAGGGGTCCAGAACCCCCTTATTAGCACCTTGCATCCCCTGCATGTCTTAAAATTGAAATTCTCAATTGAGTTTCTCAAAATGTTGGTGGAAAGAGGGAATTGTTGCTCATCTCTTAAACCAAAGACAATGTAGTTGGGAGATTAGTCAATGTGCACAAGAGCGCATAACCAAACTACAAGTGTTTCCAGATCTGTTAAACCAAAAGATGTTGTTGCCCCTAAGCATCAGCACCCCTATGGCAAGTGAGCTAGCAGCCAGCCAATGGTGAAGAAACCAGCCAACATGGGACCCCCTGAATACCAGGAGGGGTATTCATTAGCACACTGAATATATCCACCTTTTCAGCTCACAGCAGTTTAGCTCCACCTATCAATGCTCGCTGAAGGTTGAAGGAACACATCAGTCTAAGCACAGTGCAAGGCAGCCAATCAGAACATAACTAATTTACATATATCTGTCTTAAAGGCACAGTAACGTAAGCAGCATGGTTAATCCTAGGGGATAAAAGAGAGAGGCTGGAAAACAGCCACGAAAAAAACGAATTATGACTGACATAAAAGCAGGCTCTGAATAGACCACTTATATGAAATATAAGAAATATATAGTATATGGATCGTTTTAGACAGAACATAGTGCGAAAGTGACTGTGATGTACAAAGGAATGCCAACAAGGCATCCCCTCTGCCTTCTCATGTTCCATTGGAGCGCTATAAACAGCAGTGTATTGTGGGTGTCTGTTTCTTCCCAGAAGTTAGTGGCTTTCTATGTACAGCACTTTGCTGCATTGTACTGTACGGCCGCGGTGAAGGTGTGATCAACACTCAACAATCTAGGGACATGCTTGAGGTGATAAGGTGTGGCTCAGTGGTTTAGGGCCCCTCACGGGGAGTCTGAAGGTTGCTGGTTTGAATCCTAGCCGGGGCACGGAGGGATTTAGGTTGCCTATCAGCAGGTTGCAGGTGCCAATATCCCTGCCCTCACGTGGTAATAAGGGACGAGCTGATTTTTTTTAGACACGCAATGCAATTACGAGAGCCCGTCCTTGCTGTGTGGTCAGTCCAGGTCCGGGAAGATGTCCACCTTTCATTGTACACACGATCGTTCCGAGCCATCGCTACATCCTTTCCTGTTTTCCAGAAACCCACATAGGGAAACTAATTCAGAGAGCTCTTTTAGAGCCGCGGTTCGGCCTTCCGACTTTACCGTCCAGGCCTTTTAGATGGCGTTCCTTTGTCCTGCCGGCCTAGCGTTAGCCTGTATCCCATTCCATCTAATCATCTGTAGGCTACATACACAATCCCTCGCTCTTCAGTGCTATTTTTAAAGCCTCTGTCCTTGTCTTGGCTCTGCGGGTGCATCTTTTAGCAGTGCGCTCCTCTTCCTCTCAGCCACTGTAAAATCACATCTGACAGCCAATGAAAACCCAACGGATGCTTGCATGTTATCTTGACACGGCCATGGTAAGCTGGCTCGGCTGACGCTAAATGGCCGCCGTAAGCCTTTTAAGAGCCATGCCGCCTAATGTGGACTCCGAAAAAGAGCATTTAGCGCCGTTACACATTTACTCCGTGTACGGGTACAGGGAGCAGTTCCTTTTTTTTTTTTCAAGTCCACAATGGCCTAAGAATCGTCACAGGCTGAGCTGAATAGGATCAGTTAACCCTCCGTTAGCTCGCATCCATCCTCTGAGGTCAGGAATGCGAGGTAGTCAGTTTCTCACTGTGCAAGCTAAATACATTACCGTACACTATATGTGCTTCAGGGCTCTCGAGCTCTGAAGGAGGGACAGGTAGGATTTTTTACAGCTAACATCCTTTGGCCTTTGTGAATTGCTTTAGGTTGGCAAAGCTAATCCTAGCTTCAACACATTGTCACAACAGGCAGGTCTTCTTTCATTCTTCTTGGCTGTTAAAGCAGCAGAAAATGATCACATGGCATGGATTAGTTGGATATTAGCTCAATGATTAGAACGCTAAATTAAATAAATAGTCGAATCAATAAAATAAAACTGGCATCCGTAAAAACTGCCAACTAGACAAGCAGGTGACCTTGTGGAACATCGGGGATTTCTCATATGAGCATGCAGAACCATGTTTCATTATGGATGAGGGGTTTATACAAGGTGAACCTAATAGTGCTTGGTCCCCTGGAATTCCTACTAGGAGTCTGATTCACTTTCAGTTGATGATGTTCTACATTTGACAGTAAGTGGTGACCTACATTTCCCTATATCTAAGAATATGTGTGTGTGTATATCTATATATACGTGAACTGTGAATGAAATAGTATCAAAAGCAGTAGGCGATGGCAGCGACAGCCATCCTGAACGGCGAAAGCAGCACGTGCTGGCGTCAGCGCTACTTGTCCCGCTCCTTGTCTTCGCACTGAAGAGCCTGTTTTGTTCCTTGGCCGAGGCCGCCTTTGCCGTGGAAGCTTCATTTATTTACAGGGGGTGTTGTGTTGCACCCGGCGCCCTGTTACACAAAAGGTGGAGAGGAGCGGGGGACGAAGGCGCTGTCATTGTCACCGGCAGGTGTAGAATAACATCTCTTGAGCAGCTTGTAATTAGAGTGGCAGGTATGTAATGAGGGTGCAAGATTCCCCCCTTCTGTTGTTTGTGCCAAGCCTGGACCTGGCTGGAGATGGCCATCACCACCAGGAGGACTGGCACACGGCTACTGCTGAGACGTAATGACCACGCGCCCAGGGTACGTCCTTGGCCTTGTTTTCGAGGAACGCGCCGACAAAACGCCAAATTTGTACCGTCGTCCTTATGCAGTCGATCAGCCAAGACGTGTGTGGTGTGGAGATTGCTTCTGTAGATTTGCTATGGAGCTACTAAGCCTAGTGTAGCTGGTTATGGATGCTAACCAATATAAGCTTTGTAGCTCCAGCGCAGAGCTGAAGTTGACCGAACATGTCTTGGATGATTGACTACATTTGGTGTTATGTGTGTGACACTTACCAGACTTTTATTTAATAGAAAACCAGGCTTCGGACCATCTTCTGTGTTTCTGTCCATCCTTTTACTGTAAACGGCAGCTCTAACGCAATGGGTCTGAAAAGAATGGGCAGCTGTAAAGATAATGCTAAATGGACAAAGAGGAAGAATAATAGCTTTACAAACATTTATTAGTGAAAAAGTAGAAAATGCAACCAACTGCTAAGACTAAACTTTCAATGCAGACTATAAATGGTTAAAAGGCTAAAAGACAAAAAACAGACCAATGAAATACTGAGAAAATAGCATTATTATTTAGTTTCTGAGGCTTCCGAACAATTTTCTGTTAAATATCATCCAATGACAAACATGTATTTCCATTTTTGTTGACTTAAAATTTTCTATATTATTTGAACACAACAGCTTCTCTTTATATCCAGAGTTTAATGGTGAATGGACCACTGTAAATAATTATTCTATGCATCTATATACTACTTTGCAGACACTTGCCATTCTTTGAACAGCAAATGACAATTGATTTTCACAGTAGTGCACAGCACCGTAGGTCCTTCATACATATCTCATTTACTAAAATAGTCCTTTGAAGAACCATTCCCTGAAAAACGTTTCTCAAGGTGGTTCTCCTACAGCACAAGCCCCGAAAGCACCTTCTCTGGCAGCCTTATTTCGAAGAGTGTAGCCACAAAGGACTTATGTTCTGTTTCCAATCCTCGTTCGGAAAAAGTCCAAGTAAATCCAGCCGGCGAGAAAGTTTTCATTAATTTAAGAAGCACCACGTTTAATTTCTTTCAGTCGCCACTTAGCTCGAGCCCATCGGCAGGCTTTAAAAGCCCGATTCAGTCATCCAGAAAAGTCCTGGTTTAGCTTGTGTTCACACAACATGTATATCTCCTCCCTTTCTTAACTTTCTGCACTCTTGGCAAAATGAAAACTTCTGTCGGAGTCAGATTGAAATTTATATCAGTTTGTGGAGTGCGAGCCAAAAAAACGATCTTACTCAACATTATTGTGATAAGTTTGGTGCCAGAGATAGAGGAGAAATGAAGGGAAGAGGGAGAAAAGTGCCCCACGCTTCGCTCACCAGATAAGTCCAGAAGCCAAGATTCCCCCACTTTCTCCTCCATCAGAAAGCTCCCAACCTGACCCTTCAAACAAGGAAAGGAAGAAAAAAAAATACCCCTCCTTTGGTGGGTTACTGCCTCTTTGCATAATGCTCAGCCCCGAGCTACGCTGTGGCTCCAACTGCACACAATTTTCTCAGGAAAATATAATCGATCCTCCTCAAAATAGACTTGAACTATCTGTCAGAGGAGCCGAGCAGTGTTAAGCAATCGGGCGGTAATGCAGATCAAATGGAGGCGGGCTGCTGAAAACGCTTTGCCCCATCGTTTCTTTCCTTTTCCATTTTTTTTCACCCCCTCCCCAACAGCGTGGAACGTTCCCAACTGGTTTGTAATTACAGAAACACAAAACGCCTCGTCATGAACAAAACCCCGACATTAGTTGCAGCTGATATCTAGATATCGCCTTACTCATAATGGTGCCTGAAACTGACGTTGAATGCACCCATAATTTTTGATGGCCAGCCAATACCAGTTAAGCAATTAAGATCAAATTAATTATGCATGCTAGAAATACCAGGAAAAATGCAATGCAATCAATATGATGTGAACTACCAAGTAGTTCACATCTGAAAACTTTCCAGAAGCAAGTTTGCATCTAATGTGATGACAGCAAAGGGTAAAAGAAGGGGAAACTATAATTGAAAAAAGTGGATGCAGTTAAATAACAATAAAGAAAGAAGGCACGTGCAAAAAATACAATGCAAAAAATGCATGCACAATTTAAAAATGAGTAAAAAAATGCCAGACATGACAGGTTTAAAAAAAAATAAAATAAAATAATGAGTAAAAAAAAAAAGTGCACGCAAATTTTTTTTTAAGTGGATGCAGTCAGGTGAAAAATATTTTTCATATATAAAACATATTAAAGGGTATATAAAAAATAAAAAAGCGAAAAAAACAAACAAAAAAAAATAAAAAATAAAAAAATGGAAAAAAAGTGCATTTTTGAAATTTTGAAAAAGTGGATGCAGACATTTTTTTTAAAATCATTACAAAAATATTTTAGAAAACACAGGCATTGAAATACAAATCCAAGACGTGAATGCAAAATGAAAAAATGAATGCAGAATATTTAACAAATACATGCAAAAATAAAAAATAACGTATGTGCAACAAAAAAGTTGTATGCTATTAATGCAAGACATGTATATCAAATGAAAAACAACTACATGCTTGAACTGTGGAAAAAACTATAGTCAATTTATTGCTGCACCAGTGTATCAAATTAAATTCATAGTTATACATCACTGTTACTGGTTTCTACTGACTCCATATTATTTATATGGATGTACATTATATATTATTTAAGTGAACCGAATTGTTCATTGTGCATCAGTAGCTTTGCCAGGCGTCCCAGTGTGTTTGGATAAGAACACCAAGCACTCAACACAACTGCACTAACATGCTGATTTGCTGATATTTCCCATTTGTGGAAAACTGGGACTTGAACCTGCGATCCGGCAGGAGGATGCAGCTTGGCGCTGCTGAGTTTTTATTAGATGCACCGCAGGAGCTTCGGCTTCACTTGAGAGGGACCAGGAGGGAAAACAGCTTTTTTTCATTTAAATAGCTGCACCAGATTCCCACACCCTCACGGAGAACCCCAGTTTCAGGGTTTCTTTTCGAATAGCCTCTCTTTGAGCTTGAGGATAATGCCAGTATTGACAATCAGTTTGTCATTTTACACACTGAAAACCAAAAACTCAGGAATCATAATGAGGCTGAAACGAGGACCATATGCATAAAGGCAGCTCGTTTTTCCTTTTTGATAACAAACTCTGGCCATTATCAGCTGCTCAGCTGCCAGCTTTGAAACTCCATTCTGCTGCAGTGCACCGCCAACAGCAATCGAGCACAAGCATCAGAGCAGCGCAAGTGACATGCATTATGGCACACGTCAGCTCATTGCTGCACATATCAACACCAGACTAATTACCCGGCTCCTGAATGGCAGTTTCAGCGAACAGTCAACGTACAAACACAAATTATATCCATCCATTCCAAGCGAGACATTCTATTTAAAGCGATAGTTCACTGTTTTTTCTTTTACCGCAAATGTAGTCAATCAGATTTGCACTGCAGCTATGAAGCAAGTAATCAGAGCTAATGACCAAAAATTTGCATCATGCAAACTGCAGGCCTAAATGATTACACACTCGTGTTCGACTGCATTGGCTGTATTGGGCATTCACATTCTTCTGATCATTTAAAATTCTTTCTAACAATGTTTTTAAATAGAGTGAAAAGCTGGAATAAATTAATGCCTTATCAGTATGACTGGCTTTTATTTTCTGGTAGAAACCAGACCTATTTTATATATATATATATATATATATATATATATATATATATATATATATATATATATATATATATGTTATGTATAATATTTAATGTGTCTGTCTCTCATTTCATAGAGAATGGACCAAAGGAAATTTATAGTTACTATGTTAAAGATGCAATGTTGTGTATGTGCTGGATATATACTGTATATACTGTGTAGGGAAAACAGGTATCTTCAAAATAGTAATTTTATAGGTGAGACCAATAACACTACTAACTTTAACATAAATGAAAGAGTTTTTATTCTAGGGGATTTTGGAGCATTTCTATTGGTTCCTCTATCATGAATATTTCAGATGATAAAAAGGGCTATATAAATAATATAGAAAAATGTGAATCCACACATATGGAGATACATGTTTTTTCTTTGGACAGTGATGATATACTATATATGTACTATACTATAGTACCAAGCTCAAAACATTAAGCCTGTAATGAGCAAAAATTTTGTACATTTGAATTTGTGGGATTGATTTTTTCTTTGATCTCTTTTTTTGGGTAAACAGGCAACAGTAACTGTTGTTAAAGTCAGTACTGATGGCTTCAAACAGCTGAAAAACACTAGCCTATATACCTTATATTATATATATAGGGTATAAATCTGAACTCTGATCAGCAGGAACAACAGTAAGGCTGATCAAACATGTAACATGTAGGGGAAAATCGTGTACATGCAGGGAAACAGGAGCACCCCCGCACCCCCACTAATGGGCCTGCCGTACCTCAAAAACAACAATGATAATAAAAATAAAGAAAGAAAGGAAAGAAGAAAGGAAGAAAGAAAAGAAGAAAGGAATGAAGGAAGAAAGAAAGAAAGAAAGAAAGAAAGAAAGAAAGAAAGAAAGAAAGAAAGAAAGAAAGAAAGAAAGAAAGAAAGAAATATAAATGAAGGACAAAAGGAAGAAAGAAAGAAAAAGAAATAAAGGTCAGAAGAAAAAAAAGAAAGAAACAAAGAAAGGAAGGAAGGACGGAAGAAAGAAATGAACAAAGAAAGAAAGAAAGTAGGAAAGAAGGAAAGGAAGAAAGATAAAGGAAATGAAGGACAAAAGGAAGAAAGAAAGGACAGAAGAAAGAAATGAACAAAGAAAGAATGAAAGTAGGAAAGAAGGATAAAAAGAAAGGACAAAAGAAAGAACGAACGAACGGAAGAACTCTGGAGTCTAGTAAAGATGTGTGCTGGTTTTAGAGTGGAGTTTGTATTTTATATTTTATTCAGGATGTGTATTTACTGAATCTTTAGTAGTCAGTAGATTGTGCAGTAGACTAAGGCTGCAGGTTCAGTACAGCGTACAGAGTCTTAACTCACCAACTGTTAGCCTGAGTTTAGGTGTCCAGAGAAAAAAAAACATATGCAGCATATCTCTGAACTTCGAAGCTGCTTTTTAAAAAACTTTAACACGAAGCTTTATTAGCCATCATATCTCAACACTCTTCCTGAAATAAGGGGGTGACAATACACTACCACTCAAAAGTTTGGGGTCATCAATTTCATTCAGATAATACCAGATTCTTTGAAGATACTTTGGTGGAATTATTCTTCGATGGAACAGACTGCTAACAAGCTTCAAATGTATAAAATAAGACAGTTTTGATTAGCTATTTTATAATATTTTTTAATAAAGTATTTACAGCTTTAAAAATAACATCTGCAGTGACCCAAATCTGAAAATCCACCTCACTAACTAAACAACTATTGATAATTTCTTTGGAACAAATGCTAAATAATAAATAAATACCTGTATGATGTTCCTAAAATACTGGGAACTGTGAATATACAGCATGTATTTACAGCATTTCAATCTATACTGTCTGAGTTATTACTGAATAACAATTATTATTATAATTATAAGGTCACCCCAGATGGTCTCACACTGTATTATATGTCATGTTATGTTTGATGTTAATTATTTTAAACAAATAAAAAAGGAATATAATTTTGGAATGATGTCAATGTCTCCAGCCAAAAAAGACAGTTTAAGTGTTTAAGTGTGTGTGAGTCTTTAGTAGTCTTGCTGTAAGTTATGAATTTGCAACACAGGCCTCAACGCAGACATCATGTGTATGGAACCATCATCGAACGGGCTCCCAGAAAACTCAGCAATGTAGGACACCGAGTGAGCCAGCGCCTTTAGGAAGGCCTTGGGAAATGGTTCCAAATACCAGAGCGGTGCTCAGAATCTCCCCTGCAGTGGAGAGAGAATGTCAGTGAGGGGTGGCAGAACGTCTGGGGAAAATGTCGAGGGGATTTATCAACACCTGGCAACCTCCAATGTGGATTTGCAAATGGCAGTTAGACTTAAAACAACAAACAACAACAGCCATTGTGATGTCTCGTCATGCAAACCACAGCACTGAAGCGCGGGCAGGAATTAGTTGCTCGCCATGAAAAGAACACTGGCTAGAAATGTAATTGCGGATCACGCTAAGGGGCCAAGCGGTTCAGGGGAGCGGGTCCATCGGACATAATGTGCATGAAAATAAAGGCGGAGGCATTTTCTGCTGGCTTGTGGGGCTGTGCTGCTCTCTGTCCCGTCCAGCATGGTGGACTTCAAGTGTGCAGACTTTGATATACAGTATGTAAGGCCAGGCCTGAAATCGTTACTGGCATTATTAGTGAGCAGCTTGAGAAAATAGTTTAATATCATTTCTGGCTGCATTCAGGTTCATTCAGGGCCGGACCATTTGCTGATAGAGCTAGTGGCTGAGTTTGTGCTTGATCTAGGAAACAGTGCCAACTGTTGGTGATTTGTGATAAGGCTCAGACACTTCATCACCTCCTTCATTAGACTGTATAAGCCCCTAAACATGATCATAATTACTAATGTACTTCATTATGATAATCATGAACCATTCGCTGTTTGACTTGAACTGAGACATAAATCTAAATAAAACTATCCACATAGCATATGATATACAGAATACTGCAGTATCTCCAAAATAGAAACTTCACATAAAAGAACTAAAACCTTCTTTACCTTTAATGCAAGTCAATGGAACCAGAATTTTGTAAATGCAGCTGTATATACACAGGTACTGGTATGAGTGGATGTCCACTCACTGCCCACTTTATTAGACACACCTACTTTGCTGGTCCACCTTGTAGATGTAAAGTCAGAGACAGTAGCTCATCTGCTGCTGCACAGTTTGTGTTCTCTAGTCCTTCATCAGTGGACACAGGATGCTGCCCACAGGACACTGTTGGCTGGATGTTGCTTGTTGGTGGACTATTCTCAGTCCAGCGGTGACACTGAAGTGTTTAAACACTCCAGCAGCAGCACTGCTGTGTCTGATCTACTCACACCAGCACAACACACACTAACACACCACCATGACGTCAGTGTTACTGTAGTGCTGAGAATGATCCACCACCCAAATAGTACCTGTTCTATGATGGTCCTGTGTGGGTCCTGACCATTGTATGCAGAGAATCCGATGGACTACCGTCTTTTCTTCTATATGATAAGTGAAGCTGATAAAATAGACAATATGTGTAGATATAAGGAGCTGGTTTTAATGTTATGGCTGATCTGTGTATGTGCATAATTAAAACCCAGCAGCTGTGGTCCCTGTCAAAGCTCAGTACATTGTATTTGCTGTTAGGGCTTTGCTGGTGTCAATAAAAGAGAACTTCTCGCAGCAGAATCAAGGCCTCCACTGTGTCTTGCTACACTGGCGCTACACTGGTGTCAGAAGTGGGACAGTGTGCTTTGACATAAAAGATTTTGATGATGAGGATAACACAGTAGGACTTCATTGGGGGGTTTACCTGAGAAGGCTCAATGGTGAGGCCAGCGCAGTAAGGCTGAAGGTGGGAAACTAACCAGGTGGGTTTAATTCAAACCACTCTGAATATCTGTGTTTATTTATCTAGACTATTTAATTACACAGAACATCATTTACAATATCACTGAAATTGCCTTCAAGTAGGTAATCCTTAAGTGCTCTTAAGCACAGCAACGATTTATGCTGAATTCTATGTAATGGAAATAAAAAGTAGCTGCATATAGTACACTTCTTTCTTTCTTCTTTAATAAGGTGATTGCGGTTGTTGCGATTACTTGAATTGAAAGAAATAAATCAATGGAGCATTTCAATAGCAATATGAATTGCGCTCTGAAAGTGTACACATGATCAGATACTATTGCAGTGAATCCACCAATAAAGGTACAGTGATATACAGTAGAAAGCTCCTGTTCCACAGTGTGGGCGTACATGCTGACCAGTTACTCTGGGTGCAATGCATTGGGGCTGTTTAACATATATCATACATGATACAATACATACTTTACTATGTAAAAGTCAGAGACCACCCCTCATTTATTTATTTATTCATTTAGAGTCGCAAAAGCCATTAAGTACGCTTGACATTAAGAACTTTTGATACTTTTTTTTTTTTTTGATAATTTGCCATCAAGTCTTCCAGGTGGTTATTAGGAGGCCAATTTTCTCTATATATATTTTGAACTCGGTTTTGGGAACTTCTTGTTTTTTTCATTAATTTTCCCTTGTTTATTTGTTATTTAAAAAATTTTTTTTCATTTATTAATTTATTAGTATATAGAATATAATCCTTCATGTCATAATTATCTAAGACAACAGTGGAATAATTCGGCCGAGTCAACTCTCTTCTCTGCTCTTTTCAAACATTCAATAAAAGTATGGATGCTGTTTTTAATAGCTATGGGCCTCCATGACCTTCACTCTCTTGACCTCTCTGTAGCCTTTGTAGCAGGCCAGAGCTTTGCCTCCCACACTGATGAAGGGAAAGCTCTCCCTTACTGGCTCTCTCTTTCTCTTACTCTCTCTCTCTCTTTCTCTCTCTCCCTCCCTCCAAAGCAAGGTGCAGCCAGGTTCTCCGTCACTGCCCACCTCCCTCATTGCTTGCACCTGCTAAAACATTCGAGGTATTCGCGCGGCAGGGCAACACATTTGCTTTTCATTTAACCTGCCCGGCCAGACCTTTTGAAGTGCATAATGGCAGAGCAGCAAAGGTTTCTCTCGCGCTCCCTCCCTCTCTCCCCTTAATCATTTACCTCGTCGAGGCACATTCTCCGCAGCTAACCTATCAAGCGGAAAACGAGCTTGGCCTGCTGGTTTCCCCTCCCTCTCTTTCTCTCCGTCCATGCTTTCAGCAACAGAGAGAGGGAGAGAGAGAGAAAGAAAGAACGAAAGAACCAGGGGAGGGGGCGTGTACTATGATGATGGATCTGTGAGTTAGCAACCCTAAGTTAAATTCACACCAAGTTATACTCAGCTCTCGGCTCAGCTCAGATGCTTTTATATTAAAGTGATAGTTTGGGGAGAAATGACATCACCATAACAAGGCTGGTAGTTTGCTTATAGGTCTGGTTTCTGCCAGAAAATAAAAGCCAGCAGTACTGATACATACATACTGATGGCATTCATTTTTTCCATATTTACAGAACCCTGACCAATGTGGTGCCCTAGGTGAGATTTGTGTTGGTGCTGCTTGCATCATCATTCAGTATCACTTGATGCGGTTTCACTGGAAGGTGTTATGCTTGAGAAAGCGTCTTCTGGTGGCCCAGGTTGTGCAGGGGTAGGGTCAAATATTTCAAAAGTGCATCTAAAGAGAACAGAGGAGCATATGTGTGTTACAATGTATTAATTTTAAACTTTAAACTTATGCTAAGCTAATAATAGCACCCATGACACATTATAGCCTAAAACATTTTAAACACAAACAGTAAGAGTAAATTACAGCTACATATCAAAAGAATGAATGAAAATGAAAATGTAAAGGCTTATATCTATTAATGACAAAAGGAAATAAGAAGGGCCAACACTGGCAAGCTAACTAGACTAAGATGCCAATAACAATGTGACTTCGTAGCTATTTATTAAATTAGTGAACACTAGCTAGCTAGTAACTTTGAATATGACAGGAACTACATATATATGTTGCAACTGTCTATTTTCTTCTGTAAAACTTCTGAAAAGCTGCTTTGTGACAATATCTACATATAAATTGAATTGAATTGAATTGAACTGTTACTACGCAAAAGAAAGTGTACATTCATCACATTACATTACCTCATTTTACAGTCTTTCCTGGACACCAGAGGGCTTGGGCCTTTCGGAAATATTACTGGAGGCTTATGCATATGTATTGTCGAAAAACAATTTATTGCACTTAAATGGTTAAGATGTAAACAATGTCATTTAGAGTGGTTCGATGCAAAACACTTCTACCGAAGCTACCGAGTTTGAACTGTTCCCAGCAGTAGACATTCACCTTCTGAAAGCTTCCTCATTGGAAGTTATTATAGACAAGGTAAGATCTGTAAACATCAAAATCTGAGCACCAAGAAGTAAAAGAGAGAGTGGGTTCACTGTTATTCTACCCCTTTTGATTTATTTGTTGTAGCAGTCTATGAAGTATTATACAGTTATTATACTGATTTTAAACCATTCATAAACACTTTATGAGGAATGTCTTATTATAAAGTATATAATAAAGCATATTAAAAGCATTCATGGTGGAGGGATATATGCAGGGTGTTGTGAGGGCAAAATAGTCCCCAAAGTACATATACAAACCCAAAATAACGCATATAGGCTCACTGGTGGTTTTGTACAGTAAATAAAAATGACTATAAAAAGACTATGTTTGTGTTGCAGACATCAGGACCCGTGGTTCCCATCAGCACCACAATAAGGCAATCAAAGCATTCTGTTCACAAAGTCAGAGACCACTTTCATTTATTTATTTTTACATTGTGTAAGAATTTCATTATGAGTGGACCAATATGTTTTTGGCCAGTTTTTCATTGGACAGTGAATATATATATATATATATATATATATATATATATATATATATATATATATATATATATATATATATATATATATATATATATAGTGTCAATTTTGTGTTGTGGGCCAATGTTTTCTTTTATTTGACAACAAGGACTCAGCATTTATGCTAAATAATAAGTCTCACATCAAAGAATCGTTATCCAGCACCAGAGTTCTAGTTATTTATACTCATTGAGCGGTTTTACCTAGCATGCTCCTATCATATAATATCATTAGTATAGTGTAGTAATTCACTCAAATGTTTCATTAGTCTAGATTTAAAATATTCTATTTCTTTAAAGCTGCTAATGTTATCTGATAAGAACATTCGCCAGATTCCTGTCTGAATTTTCCTGTTCCACCTTAAATGTTCCTTGATTTAGCTTAATGAAGTACTGGGTAGTCAAAGCAGGTATGAGATAATAACTGAAAATAATAAACTGGGTTGTTTCCACAAGGAAAAGCTTGGACACATGGAAAAGCACTACCTATTGTATTAATACTCTATGAATATTTAATATAAAGAATGTTTTGCTGAACAAATTAAAGCTACCTGTCTGAGAAAAATAGCTTTTTAATGATAATAACGTGTCTTTTAAAGTATCTTTTACACAGTGCTGCATATTCAGTGCAGAACGATGTTAATCAACTACACGTGGGTTAAAAAATGAAGGAAGAACAGTGTAAATGTAATGTTTTCCAAACTATCACTTTAAACCAGTTTGCTAACTAATGAAGCCGAGCCTAGTTGTACAGGAGTAGGAGGCGCTGGGGGCCAAGGCGGGCTGCGGGAGTCATTGATCAGGCTGGGTTAATTATCTATGCCATCATCTCCTATGCTGTTCATTAGCGTAGCTCCAGCACCACAGGAGCCGTGCCCGCTTCCACAGTTTGAGATGCCTAAGGAGGCCACTAATAAAGCCAGGCTGGGAAGCGGGCCAAACGATGAGCATAACAGCTAAATGATCTGAGGAGTGCATATGTTTCATAAACCTTATTAGCTGTGAGGAGCTTCATGTGCGGAGAAGAAAGAGCGTCAGGAACGTCATGCGAACCGTCTTTCCCCTTTTTTTCCTTCTTCGCCTGTTTGACAAGTTAATGTGCGGACCGCTGGTTACGCTGGTCAGGTGTGAATTATGCACAGATGCTATTGTGTTAATCACAGTGATGTACTGCCGCACTGATAGCGCATGAAAGGCTGTGAGATAGCAACAGTCATCCACAATAAAACAATCATATTATACGTTTACCCTTATTATATCTGAAGACAGACCTTAAGGATTAGTGTATTACGCTGAACCCTTAGCATCTGGGCCGGAGTATTTACAGCATGTGTTCCGAGTTTAATTCACAAGCGCTGGCAAATGATCCGCTTTCTCATATTAGATAATTCGTGGGAGGCATCTGTATCGCCAGCACTTTTATAGACGTTTGAGAGGGTGATCGACCGTTTCCTGGAAATAAAAAAATAATAATTCTGAAATTCTCCAGGAAATTTACATAGCACGTAAAAAAAAAAACACTCGAGAGGCCGCGAAGGAGCTGCACGCCAAAAAATGAAAATGAAGACATAAAATATATGACTATCGTTTGACGGCTCACGTTGTGAAGCAAGCAAACTGATGTAAAAGGTTCCTTAAAAGTCTACGGAGGTTCGAGTAAACGGGCATCAAAGCCAAAACAAGCATTTCCAAGCTTCAGTAACGGCTGGAGATAAGCTAAGCTAAGCTAACAAACATGGGGAATCCTGTTCTTGTGATGGAAACATGGTGCCATGTGATGTCAAATGGTTCACTGTAGAGAAACCTACAGGCCCTGATTACTGTAAAGGTTCAACAGAGGTCACCGTATCTACTCTACAACACAAATATACATTTAATATTACATTTACTATCCTAAACCACCAGTGAACCTACACAGGCTTCTGAGTTTTATATGTAACGCTGATGAAGGTGAAGTAGTGGAAACCTGAAAGAATAAGCTTTCTTCTAGGTCTAGTTTACAGCTCATCACCACGTATTAAACATTTGGTTTAAAATACTTTTTAAGCTCAAGCCTGATCACGAAACTGTCATCGAACAATTTCTCAGACATCATTTGTATCCATGTTGTAGCTTTTAGAGGCATTAAGCTCTTCAGACGTCTGGTTCCATTCACCACCACTGTACACAGTTCTCACTGTGAGAGTTTCTCTAACACAGAGCATTTCACACCAAATCTGTGAAGCTGAAACAAATGGAGTGGAGTTCCCCTTTAAGATGTTATGCATCGTCTGCTCTTTTCAAACGCATCTCATGAGTTTGTAGAAATCTTTTTTCCATTTTTCTTTCTGAAGCACTACTTTTGGCCAAAGACTAATCACTTGAATTATACTTTAAAGGGTCATTCTGATCAAAACTAGTATTTAATATGTTATGTCTTATGTTGTGTACATTATTCCTCATGTATTGTATATTGGTTTTTTTTCAGCGTTACATAACAATACCAAACATGCATTACAGAAATTAATCGAGAATCTCTACAGAGCTCAATGAATGATCTAGAGCCGCTGTAGCCGCTGCTATAAAGATTTACAAATACATCTGTAGCAGTCACGTGCAGTTTGGGCAAAAGTTTTGTAGATTTTTTGTTGTAATTAAAATATAGGAAACACACTTAATGCACATTTAGTGATTATTTGCTGAATCAAACACATAAAACATCTTCTTTCAACATTTTCAATTCTGCAAATAAACTAAGGCTGTTAAGAAAATATTGCATGTTTTATTTTCAACTTAAAAACAAGGGTGTTTATACTTTTGCATGTTTGTAGGTAATTTGCATATGTCATTTTTCTTTGTTAATACAATAATTCTGTTAAAAATATTGAATATTGCTAGCTAGCAATATTTTATTTCTATCTTCGAGGCACATCGCCAGAGGGTGGGTTTTAAAGCCTTTAAACCAAGAAAATTCAAAGTTTTACATGTTTACAAAAGACTTTTGGACTGTGAAAAAATTAGGTGTTAAAATTAATTTTAAATTGTAAAAAGTTGGATTAACTTTCTGTTCTATTAAAGAAATGCAACCTATCTAAGCTACTTAAAATATACTAAATTAGCACAGTATAACTAAAATCACTATGTTAAGTCAACACAACCCCCCCTCCCCACATCACCATTTCGGTTTTGTAATAAACTCAACTAGTTCAAAATGAAGGACTCCAAATTCAAGTAGTTGCTTTTGTATTTCTTAAAATATAAGCCCAGTTGACCACCACTCAAAGAAATCAATTTCCATACATCAAATACTATGTCTGCATTTATGCAAGAAATAAACAAAATGACTTGCATATACAGTCCTTACATCTGTTTACATTTACTGCAGAGTTAAATGAATTGTATTGCTTAAAAGTTGGTCACTAGAGTCACCATCATTGACTGTGTTGTGCACAACTGATTTTTTTCTTTGTTCCCTCTAAAAACAGTTCTTAAATAAAACAGTAGAGCACAATACAAAACATCTGAATATCTGAACAGAGCAGTAATATCCAACAGAAATGTTAATGTAAACAAAGATTTGAGTCTGGCATGAAGTGTTCACAGTAACACTTGAAAAGTTATACCCTGTGGATACAAGTTATCACTTCCATTAACAGCTGGCGTAGTGAAGCAGAGCGTCCCTTTAAAGTTAGCAGTTTGGAGACAACAACAAGGACCTGCTTCTGTCTCTCGTTCTGGCGCTCACACACTCATTTCATAGGTCGCTCGAGCGGCAGGTTTACATGCTCAATTTAAGGCAATCAATGCACAAGTGGACCACTTCACTCAAGCCTGGGAGAACGCAGATCAGTCCACCCTGTAGTTTTAGATGAATGCCACGTTAACGCTCAAGCCCCTCAGGGCATTAGCACAGGAGGAAATCACTGGAGTGCTCCCCCTGTGGAGGCCGTTCCCTGCTGCTATTTATTTACCCCTGAAATGCATCTCTCTCGTTCAAGCCTTTCTCTCTCTCTCGGCCACGTTCCCCTCTTTCAGCCCTCATGTTGTCGACCATAACTAAGGGACCTGTTAATAGGGCCTTATCTATAAATCCTAAACAACAGAGCCACGGTGGGGTGAGAGATTGGGGGGGGGGGGGGGGGGGGGGGGCGAAAGTCAGATGAAAAAGGCACAGGGGGGGGGCTTAAAATCAAATAAATCACACCTGGCCGGCTGGTGGAAACTGGCACAGCACTCCTTATATTACACTCAAATTACTCCATTTGTTCCTCGAGATATTTTAATCCGCCCTGACCTCAAACTTCCCATGAACCAGCGCCTGAACAAAAGGCCGCCCACTGTCTTCGCAGTAAATCTGTTGTCTCCCTTCTGGGCCCTGGACCGGGACTCATAGATCACTACTGCGCCGCAGCTTGCTTCAATTTACTCAATTAACTTGGGTAAAGCACTTGTAAGTTCTGCAGATGTTGGTTTATTATCGGGGACTAAAATGTACAAGTGAGTTCAGGAGCCCGGGGTTATGGCAAGGTTGACGGAGGGGGGAAGGGTGACCCCTCAGCTTTCATATTCAGGCGCTGAAGAAAGGGGCGAGGAGGAAGGGAAACGAGAGCTGACAAAGTTTATGGGTATATATGTGTATACGTTAGCACGCTAGAATTAGTCTAGCCTAGCTTCATACGATAGTGGTCCAGATGAAGCCGTTGGTAGTCGGAGGGCTGCCTGATTCAGATAGCCGGTGATTAACACAGGTTTAATTGCTCCTTGTGACAGAGGGCCCGGCTAAAGACGGCTAGCGGCCCAGGCTAATGATTTCCGCCGCCGCAGCTGGTGGGGTTTCCAGCCTGGCCTTGCTTTATGAAACATGCCTGTGAAGCTTTAACACACATGAAATGGCTTAGTCTACCCCCAACCCCACCACCTGAATCACTCACAGATGACAGTCCTCCAGCGAGCGTCCGTGAATCATTACAGGAGCATCGCGTCTCGCCCGCTTCCAGAGACGGCTCTGTTTAGCGCTCGGGCCCGGCTCGCAAACCGAGGCGGCGAACGGAATCCGCACCAGCAATCAAAACATCAGCAACACAATGTTTAAATGAGCGTGAATAAACCATTTTTATCTCCGCTTGACCTCCCCGGGATAAATCAAAGGCCGAGTGACGTGAGGAATGTAAAAAATACTGTAAGGGGCGCTCGCTAATATTTAACAGGTGCTTGCTAGCATCACTATAAAACATGCCGGTTGCGGCCAGCTGTAGGACGATATATTTCAGGAGTTGGCTGACTACATTTCAATTAAGAGCGGCAACACAGGCTGACATTCATGGAGCTTTAAAATAAGCTTTTGATAAATGATTTTCCTCTGTTGGGCTAACATGCTAAGTGCGCCGCAGCCATATTAAGGGGGAAGCTCTTATCTCTGCTGCTGAGTGGGCCGGACAGAGTGAAAGCTGGTTTTCGGGGGTCCTCTGTGACAGTTTAATGACGTGCTCGATGAATCTGACAAGTCACGTGTATCTCCGGAGCAAGATTACAGGCGTGAAGGCTGTGCATCATCAAGCAGCTAAACAAATCAAATTAATGGGCCCGTGTTGAGGCCTGTGCGTATCTCAGTATGAGGGATAATTAATGATAACCTGACTAGTACGTATGGTGATATATCACTGACGTTATCACACCATCTTCGCAATGAGAAATACAATTCCCTGTGAAGGGCTGCGTAATGCAAACAATAACATTTACCTCAACATTAAAGGGACTTTTCATGGAGTTTTCAAAATGTTCACATAATTCAATCACTAAAATGTAAACAAAGTCATGCAGAGTTTTTTGGTGGGAGATGGTTCATTATAGAGAAACTTGCAGAATCAGATTCCATCCCAGTGCTGGTGATAGGAACCAGGGGTCTCGATGACTATGACACATAGAAACCTTTACTTCTAGACTTCATCTGTGTTGTTATATGGACCCTCCAAACAAAACTGTTTGAACCGCCATCCCACTGTAGTTATTCAGAGCTCAGATATTTACAAGGAATATTTTATGATCTATTTTAATCCTAGGCATTTATTGAAATGGTAATAGTATATAGTATATATTATGTAGTATATAGTAAAAACTTTACAGGAGAGGGCATTTTTATTTTTAATGTAAGCCAATGGAACCAAAACAAATGATGTTGAAAAATAAAAATCAACAAAAACATACATACATGTTTTCTTTAGATGGCAATGATATAATAGTATATAATAATATAAAATATATAATATATAATATATAGGTAAGTTACATGTTTTTTTTTTGTTTGCAGGTGTCAGGGTGCCAAACATTTGAAAAAAAACTTAAAAATACTTCAAATGTATATTTGGTTTACTTACAGTGAAGTTGAAAAATTTAATGTTTATTTTTTTGCTGTCCCATTTTTTTAAGGTCCCTACCGAATTACAAAAAATGCCTTGTTTCATAGGCAGAGACTTAATTAAGCCATGCCCCTACATTTTACAGCAGGAGGTGAGACTGCATCCCTGTCTTTCATGGACACATGGCAAAGCAGCTAGATCGCTTTGTAAATGTGAATATAATAAAATGGATAATAGATAAAACAGACTGTCATATATTTTAAATAGAATAAACATGAATAAGATAATAAGATATGGTGAGAAAAACTCATATCTTGTTGTTCTTTTAGATCTTATATTTCTCAATATAAGATTGTTGTAAGCTTATTAGAAGATTTTTAAAAAACTTGTTTACAGTTTTTATTTGCTTTAAGTGATTTTAATAAGCCACTATATTGACAGATAATTTTGTTTGTATTAAGAAATATGCTTCAAACCAGCTTGAAATGATCAGCCAATATATAAATATGTAACATGACAGTCAAGAAGTAAAAACATTTCTATAAACGAGCTCAATAATCTAATAATAATCTTACAACAATCCCCAAATTAGAAATCTAGATTATACTAGATAAATCATTTTACTTACCAAGATATCATGTTTTATGGTATTCTGCTTTAACTATAACTCTAATTTTGCAGTATGATCTCTATGTAAATGATAATGATTAAACAAACAAAACTAAACAAACAAAAAAAACTGGATTTACATTTCATTCTTAAACATAAATGTATTTTTTATATATATATATATGTATATGTTTCCGGCAGCATACTTATGATCAGACCCCGTCTGTGAGGGAGCTATTAGAGGTGGACGTCTGGTTCCTATCACCACCACTGTGAACAGTTCTGACTCAGTAAGTTTCTTTGGAACTGAGCATTTCACACCAAACCACTCTCAAAGGCTTTTATGGATCTTAACCATTTAGTTATAGAGACAATTTGCCAAATTAGCGAAGTTAAGCCAATATAGCCTTTAGCTCGTGAAAAGATCCAAAACAGTATGACGCAAATGTTTGCTTGGCTGATTACTCGCTTCTGCAGTACAACAGTATGACAAAGTCGTATGTGTTAACTTTTGCGTACAGTGTTCATTTGAGTCCTGTGTAAGGCGAGGCAGACTCAAATGAGCTGGTTAATTTATCCCTGTTTAATTTCACTGTGAACGTTTGTGAAAGAGACAAACATAGCACGTTTTTCACCCTCCACGTTACAAAAAAAAAGTGTAGCCGTCCTTTGGGAAATAATAATTAGCAATTCGCCGCTAATGATATACCCTGCGGGAAAGCACATTAATTTATGCGAGTGAATGCCTCATTTTGAGGTGTATTCCACTTAATTATGAAACAAATTCAATTGTTCGTCTATCTGCAACGAGACAAGCAACATCTTGTTCAACGCACTGTGAGTCAGCTTGATCCAATTAGGCTAGAACGGAGACCTTCGTAATCGCTCCTCTTCCAACCAACCAACCCCCCCCCCCCCACCCCCATCCCACCCCACCAGCGCCTCCTCCACCCCCTCCCTTCCATTCGTTTAACTAGTCAGAGGAAAAATAAAAGTTGTGCTTGGGGAGAACAGAGGAATACAAATGTTAGAGACGAGGCAGGAGAAGAAGTGTGACCTTTCTGAGCAAGGGGTCCAGGACGTGGGGGCAGGATAGTAGATGGTCCTCTCGCCCTTGGGCCTCCACTAATAGGTTTTGAAGAAGAGGAACCAAGGCCTCTCATTTCTTTCCTGTCTTCGCCGACTGCTCCTAAGGGAGTGATAGGGAAGTGGAGAAAAGTATAATGAACTCCTTTGCCTTTTTTTCCCTCCTTTAACTGTCAACTAAATCACCGACGTGGCCCGGCAATCCACCATTCCCACATCCAACGGACACGCAGCTGTTCTCCCGACCGCCGCTCAGGTTCGAGCAAACGGGCTAATTCATACTATCCCAGACAAAGCTAGCTGGACACGGCCTGTGCCAGAATTTACAGCTGTGCCAAAATATCACACTTCCACACCTCCTCGCACCGAACAGGGTGCTATTTAATCAGTTCCCGCTAAATCAAAGCTAGCATACACTCTCCAAAATGGCTTATATCCAAAATATAAATATATGTACTGGTGTAAGATTAAAAATCAAGTTATATGACTTTGCCAGATTTTTGCCATTTTATTAAGTTCTGGTAAGACAAATGATCTTATGTTATATTGATTATATAATATATATTAATGTATATGAATTACAAGTGTTGTTTCAACACACTATCATGACTAACCGGGACTTAAAATGTTTGATTAAACAATGAAAATCAAAATGTAGTGGCAACTTAATAAAATAACTTTTCTATTTGTTTGAATTCCCTTCCTGGGAAAGTTGAAATTCCCCTGTATGCTGGACACCACAAACTTTAATGTTTGGACAAGTCTTTATCATTTTTATGATATTTTGCTTTTGTGCCTTACCTTTGCCTACTTTGCGGATATGGCAAAGGCACAAACAATTTAGCAAGCTAGCTAGTTAGCTGGCCAGTTAGCTTAATTTGGTCTTTATCACAATAAATCCATAAGAAACATTTTTATGACCCACACAGCTAATTTAATAAGATTAACTCTGCTCATTTTTGCCATTTTATTGAGTTCTGGAATAAATTATATCATATTAGATTAATTATATTAATATATGTTACTAATATATCAATAACATTAATATATTTTATTAATATTATAAGTGTTATTTAAATACACTTTCATAACTAACCAGAACTTAAAATGTTTGATTAAACAATAAAGATCCAAATTCAGTTTCTGGCAACTTGATTAAAAAGTTTGCAGAACTTAATTTTATTACTTGTTTGAATTTCTTGTTTGGACAAGTTTAAAATCTGCTGTATGCTGGACACCACAAACCTTAATGTGGGAACAAATCACGATTCAAAAAGCATGTTCTTTTATAAGCATTTTTATGATATTTTGATTTTGTGAATCCGAAAAACAATTTAGATAGCTAGTCAGTCAGTAAGTTAGTTAATTAGTTAGCTGGCCAGCCAGTTTAATGTGGTCAAATCACATTGTGTTATGACCCACACAGCTATTTTGCTCTTGTGATACGATGAACTCTTCTCGTTTTGCGGGTGTTGAAAAACTGTAGACACAAACTACGTAGCTAAAGGCTAGTTATATTCAGTTAGCTGTGCTAGCTAGCTGTCATTATATCAGTTACAAACATTTTTATGACCAACACAGCTATTTTGCTCTTGTGATACTATGAACTCTGCTCATTTTGTGGGTGTCAAAAGTCTTGGACACAAACTTATTAGCTAGCTAGTTAGGTAGATAGTTAGCTAGTTGTAGCAGTTAGTTAGCCAGCCTAAGTCGTTCATAGACTGCTGTTATATCGGTTAGCTTTTTTGCTTTTTTGATTCGGTCATCTGCTCATTTTGCGGCTATATGGATCCATATATCTGTTATCTGGCTAACTAACTAACTAACCTTCGAAGGTTAGTTAGTTAATTAGCCAGATAGTTTGCTTAAAGCGTGCTATTTAAAAATGCTTATTGCTTATAGCTGAAAAGCTGATTTATCATGCTTAAAATATTGTATATACAACCTATAACTTATAAACATATATATGTTTAATATATACAATATATGTACAATATATGTTCAATGTTGACATGTGGAAGTTTCTGTTATCTAAAAAAACACTTGGCTAAAAGGCTAATTCACTATACCTGTTGAATCAACGTAATTCTATCAGCAGTTCACATAAATCAAAAAACTTGCAAAACTTTGCCATATATTTTTTGTTGCTTAATTTTTGTGTACAAGTTGGCTAAAAAGAGGTAAACAGACTTAGCTTTGTTTAGGTAGCTTAAACAAGTTCAGCAACATGTGCACCACAAAGAGAAAAGGTCTACCACATGGTCATGCTAGCATGTCTGCTCTTGGTTAGAAGTCCAGATCTTTATCGACAGGCCGTCCCAGGCATCCCCGGCATTCTGCCGAGATCGATTGGCAACATTCCAGCCCCTGGCCCAGCCCCTGCCCTCTCCGTCCCCCCTTCTGTAATGATGAAATGGAATTAATTAGCCCCCATTAATTTAGCAAAAACAAATAAGCACCTCTGCCCTCTGCCTTAGGTTGGCTCTGCCGTGTGCAGGTGGTTCTGATTTCTCTGTGCTTCATCAGCCGCTGCTGTTGGGCTAATCTATTGGCTGGAGAGGCCTGACCGCTACAGGCCATGACCTCTTTCCTTGTCCTCCCTGCACGGCTGTCTTTAAGGCAGTCCACCCAGCTGGCCCCACCCCGCCCTCTATCTTCAGTATTTCCTGTGATCTTATCTACATGTGTCAAGTAACACTCTAAAGATGGGCTAGAAGTGTGTGGTTAGACGTAAGTGATTGGATTTTGATTGTCACAAAATTGGCCTAATTATGTGGCAGTTAATTACACGCACTCGCAGGGCAGCGGCAAGTACAAAGAGTTTAGCGATATCAAAACCAACAGCTTTCATCAAAGGAAAACACCTTTGAACAGCTCTGGCAGGAAGGACATGGAAATAAATTACCAGCGAGCACATTGACCATGTCATATCAAAACCTCATGAATCAGTTTTATTTTTCACACCATTTCATTACAATTGGACGAAGAGAAATAACTCAACACTGCTCAGAACAAAACTTTCACATGAACAGGAAACAGATAATAAAACTGTGTGTTTCTGCGTGTTTCACTGCTTATATGTGGATTACTGCACTGAAGTCAGGGTTCAAAACACTTTAGACTTAACATAATTGACTAGGACTAAGCTTTCTTCAGCTTTGAGTGACCCTATACCCTAATCATAATCATCTTCATTTTATTACATTGAAGAATTGAACATTCCATTTCATCCCTTCCGTAACTGTACTGAATGTTTCAGTGCTGATATTTAAAAAAAAATAGTAAATGTTTAGCAGAAATAAAAAAATGACAGCCAGTATATGACTGGCTTTATATCATAATATAACATTCCACTTGATCAATAGTCTCTATCAAAATAGTCACTACTGAAACTTTTGTGAATGATTGTTTTAATGATAATAGTATTGAAATAGTATTTATAGTAAATAGTATTTCGGTAGTGATTGTTTCGGTAGAGACAATTCTAGCTTTGATTTTTTTTAAATTCTTTGATTCTACTAACAAAGTCACTACTGAAACTGCACTGAATGTTTTAGTACTGATTGTTTTGATATTGACAAATGTAGCAAATTTTGAGAATTTAAAAGCGGTAGTTGGTACATAACTTGCAGACATAGCTTTGAACATCATTATATAACATTCCACCATACCATTTGCATTAACCGAAACATGACATGAGGCATCATTTTTTTATTAAATCTGTTTTTTTAATTAATCATAGTATAAATCTAAATGTTTTAACTTCATTTAAATATAATTCCAGAACACAAAATATAATTTTATTATTATTTATTATTATTAAGTTTAGGGGTTAAGGTTTTGGGACAGACACCCCTCCACATATATATAATATAGAAGATATTGTTCCAACAGCGACAATATGTTATTGAAAACTTGAAAGAAAAAAAAAAACATTTGCTCAAAGTGGGCTTGTTCCCAATCAACTACTGAGATGTACATCTGCTGTGGAGCTGTTACTGGTCTTGAAATCTCTTACTGGTATAGATGCAGGCTCTAACCTTTCTTTATCACTGCCAAACACAAGCCAGGGCCACAAATGGCTCCCAAAGCAGGGTTCCACACACAAGAACAATGGCGGGAAAGCTGACGTGGGCAGATTAGGAGAGTCCACAGAGGCTGGATCTGTCCCCTACACACAAGGTATGGCTCACAAAGGCCAGACATGGACCCCCCCAGCCCCCAAACTCCCTCCCCCTACCCTACTCCCGCCTGATACAGTCGCTTTTGGATTCATTTGATTTTAGCCTCAGCTGAAATCACCAACACAGTGGTGGGCAATCAACACCCAGCCTCTTTTGGGTGCTCAAAGCAGCCTTTAGGACTTGTGTTTGAAGCCCGTCTTTGTGATGTCGAGTTTGTTTCTTTCAGAAGTTTTCAGTCACAAAGTTTGCACAGTACAGCACGGGCACTGTGGGGGCGGGTCGTGATTTGGAGGCCACACCCATGCAGGGGAAAACATCCGGGTAATTCGTTAATAGCAGTAAAGTTTTCCGGCTGCTGCTCTGAAGCAGAGATCTAGATTAAAGAAAGATTAAGAAACACAAGTATCCCTTAAATGGCAACTTTACAGGAGAAGTCTTTACTTTCAATGTAAGTCAATGGAACCAGAATATTTTCCAATATGTTTTGAAACGTTTCTATTGGTCCATTCAGTGTGAAACTCTCACACAATTTAAAGAACAGCTCTTATGGTCAAATAATGTAGAAAAATAAAAATCAACATAAATGGGGATACATGTTTTTCTATGGACAGCGACCATATGAGAACCACTTTTGGTTCCATAAGGAAGGTTCTGTCCAGATATGTTGAAGTAATTGAGATCTGTGGGTTTAAAACCCCTTTTCAAAGCCTGAATATGGGCAGTGTGCTTGATCTATCTAGCCCCAATGCTGCCACTTAGCAACATACAGTGGGGCAAAAAAGTATTTCGTCAGCCACTGATTGTACACGTTCTCCTACTTAGAAACATGAGAGAGGTCTGTAATTTTTGTCACAGGTACACTTTAACTATGACAGACAATTTGAGAAAAATTAAATCTAAATAATCGCATAGTAGGGTTTTTTTAAAGAATTTATTTGTAAATTATGGTGGAAATAAGTATTTGGTCACTCAAAAACAAGCAAGATTTCTGTCTCTCACAGACCCGTAACTTCTTCCTCAAGAAGCTCTTCTGTCCTCCACTCGTTACCTGTATTAATGGCACCTGCTTGACCTCGTTATCTGTTTAAAAGACACTTGTCCTCTTTGCAGAAAAACAGCCCCAAAGCATGATGTTTCCACCCCCAAGCTTCACAGTAGGTAACTCAGCATTCTTCTTTCTTCCAAACATGACAAGTTGAGTTTTTACGCAAAAGTTCTATTTTCTGACCACATAATATTCTCCCAGTCTTCTTCTGGATCATCCATATTCTCTTTGGCAAACTTCACACGGGCCTGGACATGTACTGGCTTAAGCAGGGGGACACGCCTGGTACCGCAGGATTTGAGTCCCTCTTGGCGTGTGTCCCTCTGATAGTAGCCTTTGTTGCTTTGGTCCCAGCTCTCTGGGATTTTTGCTCACCGTTCTTATGATCATTTTGACCCCACGGGATGAGATCTTGCGTGAGACCCCAGATCAAGGGAGATTATCAATGGTCTTGTATGTCTTATATTTTCTTACAATTGCTCCCACTATTGATTTACTCACACCAACCTGCTTGCCTATTGTAGATTCACTCTTCACAGCCTAGTGCAGGTCTACAGTTTTCTTTCTGGTGTCCTTCGACAGCTCTCTGGTCTCGGCCATGGTTGAGTTTGGAGTCTGATTAAACCTAAAACAAACAGCTGTCGACTGTAAATGCTTTGTTAAACTGGTCTGTTCCTCTCCTCCATTGGCCATCACTGCTGTTCCTCTCCTCCATTGGCCATCACTGCTGTTCCTCTCCTCCACTGGCCATCACTGCTGTTCCCCTCTCCACTGACTCTCACTGCTGTTCCTCTCCTCCACTGACTCTCACTGCTGTTCCTCTCCTCCACTGACTCTCACTGCTGTTCCTCTCCTCCACTGACTCTCACTGCTGTTCCTCTCCTCCACTGACCATCACTGCTGTTCCTCTCCTCCACTGACTCTCACTACTGTTCCTCTCCTCCACTGACTCTCACTACTGTTCCTCTCCTCCACTGACTCTCACTACTGTTCCTCTCCTCCACTGACTCTCACTACTGTTCCTCTCCTCCACTGACCATCACTGCTGTTCCTCTCCTCCACTGACTCTCTCTACTGTTCCTCTCCTCCACTGACTCTCACTACTGTTCCTCTCCTCCACTGACTCTCACTACTGTTCCTCTCCTCCACTGACTGTCACTGCTGTTCCTCTCCTCCACTGACCGTCACTGCTGTTCCTCTCCTCCACTGACCATCACTGCTGTTCCTCTCCTCCACTGACTCTCACTGCTGTTCCTCACCTCCACTGACCATCACTGCTGTTCCTCTCCTCCACTGACTCTCACTACTGTTCCTCTCCTCCACTGACTCTCACTGCTGTTCCCCTCTCCACTGACCATCACTGCTGTTCCTCTCCTCCACTGACCATCACTGCTGTTCCTCTCCTCCACTGACTCTCTCTACTGTTCCTCTCCTCCACTGACTCTCACTACTGTTCCTCTCCTCCACTGACTCTCACTACTGTTCCTCTCCTCCACTGACTCTCACTGCTGTTCCTCTCCTCCACTGACCATCACTGCTGTTCCTCTCCTCCACTGACCATCACTGCTGTTCCTCTCCTCCACTGACCATCACTGCTGTTCCTCTCCTCCACTGACTCTCACTGCTGTTCCTCACCTCCACTGACCATCACTGCTGTTCCTCTCCTCCACTGACTCTCACTACTGTTTCTCTCCTCCACTGACTCTCACTACTGTTTCTCTCCTCCACTGACTCTCACTGCTGTTCCTCTCCTCCACTGACCATCACTGCTGTTCCTCTCCTCCACTGACTCTCACTACTGTTCCTCTCCTCCACTGACTCTCACTGCTGTTCCTCTCCTACACTGTCACTGCTGTTCCTCTCCTCCACTGATCGTCACTGCTGTATCTCTACTCCACTGACCATCACTGCTGTATCTCTCCTCCACTGACCATCACTGCTGTATCTCTCCTCCACTGACCATCACTGCTGTATCTCTCCTCCACTGACTCCTACTGGTGTTCCTCTCCTCCACTGACTCTCACTGCTGTATCTCTCCTCCACTGACTCCTACTGGTGTTCCTCTCCTCCACTGACTCTCACTGCTGTATCTCTCCTCCACTGATTGTCACTGCTGTTCCTCTCCTCCACTGACTCTCTTTGCTATCTCTATCCTCCACTGACTCTTACTGGTGTTCCTCTCCTCCACTGACTTTCACTGCTCTTCCTTTCCTCCACTGACTCTCACTGCTGTTCCTCTCCTCCACTGACTCTCACTGCTGTTCCTCTCCTCCACTGACTTAATGTACTATAGTGATAATGTACAGCCTGTTTCACTCATTTCTCTCATGTTTAGTTCAGCTTGGGAGTGTTTGAATGACGGGTGTCAGTCATACATGCTCATTAGAATATAAGTCACATATATAGAATATAAAAATTTTAATAGTGTGTATTGTTTATAGCATCATATCGTCTACCAAATGGCAACTTCACAGGAGAGACCAAAAACCTACTTTACTTTTAATGTAAGTTAATGGAACCAGCTTTTTTCCTAAGCTATTTTGGAGCATTTCTATTGGTCCATTCATCATGAAATTTTAACACAGTGTAAAGGACGACTGTAGAGTTAGAATTTTTTGGAAAATTAAAATAGTAAAAAATGGAAATACTTGGTTTTCATTGGACAGCTACGATATACATTCAGAACCTGAGCTTCCCCTTGAGGCCACACAGTAATTAACTGGTGGATACAGTGAGCACCACCGCACACGAGTTTGTTCTTGCCTCTGGTTTCATAGGATGCAGCACTGGGCGAAAGTCAAGACAGGCCGTGTGTGACTCCATCGCACTCTAATTGAACTTGTTTATCAGGGCTAAGCCATTGGGAGTGGGCCTCGACCAAGGACTTTATCTGCTGCACGATTCAATTAACCAGCAATGATTTCACTCATGACAAAATCTTAATCTAGACTCCTGTGTTTTCTCGATAGGGGGACGTATGCCGGTTATATGATTGCTTTTCCCGCCTATCATATTTACTTTGGTCAGAGAGAACGGCAAATCTCTAACCCTCTGTCTTGCTTTTTCCCCCTCTCTGCTTGGAAGCAATTCCGGATACAGAAGTCAAGCACCCTGAAGCGTGTTAATACTCACATATTGAAGTCTTACAGCGGGGTTTAGATACAGTACCTGCAGACTTAGGCATTGATAACAGACCCAGAGCGCCAAGGTGAAGTTTTCTCGGGTTTGGGAGAAAGTAGGATATTGTGTTTAAAGAGTTCACAATCAGATTCCGAAATGTATTTTATTTTTTTGCCACTTACTTTATAATGAACTTCTTAAAAGTGCCAGGGATGACAGAGTGAGGTATTCCGGCATCCCAAAGTTCAGTAGGTTCAGTAATTTAACATACACACTTTCTATGGGATGTTGTTTCTCAAACGTATTGTGAGGTTAGTAACACTTTATTGCAGCTTGTCTATGGTCACGTTTTAGCTTAGGCCTTCTTTAGAATTCAAGAGAAAAGAGAAAACAAAGGTGGTGCAGCTGCCCAACAAGTCGTCCCCTACAGAAAACGACATTCTGGATACGTGAATTAACAACTTTTTAATGTAAAAGTTTCTTTGCATGCATTATTGACTCTGTGCTTAGTGCGTGTTATTGGCATTCCTCTGGAGAACATGATAATATGCATGGTGTACAACAGGGTTCTGTACTAGGCCCACTTTTCTTTTCATAGCAGATGGTAGATGGTTCAGAAATATCACAGAAAGAAGTTTAGCAGTGGGCAGTGCTGGTTTTACTTTTACGGATGTATTCTAATGTTTGGACGTTACTGGTCTAACAACATGTTTTGTTTATTTTCTAAGTGAAAATAAATAAACAAACATCACTGTGCAAAGTTTTTCGGCCCTCGAGGACATTATTATATTTAAAAAAAAACTTTCCAGACAAGAAGCTTTTATTATTTTATCGTTTTTAAATCTTCAAACAGCATGAATATAGTACTTGATGGTTTTACATATATCAGTGTGTTTATTTAACCCTTTCCAAGCCTCTCCTTGTGGAAACAACCCAGTATTATTTACAGTTCTCATCTAATACCTGCTTTGACTGCTCAGTACTTCAAGCTAAATCAAGATTTCTGCTGAAGGAATTTAATACGTTCTTACAATGTCTGGAGCGTCCAGGAGAAATCTGGAACTACACTTTGTTCTTCAAAAAGGAGCATAAGATATATGATCTACTTCTTTCCTAATAAGATATTTATGCTACTTTGTATTGAATGTATGATTATTTACATCTGTTCTAATCATATCTGGTGTTCCTACTGGTAGACATACACTTATTGATCAGATAAAGACTTTTAAACAGTCAGCTTATGTGCCTAATACCTTTGCAAGGGATGTATGTTATGCTTTAAACACACTTTTGTGCATTTTAATATACAAACACTGCCATTTATTGAATTTAACATCATAATAAAAATCACAGAATATGCAAAAGATATTATGCACTCACATTTGCAAGAAGGTTATATTTAGGTTTGCTTAAATATAGAGGATGACTTTATGTGTTTTCACTGACTGATATTTGCCCCATAACTCAGACAGCCAGTTTTTTAAACCCAGATTAAGCCTATTTCCTTTAATGGTCACACACTGAAATCGAAGTTTAGTCCAAGACCAGGCCTGATTCATGTCCATGAAACCAGCCACAGCATGTATGATCTCACCTTAAATCATGTTAAATAAAGCAATTGATCCAATTTGGCATGTTGTCAACTGAGCCCAAGCTTATACATCTTAAATCATTCAATAAATCCAATTATGTGTTCAGGGGCTTTGCTGAATACAAACTCATAGCGCTTAAATCATTAAACTGATCCAATTAGGTGCTTAGGGAGTCAGTTGAGTGTAAACTACTAGAGCAGGTCAGTGTCTGTCGCTTCAAGTTAAAACAACATCCTCCTCCCTTCAGCCAGAACCCTGGTGAGCTGACCCCAACCAGGTCGAGGTCAGCGAGGTGCGGGTATGGATCGGCCGGGTTTGGACAAATGTTACCCTCCTGGAAAATTCCAGGGCTGGACTGTAGTCCTAATTCCGTGATTCATCATTCTGCCTGAAAAGTGGGGCTCAACAAACGGGATCCTGTTTGGCACGAGAACGTTACTTTTATCCACATATTTATTTTGCAGTTTGACGACTATCTTTATAATTGGCTTGAACACGCCAAAGATCTGAGGAGGATAACCTTTAACTGGTACAGAACGTTGATGCCATTATACATTAACAAAAAGGAGATCAGGGGTTTCCCGATAACGATTGATCTTGGTGATTTACGAACAACTTTAAGAACGGCGTAACTTTAAGAACCCCAATTTTGCAAGGAATTCTTCTCAGGATGAAATAAAAGCCAAATGCTTAAAGAAATAGAGAAAAAAAACATGATATTTTCCAAAGCTTATGGAAGTTCTATAGATAAAGAGAAAGAGCAGAAATGGGAGAAGATTGCTAGGAACATAAGTGCCTGCTCATCAGATACTCACCTTTTATCTATTATATATTTATATGTGGATATTAACAAATAATGTACTGTACTTTAAGCAGTTTTAACTGTTTTTTTCACGTGATTACGATGATTCCAACCTTAAAATAAAAAAAAGTAATTTTGATAAAGAATATATTGAAGATGATTGGCAGGAGGCAGTTGGATCTATCAAAACATCCTTTACCTGTAATAGACTGGTTGAAACCCAGTACAGAATTTTTCATTGACTGTGTATAACTCCTCATATTTTAAATAAAATGAACCAACAGATATCACCCCTGTGTAACAAGTGACAAAAGGAATGAGGTACCTCTATGCACTGCATGTAAAATTCTGGGATAAAATTGCTCAAGAGCTGGGAGTGTACCTTGAAACCAGAGTTGGTAAAGACCCAGGATTTTTTTTATTATTATTTAAAATATGTTTTTATTAAATCAAAATCTAAAAGAATTTATTAAATATATATTATTTGTACTTTCTGATTTACATCTTACAGTTGTTACGGTCTGGTCATTGTGTCTATTGTTTAATCTTGTTTGAAAATGAATAAAATTCATTTACAAAAAAAAATACAAATAAAAAAAGTAAAAAGTACATGTACTCATAACTAAGACACACTGAGTAGGATGAGGATAAGAGCTGAAATCTGCCACCCTAATGAAGTCCACCTTCATGAAGGTTAATTTGGCGTTTTATTTGAGTTTCTCATTCCTCCTTAACTTAAATGCCGCCAGAATGTAAGTGCCACACTGTATAAAGTGAAATAGGAAATTCAAATATGAAGCCAACTTTAACTTCGCTCCGCTGGAACGCAAAAGCACCAAATGTTGGAGAACTTTACTCAAACAAAAGAAAGTTGTTTTAAAAAAATGGAGCTGCCTTAAAATTTTGAGTTATCCAAACCTCTGGCCATTTAATTACCTAAAAATTTGAAGGCAGTGCGGACATAAACTTGCTTCAAACAAAAACACCTTTCTGTTTTACAGCGTTCGTGCACGGCCGTTTTCCAAACAAGCTCCAGATACGGCATTTCAGAACGTCTACAGCAGCTTTCGAGAAGCGATGTAGAGTGACCACTTGTAGGGCCAGTCATTTCTAGTCACTGGCCACCCATGTCCACTGTGGAGAATAACTATTGCATTAAACAAGCTGGCCACATGTGTGGAGTGGAGTGTTGTGGGTAGAATGTTTGGAGTTTCTGTAATAACAGTTGTATATGTATGTTAGGTAATGTGACTTATGGCTTGAAACGTCATCAATTTCTCAAAAAACGACTTTTCAGCTTTTGTAACTTTTCCTCCTAGTGTAAAAACTCAAATTTCAGGCTTCTCCTTTCAGAATTCTTTTGCACATTTTCACAATTCACAAAATTCAATGTCTATAGATTAAAAAACCTGTCAGAGACACTGAGCCAAGGTGAACAACCAGGGGTATAAATACACAGTGAACATGCGAGAAACACCTGGGGCTAACAAGATGAACTACAGACTACACACATATGACAAGGTGGCAGGACAGTGGAGGTGACACCGACCAAAACAACAACAGCAAAAGCAAATGAAAGAAGGTAAACATACAGAACTAAAGAACGACAGGGGCGGGGTTATGCGAGATGCGTCAGTGCGGTCGGCATTTTGCTGATATTTCCCCCCAAATGCTTCAGCCCAGCGTTGAACAGCAAACAAGCACATGGGGAAACTTCAATTCTGATCAATTCCAGCAAATATTTCCATCCTGTATTCTTCGTTCGGCCCAAATACGAGTACATGCTAACAGTTTGCGGGTAAGCAGTGTAGAAGCACATGTACAGGAGGAGACGGGAATATATAAAAAAGTGTTGTGGATTAGGAGATGTGCTGGAAGGCCCATGTTTGCCTACCACTAGCCATAGCCCCCCTCCTCCCCAATCTCTCTATCTCTCTTTCTGTATGGTAATGCGCTTGTTGAGGCCCGTGACTCGCTCGGTACAAAGCGGCGAAATTACGTCATTCGTAAAAAAGTGTTTTTTTTTCACGCCGCGCTAGTGTATAATTGTCCGAAATGAAAAGAGATTATCGCTCTAGCCCTCTGCAAACAAGTAATGCAGCTTTGGAGTGGAAGGCAAAAGGGCTGGGGGAGGAAAAGGGGGGGAGAAAAAAAGTGATAATTTGCCAAAAAACCTAGAGCGTGGCAGCATGTACTCAGCCTAGGAGCCTAGGTTATTCTGAGGGAAGCCAATCTTTGATCAGCCAAGCTGAAATGACCAAGATAAGTGGCGAGCTACAACTCACGGCAGGACCCGGTGCGCCAGTCTGTTATTGCTATTTCCTCTCTGGTTTCTCGAGAGCGGTAAATAGCTCCTTCACTCCCTCTCTCTCTCTCTCTCTCTCTCTCTCACTCCCCCCCCCCTCAACCTCCCTCTCTCCAATTTCCCTACCTCCGTCTGACCAGCCCTCCCCGCAGCCCCCCTGACCGTCCCCTCCCCTTTATCAGCTCCCCACTTTTTCTTCTTGAGATCTCTGTCACTTTAATCCCGCCAGTCTGTGGCTGGTTAACAAGGAAATCCTGTGTCAATTATCACCAGGCACTTCCTGCTGGGCGAGCGATGGGGAATCAAAGCGTCCTGAGAGCCTTTCGCACCGGAGAGGAGCAGCAGGCCTAATTAAACGGGCCTTGTGTCCCACTGGCAGCCCCACGGCCCGGGGCCACAGATAGCTCGCGCCGCGATAACCCTCGCCTCTCAACAACGATCCTTCTGATTGGGCGGAACTGGCCCGACCTATTTTTTTTTTAACGCGGACCAAAGAACTTTCACTAGCCACTCATGGAGCATGTTCACCTACACAAAAAAGATCTGACAGCTGTAACAAATCACCATTGGGTAATGTTATCCAACGCATCCATAAAATATTTTGGTATATGATGTCACAAATCCAGGAGTCCAGATGAATGCTATAGTTTGAAACCTAACAATGTTTATATGTATTACAACATTGTATATTCAATTATATTTTATCAATTCTTTTTTTTCCTTCTTTCTAAATACAGAACATATGCACCTCAAGAAACAACTAAAGAAAGCAAACATGATGGAGATAAAATAGTATTTTATTATTTTATTATTTTTGTATTGTTATTAAAGCAAAGTTAAAGCAAGTCTTCTATGGTGTTTACTGCTCCTCCATGGCACAGTAGAAGACCACAGAGAGTGATGGATGAATATTTAGATATGGAGGGATGTATGTTTGAAGAGAAGATCAGGGTAATTTGTCAACCTAGACTAAAGCTTTAAAACTTTGACCAACTCCACACTGACCTGACCCAAAGCATATATACTGGCTGGTATACTGGCTGAATTAAAACATGTTCAACTGTAGCCTGACATTCTGTCTGAAACTGAAAATAAAAAGCAAAATTGTGTGTCCAAAAAACTTTCCAAATTCAAATCCAACATAATTCGATCTGAACCCGACTGTAACCCACCAACTTCTGTCTGAACCTGACTATAGCCCAACAAACTTCTGTCTGACGATTAATGTAGTTCAAAAACATTCAATTTTAACCTAACTGTAGCAGACAAAATTTTGTCCCAATCTGACTTATACAAGCCAAACACAATTGAGTCTGGAACCCCCAGTGAGCCTGAAAATATTGAATCTTTACAAATCTGTAGCTCAACAAAGTTCTACCAGCGGTTGGTGGCAAAATTCTGTCCCAGTACCATCTAAATCTAATTCTATCTCAACACATTCTAAAACACACTCTAGGCCAACATAATTCTGTCTGAATCTAACTGTAATACTCCCCAAATCCAACAAAATACTGGCTGAACCCAACTGCAGTCCCACAAAAAAGTCTAAAAACTCGAGAGTAGCCGGGCAAAATTAAATCTGAATTTAATAGCAAACAAAATTCTCCCAATCCAACTGAAGTTCAACCGAAGACTGAAGTTTAAAGCCAAGTGTATACTAAACAAATTCAACCATAGCAGACACAATTTTGTCAGAATTTGACTATAGTCCAACAAATATTGTGTCTGACCCCCAACATAGCCTGACAGAGTTACATTTGAAACCAACTGTAGCTCAATAAAAATGTACTGTGGGCCCATAAAATTCTACCCTAGAATAGCGTAGTGAGATTAAATCTGAATAGTCTCAGAAAATTGTCTACTGTAGCCAACTGACTGCTGGCAAAAAAAGAATGTCCCAATTTGACTGTAGCCGCACAAAATTCTGGCTAAACTCTAGAGTAGCCTGGCAAAATTAAATCTACATCTAATTGTAGCTAATACAAATTTGTCTGAACCTCACCACTGCCAACAAAACTCTACCAAACCAGTAGACAAAATTCTGTCCCACTCTGACTACAGCCCAACAAAGTGTCTGGCCCCCAGCGTAGCCTGACAAAATTAAATCTGAACCCAGTTTTTTTTTTTTTATTGTTGACTGAACCAGACTGTCCCAGTTTGACTGATATTGGCTAAACTCAATTGTAGCCTAACAAACTTCTCTCTCAGTCTGACTGTAGCTTTGGTCTCCGGCTGACCGCTGCTGACTAAATTCTGTCCCAATTCAAATGTAGCCCAACAAAATCTGTCCCAATCCAAATGTAGCCCAACAAAATTCTGTCCCAATACATACGTAGCCCAACAAAATTTTGTCCCAATCCAAATGTAGCCCAACAAAATTCTGTCCCAATCCAAACGTAGCCAACCAAAATTATGTCCCAATCCCAATGTAGCCCAACAAAAGTCTGTCCTAATCCCAAAGTAGCCCAACAAAATTATGTCCCAATCCAAATGTAGCCCAACAAAATTCTGTCCCAATCCAAATGTAGCCCAGCAAAATTATGTCCCAATCCAAATGTAGCCTAACAAAATTATGTCCCAATACAAACGTAGCCCAACAAAATTCTGTCCCAATACAAATGTAGCCCAACAAAATTTTGTCCCAATCCCAATGTAGCCCAACAAAATCTGTCCCAATACAAATGTAGCCGAACAAAATTCTGTCCCAATCCAAATGTAGCCCAGCAAAATTATGTCCCAATCCAAATGTAGCCTAACAAAATTATGTCCCAATCCAAATGTAGCCCAACAAAATTTTGTCCCAATACAAACGTAGCCAACAAAATTTTGTCCCAATCCAAATGTAGCCCAACAAAATTCTGTCCCAATCCAAATGTAGCCCAACAAAATTCTGTCTGAAGCCAATCAGTTCCTTTCTAAGATCAAATACAACCCAACAGAAGTAGGAAGGAAGACTGAGATGGAGAGAAAGACTAGAGTAGTAACCTAAACACAGGACAAAATCTGTTAAAAGGTGGGAGACGGCCCGCTTGATTCATCTCCCTAAAATATATGCAATTTGAAAGAAGCATTTCTGTTTGTTCTACTCATGACAGGCGTTTAGTTTCGCTCCTCTGAAGATACGATAACATTACTCGTTTTCAGCGCATCTGGTCAAACAGTGTCCTTGGCTTTTTCCCCATTTTGAACACCCTCGGTAATGTATGGAGACGCTCTATCTATCTTAAATATTCATTGGCCCTAAGTTATTTCAGAAGACTTGAAAACTTTTCTTTGAAGTGTGAAACTCCCTCTCGAATGGCGCGGGAGTATAGATATGCCTCCGGCAAGCGCTGCCTGTGCAATGTGGCGAAAATGGGAATTCTCAGATATGTTTCAACTGGGTGTTTACGGACCTTTGACTCCAGGTTCAAAACGGCTATTTATCGTCTTATCGGCCGGCGGGGTCACAACGTGGCCCACCCGCTCTCCTTGTAGTGGCCACTTCACTGAGGACTGTCATTTGCCCAGAAACGGAGTCGCCTGCATAATGTCAGATTATGCTGTCCCCTCGTGTCACCACTCGAAAAGCTCTATTTATGAATCCATGAATCTATTTATGAGCCCATCTGAAAGTTTAAACTGCTGAAATGAATCATTTAAACAGAGCCAACAACCTGCTCGGCTACAGGCTGCCGCCGCGCCTAACGCACTTCAACCACTTACTGTGTGGAGCTGAAATTGAAAAATGCTCACCAATAGCCGGATTATAACAGTCGCCATTCTGCCCCATAATTCCTAATACAGCCATGAAAGTAAACACATGGAAGAAAGTGGCCAAAAAATTGGGAACACTTCAAAATAAAAGAGCTCAGCAGGCTTTTAAAAGTGCTCATTTGCATGGCTTGTTTTTCGTGGCATCGCAACCGCTGCAGAAAATCGACGAAAGACCCGTGAAACAATAAGAAACTTTGGCCGTCCGGCTCCGAAACCTACTAAACAGGGGCTTTCAGACCAAAGCGCTCAATGCCTCCCCATAAATAGCCATTATTCCCTATACGGCCCACCTAGTTTTTTTTTTTTTTTAACATTTCCATATGGAAAGGAGAGTGGACAGGGGAAGAGGAGGGGGGGAAAAAACCAATTTACCAACAGAGCGACATCATCTGCCGGCGAAATTTATCTCTGACACACCACCCCTCGGTCCACTGTTGACAGTACATGATATTCCATTAATCTGCCTAATGAAAATTTAACCAGTGTTATAAACAAATAATTGGCCATTATCCCCTCAAAGATCCCGAATAAATTACTTGGGTCCCTTTTTTTTGTCCCCCCTCCACTCACCACCACCCTTGCACCCCCCACACACACCCCCTTCACTCTCCCCACTCCTTTTTATCCATTGCAGTGGTAGAGCGAGGGAGAGGGAGAAAGAAAGAGAGAAAGAGAGAGAGAGACTCTTGATTGATGTTGGAATAAGCGGGCAGGGCTCGCTCCGCCGCTGAGAGTGGGCTTCGGCTAAGCCTGTGATTGACTTAATGAGAGTCTTTGGGGTGAGTAAATGTTCCAAATTGCACAGTCATTAGCTTTCGCGCAGGGCCGTTCTGAAGATACCCCCGGATCTACTGCGCCGGGTCGACTCCTCTTGTACCATTCCGCCTGCAATTACATTTTCATTTAGAGCAAACCTCTGAAGTCCGATAGCCAGGCCCCCTCCCTTTTCATTATGCCGGCCTTTCTTTCTTTCTTTCTTTCCGTCTTTCTTTCTTTCCGTCTTTCTTTTTTTTTAAACCAGTCCAGTTTTTTATCTAAATAGTGTGAAATGTCTCTTCATTTAGACCAATTAAAGTTGAAAAAGACAGCGCTGTAATGAATTATCATACAAATTATTTACTTAACGCCGCAATCTCCGCTCCCTCCCCTCCCACCCTCCCTCCCTCCTCTGGTCATCGGCGAGAAAGCCGGAGAGGGAGAGGAAGGAGCAGATGAAGATGTTGATGAAGAAGAGGAGGACGCAGGAAGCGAGAGGCTTGGCGTAATGTAAACAGGCTGATGAGAAAATATGAACGTCTCGTGCCTTTTCCCAAATACTAAATACCTCCGACCACGTGGGATGGCTGGATTTCAAGGCTGAGAAGGATCCAGAAGCTAGAAGCTAGAAGTTGGTGCTCCTTCAGAGTGTTATTAGAATGCGCTTAGGAGCGCCGAAACAAACAACCAAGCATATCAGGTACACCATCAACAGCAAAAGTTTGGGCACCCCCGCACATCAGATCACACACTTTGCTGAAAAGACATTATACCACTCCTGCTTGGAACAAACTCAGATATGACACATACATGCCAATCGGAATAAATATATTAATCACTTATAATTTAATAATATTTTTTTTAAATAATTTTAATTTAATAAAATAATAAAATAATATTTTTTTTGTCTTATTTAACATATTAGGGACATAAAATGGTAATAAAAAGTTTTGGCACCCTTTCAGTCCACATGTGGCTGAAATCACCACCACCAAGCTCTTCTTCTAGCTCTTCAGTCTTTTCGATTCCTGTATCAGGATTTTTTTTAAACATGTGTAGTTTTTCTAGTTCAGAAATATAAATCAGTAAACTTGAAAACATATATATTTTTGTAATAGACTTTTTTAAAATATTCATGCCAGGCCATAGCGCGGTAGGTAACATATCCTATGAATCCTATTGCCTATATCCAAAATAGAAACTTTACTGGAGAGGCCAAAAACCTTTTTAAATTTTAATGTAAGTCAATGGAACCAGAATTTTTTCCAAGCTATTTTGGAGCTTTTCTATTGGTCCGTTCATCATGACACTTTTGGACAATGTAAACAGCAGTTGTTGTGTTAAAATGATACAGAAAAATAAAAATCAACAAAAATTGAGATAGATGTTATTCTTTGGACAACAATGATACATGTCTACTTTTATGCATGCAACATGGTTCTGATATGCAATATATATATATATATATATATATATATATATATATATATATATATATATATATACTGTATATCAGAACCATGTTGCAGTACTGCAGTATTTATATAAATATATATATAATTCTTTCCTGCCTCTATTTCCACAACATGGGTTCCCCAGACTGCGGTATAGCGGCCCTTGGCCAGCACTGAAAGAGTTCTGCGGGAAGATCTCACTCCCCAACTGTGGTGCGTCACACAGGCTCTCAAACCAGAAAGCCTAGAAGGCCAGAAGCTTCACTGTTGCAATGCAGTGTCACCTGGCCACAAAGCTGGGCTGTAACTTTGCTTAGGCAGCTGGTCCAACAGGCCTGCTAGCTGCAGCATAGCGCTGCTCATGCATGCAGCCAAACACCACCGGCCCATTCGACCCCACAGCTGCAGTGCAGTGTCATACAAGCAGCCCGCCCAGGCAGACACATAGCGGTCATGTAGCATTAAACAGGTGCCCGGTAGAGGCAGCCTCATATCTGCGAGACATTGCCACTGAAAATGCTCAAACGAATAACCCAGAAGAAGCATCTGAGTCAAAACATACACACAAACAAACAAACAAACAAACACAAAGCAGTGTACTTACAATGGGAAATCCACACCTGACAATCAAACATGGTAAACATCTCATACTAATCTACCCCTTAACAGTTGGCAAGGCGTTCCTTTCATCAAATGCTGGTCCTGGTTACTCTGATATTAATGGTTAATTCTGTATATATTACACAAACCCTGTTACGCACTGTGAGGTGGAGGTCTGTCTGAAAACGGACAGGATTTTTGTGCACAATGTGGTGATTTGGAGCAGATCTGATGAAGTGAGTTGGAGAAGGAGGGGGAATATCAGGACTCATTTCAGGAATTTCATTCCAGCACCCACGTCTAACCTCCTTTAATTAAGGAGAGGCTTTTAAATTAACTCCCTTTAATTGCCAGGCACATTTTCATCCCGCACGAAGAAGGGCTTTGTGGCAGCCATGGGTCTTTGAACACCAGGACAATTTAGGAGTGTTACAGTAAGGACATCCCATATCATCAAGGCTACAGTCACTTTCTCTTTCATAGACTCATTCACGCTCTCGTTCTCGCGTTCACTATCCAGCTACAGCAGCCGACAATTGTTTGGACACTTTAGCCAATGGGAAACTTTAATGTGAAGCACAGAGGTGGAAAGGTTTAGGGCTGCTTTTATTACAACAGTGTCGGGAAAATGCAGACGCCTGACAAGACCAGTCAATGAATACAGTTCATTACTGGATTTACACTGTATCATTCTCTGCACTCCTGCATCTCTAATTTAATATGAGATGTAATGTATGATGTATGTTTGAGGATCATCATGTTGGCTGCATTATGTAGCATGACATGTAAGCAAATCTAATGTATGAACGTTCATGCAGACTGTAGGTTGTCACCAGTGTACTACTGGGTATTAGTCACACCAGGAACAGAATCTTTATAGAGGCTACATACACTAATACAAGGCATTAAGGCTGCAAAGACAACCATCCAATATCTATTAATTGCAACGCTAAGGGATAAGCTTATTAACCAAAACACAAAATATCATAACAGCTGTATAACCAAAATGCATTCAAACACATCGTTACAAGATTGGCAATTCATGACCATTAAAGCTACGCCTTCAGTTTGAGCCACAAATATTAAAATGTGGTCAAAAACAATAAAAGAAAAACTCTACACTACATCTAGTTTCTGCTTTTGCCCCTGTATGTCAGCGTCAAGCCAACAGCAGTTCATAAGAACAATTTTATAAAACATTACATTAAAAGTGTTTTTAAAAAATGCAAAAGTGTGTTACTGTAGAAACATATCTGGAAATAATAATAATAATAATAATAATAATAATAATAATAATAATAATAATAATAATGGCAGCACTTCCTATGAACCCTTTTATTTTTAAGCCGGTATGATTATATTTATAATGTATTATATGGCGTATACGAAGCATCATAATACTGGGCTCACTCATGTATAATTATTGTGATGTAGCTTTAATTACATGCATGATACTTAAAAAAGACCTTTTAAAAATAAGTTATGTACATATCAGTCACAGTACATATAACAGTTATGTTTCTTTGAACATGTGATGCTTCATATCAGCTAAATTTGTAGCCACTGCTGTAATGAGTTTGGATGTAAAATATAGCCTTAAACTAATATATATATATATATATATATATATATATATATATATATATATATATATATATATATATACTTTTTATGAAGGGTTACATAATTACAACTCCCTTAACATGTCATGCACACCACACTATAAAATAGGTGTACATACATAATAGGGGGCACCTAATACATCAGTTCAATTCAGTTTTATTATTGTCTCCCAAAGAGAAAACCGGTTTGCAGGCAGTCACTAAACAACCAAACCATACATACAGGAAAAAAAAAACATACAAAAAAACAGACACAAAGAAGGAGCGAACAATTTGCAAAAAAAAAACAAAACAACAACTTTACCTTACCTTCTTATTTAACAGCATAGTTGCACCAGGGATAAAAGAATATTAAATCTCTCGCAACGTATTTTCGGAAGTTTGTACATGAACTAGATGGAAGAAGTTGGAACTCTCCCTCTAAAGGATCATCAGATGCAATAATTACCTCAGTTTTATTCAAGGTGTACTTCTGATAGCTGTAATAATGATGCTAGCTGACACCTCATGATACATATATAACAAGGCTCATCTAGACCTCACCCCAACAACCCCAACACCACAGTAGCACTTCTTACAGTATACTGGTGAGGTTCTGTTCCAGGGTGCCACAAATAAGTGCAGACAACGCTACATACAAACAGCACAAGCTGTGCTAACGTTAGCCTGTTTAGCTGAGTGACTGACAACGTTTCAGCCATGTTTCAAGTTAAAATAAAATCATCCCTCAATCAGCACCGGCTATCAAGTCCACAGCTTCTGAAGTAGTCCACTACGATTTAAGACAGGATTAGGTTTGGAGTTTGCGTGGACACATGAACGATTTGTTGTAGCGCCCGAGAAGTCATGTGCATGAACCAGCCATGGACTGATAGCGCGAATGACCGCAACATGTCCCCACTTCCAGCAGCGTGTGAGCACGAGAATACGAGACGTGCATATGAAACAAATAACAAACTGACGTTGGCTTTTTAATCCAGTTTGCCGTTCCACCTTAAATGATGCAGCAGCTTCAGTGTTTCTGTACCTGTTCCACTTCTAGCACATGCGCACATGTTTGTTTCTTCTTGTGCGTTCTCCTTCGCGCTCCTTTCTATCCTTCTCATACGATTCTGTAGATGGCAATCATCACGGACGCGGCTTGCATGGTGTGACGGCCAATCAGGCATCAGATTCGGTCACAAGAGGCGGAGGCCTGTGCTCCAAAAGCAGCCCAGCAAAAGCCCGCGAGAGACATCTTGCTCGGTGCACACATAGCTTTTTGGTGACTTTTTGAGCTGCTGGTTATTTTGGGTTCTGGACAGGTAAGGCGGGCGCACTCATACATTGTACAGCACGTAGTGACCCTATGTATAGATACATTAGGTTAGGGGCGGACGCCAACCTCTGTATTTCTCTTTTATGGTATAGTTTAGAGCAGAGTAGGTAGCCTTTTGTTTTTGTGGTGTTCAGAGAAGTTTAAAGAGCTTTAGGATAGTTCTTTTTTTTCGTATGTTTTGATTATTTCTTTTCTTTAGCGCCGTCCTAGTCCAGATTTCCATCAATCATGCAGATAAGATCTTTCTTGTAAATTAACATTGTAAATATTGTAAATATTGTGGTAAATGGTGGTGTTAAATGGTGGATGTTTGTTGTGTTGTGCATTAAACACAGTTAAAGGCTGTAAGAAGTGTTTTCTCTCTTGTTGCACATCACCCACATTGGCATTGAAACCAAATGTTACTGACCCCATTTTACCCCCAGACCACTTATGGGGTCTTAACAATTGGGGGCTCATCTGGAGCTAAAAGAATTAGGCCAAAGAGCTGCCAAATAAGAAACTAATAAGCTTCAACCTTGTGGAAGTTAAGCATTTCTGCCGGGCCCAAAGGCTGGAGTTGGAAAGCAATGCTGACATAGGATCATATCATCGCTGTTCAAAGAAGAACAAGTATCTCAAAAATGGTAACTGTACAAGACAAAAACCTGCTTTACTTCTTATGTAAGTCAATGGAACCAGAATTTCCAAGCTATTTTGGAGTATTTCTATTGGTCCATTCATTGTGAAATTTTTAAACAATGTAAACAGCAGCTGTTGTGTTCAAATGATGCAGAAAAATCATGGAGATACATGTTTGTCTTTGAACAGCGACAGTATATAAATTGCTTAGTTTGGTTTTCACTCAGTTGCAGTATCAATATAATATAAATATAAATATTTAAAACATATCGTCGCAATGAAATCTCCACTTTTGTCGATTTTTGCAAGTTTTCTAAATCCTTTGAACAAGCCAATGGCCATTTTGACTGTCTGACCATTTCATGATGAATGGACCAATAGAAATGCTCCAAAACAGCTTGGAAAAAATTGTGGTTCTATTAAGTTACACTGAAAGTAAAGTATGTTTTTGGTCTCTCCTGAAAAGTTTTTCATTGGACAGCAAAAATCTCCCAAAGTTTTCTTAAGCATCTAAAATAACTTTAATTGGAATCATCAGAAATTGTGACTACACAGTGATGTATGGTTTCAGCCATAACCCCATACGGCCTGCACAGCAGCCTACTGATTCATGTTTTACACGCTGACCCAAATGATCTACGACTGGACTCGTTCACAGAGTTTGCGCCTCTTAAAGAAAAAAACATATAATAATAATAAACTCAGGCGAGCGCGGCTCTGTAAAAGTTACAGGAGGTGTCAAAGTGTTATTGGTCCTTCAGGGCAATAAGCTTAAGTGCCGCGTGATTTGCACTAATCTCCACAAAATCAGCCCCTGTTGCTAAAGTGGACTTTCCGCTCCTGCCTCTGTTCAGCGTCAGCGTGGATTCCTTCTGACAGCTACAAAACGCCTGCGCCATATGGCTCCTGTGCTGAACCCACAGCTCTGGAATGTCACTAGCAGGTGAAAACAGGGGCCTTGGTTCCCTTTCCGGACACTCTAATAGTTGTTAATGGTGAAAAACGTTTTTAATGACAGTGATAAATCACAACAGACAGGAATAGAAGAATATCTAAGAGCAAACTGGATTTCAGGGAAATGATTGTATTATTCAATTTTTCTGAATAATTTTCTATATGCATTATAATGCATTGTTTTGTAACTACTGTGAAACTAACATATAAGTAGCAAGGAACCCTCAGAGTCCTAAGTCCTATTAAGCAAAGGTCTAATCTTTCTTGTAAAATACAATATTGCTATGTTGCTATATATAATAATATGCTTTAATATTAATTGTCACACTTGATGTTGTACATATTGTAGCATTACTCAAATATCATTGTTAAGTTTTGGTAGGAAACAAAAGGGTTAAGTTGTTTAAATGGCCAACAGAATGTTTTTCTATGTGGTGTCTATGTAGGCACTGCCAAGCTCTCCCATTGGTTAGGCCTTTAAAAGCTGAACTAAATGTCTTAACTACAAACATAGTCAATTGTTAGTAATAGAAAATAAAAACTCAAGCAATTTGAACACATATATAATCTAATAATAATAATAATAATAATAATAATATTACCTGACCTATTTTGATGTACTGCAAAATAGCACAGTGCATTTCAATATAAATATACATGGCTGCTTGTCTTTTATGTAATTTCCATTTAAACTAGCCATTTTTTCTAAGATTAGATCTGATTTAAAGGTGCAATCTGTAAAATAATGCAACCAAATTCATACAGCAAACACATCATTAGAAAGTTGTGGTGTTTACCTTATCAAACACTTTTAAGAAATAAACAGAGGTGTCAAGTAACGAAATGCAAATACTTTGTTACCTTGCTTAGGTAGAAATGTTGGTTATTTATACTTTATTGGAGTATTTTTTTTTATCTGACTTTTTACTGCCTACATTTACACTCCATTATCAGTACTTTCTACTCCTTACATTTTAAACATAGTCTCGTTAGTCCTATTTCATTTCAACTTGTTTTCATTCATCTACATTTACATGTTATTAAGGTTATTAATAATATGACTTTGAAGTTTGACTTTTTGAACCATTACAATACTTATAGACAACTAGTCATCATATCTTTTGCTCCATGAAACACATGTTAATGCTCAGTAGTAACAGATATGCTTCTTTAATATATTTACATTGTACTAAAATACATTCATGTTCAATGGGCGTATATGCGGCTGAAACAGGAAGCCTAGCGCATCCCAAATTTATCAACATTAACATTTTAATATAACATTATAGTCATTATGGCTTTTAGAAGAATGGGGTTTTTGGGGAGGTGGGCTGCTGCACTATAGACCCCTGTGGTGCAGCCTAAGCTTTTGTCCTTATGGCATTTTTCCCTCATACATTACTTTTACTTTTATACTTTAAGTAGTTCAGAAAGCAGTACTTTTACACTTTTACTGGAATAAAAAGCTTCCGTTGATACTTCAACTTCTACAGAAGTATTTTTAAATCCTAGTATCTATACTTCTACCTGAGTAATGAATGTGAATACTTTTGACACCTTTGTAAATAAGGACATACACCCTCACCCCCACCCCCCCGCCCACACACATCAAACTTCATCCCTTTACTCTCTGAGAACATCACTGGTGGTGAAAAGCAGCACTAATGTTAACACATATCCTGCTTCTATTTATATCACTTCTTTTCTTGGCTGCTGAATGTGGTTTCTTGACCCGAGCAGGCACTATTTCTTCACATTTCATTCACATTCTTAGTTCATTTTAAAATGTTTTTAACTACAAATCTTACATATTTCACCTTTAACAGTAGACGTAAGATCCAAAACTGGAGTTGAGAAAATGGTTAAAAGATCATTATTCTTTATTCCTGAGATTGCAAAATGAGTAACTTGTTCCTAACGGCATCAAACTTGGACTGGAAATTGAATTAGTGAATGGTGGGCTTTTGCACGGCACTGTACACAGAATTTAATTCACATTTAAAAACCCACAGCTGTCCACTTCAGACTGGCTAAACCAAGAACTTCCATTAGCGCATTTAAATAAACAGTTTCAGACTACGCTCGGTGAAGGGTGGTCAGTTACATTGGTCATGCTTGTAATGTGGATGTCTACACCGGCCTTTCCAGCACAAGTGCTTGGTAATCTAAGACAAGTCCAACCTTAAGCGGCAGCTAATTCAATTATTGACTTGCATAATTGCTCACCGAATAGAAGCACCGCTCATTTGACTGTGTTTTTCGGGGTCACCCGGAGAGGCTAACCGGATCCACTCCACCAGACGTGTGTTTGCGCACTGGTGCGAGGAGCCGTCTGAGAGAGGACTCGACAGCAATGTACATAACGCAGTCGAGGCAGATGTATGCTAAGGCAGATGTATGCTAATTGTGAGCTGCATGTGGACATCTGAGCCCTAAACAAACAGCAGCCGCGCAGCACCGCTATCTGCCTGAAGAGCCTGCGAGGATCACCCCCTCCCCAGTCCTCCTCCTGTCATTCATTTCGAGAGGAGCTCTGTGTTATCAGCAGGCCTGAAGATCAGAAAACCAGAAGGCTTCTTTCTGCTAGAGAAGAAATTTAAGCATGCAGAACCTAATTTAGCTTTGCCGAGCTCCCAAGTGGCGCAACCACGTTCCCGTGTTCCATGTTCCTCATCACCCAGCACGATGTTAGCCAACACGGGCATCTGTTAGCTGGAGTAACAGTATTGACAGAGTTAGCATGTTGAGTTGTCCAATGACTTCGCCTTAGTGGTAGTTTTGAGGAGGTTTCCTGAAGAAAGCCCTCAGGCTTCTAGCTAGGTAGCATTATGGGATATGTGGGGTGGCCAAGCTAGCAGGTGGGAAATAGTCATGACCAAAAAAAGAGTTAGCCTGTTGGATGGCAACCAGTGGAACTGCTGCTTCAGCTGTGTTGACTGTTGAATAGGTGGCTCTTCATGTAGCAGCACTGAAGATCCAAAATGGTGCCAGCAGTAACGTTTACCTTGGTTTATTTCACAAGTTGAACTGGAGATTTGTGTCTGATCGGGACATAAAGGAGCAATGTAGAAAATCTCAAGCAGTGATGTTGCGTACTGTGACCTACTGAGCCCCCACCTACGAACTTCTACCTTCCATGGAAACTACAGTGGCTGCCAGGTTTGCTGCTGTTGCCTCAGTGGCTGACTCGGTTCCATTCAGCTTCTTGATGTTCTCTTCTCTTCTTTTGATGGTGAGGATTCATCCTCTTCTACTCTTTCTTCTGTTTTTGTGCTAAATAATAAATACAGGGCTGCCAACTGTCCCACATTGGCTGAGAGACTTTCTCAATCTAGTCTGGTCGCAGGCTCTGCCACCAAACTTGTGTTTTCTCCTGCAATTCTATTCCAGTACATTAAGCTTGTTACTGAATCCAAGTATCCAAGCACATTGGATATAGACTGATACCAGGTGGTTTGTATAGCTGATTCAGTGTTTCAACAGATAGAGACTAAAGAGCCACCTAGTTTAACAACTTAACTGTGTATTACAATGGTGATGCATATTTGGAATTAGGAGATTTCTGACCTCCAGCTTGGAAGTTTATAACAGAACGCTCTCTGAAGTTGGAATTCCAGTTCAGAAACTTGAGCCCATGTGATTTACGCTGAATAATTCTATATAAGTCTAACTGACTCAACTTCATCACTCCAAATCTCATTCCAACAAGTTCCTCAATGTTGGCGGCCCTGTAGCTACAATCCTACAATTCTCCCAACACAAAATAGTATACCTTCTACCCATCAAGTGGTTCTCATATCATATGTGGTATAATATCAATTCTTTATTGTGTTAAATCAGTTCACGCTCAGTTTAATAATCACTACTGATAAGCTATTCTAGATTATCAACCCCTTCAAATTAATCTTTTAATGCTGCTAACGTTTTCCAATACATTTTCCAGCTTCATGTTTGAATTACCCCGTTCCACCTTAAACGCTGCTACAGTTATATCCAGGTACCTAAGATGTAATAATTGCTGCACCGTTTAAGGTGGAATGGGAAAATTAAAAACAAAAAAAACAAATTGAAAATAAGAAGCTAAATTTTAGCAGCAGAATGTAAATGCTGTATCATTTAAGGTGGGATTTTTGTTAAAATTTTCGCTTTCCACCTTAAATTTCCACCTTAGACATTTAGTCACTTGAAGCATAATAATAAGTCCTGCACCATTTAAGGTGGAAAGTGTAAATTCAAATTCAGATGCCTGAAAATTAGAGGTTGAATGTCAGCGGCAGAATGTAAACCCTGCACCATTTAAGGTGGTGTTGGAAAATAATATTTGCCAGCTTCTTGTTTTAGTTTTCCTGTTCCACCTTAAATACTGCTACAGTGATATTCAGACAGCTAAGTTGTAATAATAACTGCTGCACCTTTTAAGGTGGAAATTCAAATTTGAACAAGATGCCTGAAAACAAGAGGCTAAATCTTAGGGGTAGAATGTAAACGCTGCTCCATTTAAGGTGGAACTCTTACAAGAAACTAGCCAATAAGAAGTCACTGATATATATGAGCTGCACAAGCTCATCACTATCATATATTCTTTATAACGGTGTTGCAACATTGCCATTGTTCCTAAATCCTCCTCATTACCCACTAGCTTCATTAGCGGATATGCTAGCAGCCTTGCTAGCAATACGACTGTCCAATATTACTCCTCACACATAAAAAAAAAATCAAACAACTCGTCAAAACTCGTTTGTTTGCCTCATATTAGCGCAGCAGGCCGCCAATCAATCCGAAAGTACAGTGAAGAGCCTGAACGAAGGAGGCCGGAACCATTAATTAAAAGTGGAACAGGTCCTTCTTCTTTTAGCGCGAGGTGGAAAAATCACAGGCCTTTGTTGAGGAAAGCCCAGGAGCCAGGCTTTCATTAGCCTACATGGCATGGCCAAAAAAAAAAGGAGGGAAAAAAAGAAAGAGCAATTCATCTTTACTGTAATTTTCTCTCAATGGAGGGAAAAAGAGAAAGAAAGGGATCAACCTCAGTATGCTATTTATGGAGATTTGCAGAAGTGGATTAGCACTTATCTTACAACATGTTTCCAGTGGTCCCTCTGCCCATGTCGGGCGGAACGTTTCTCTTTCTCTCTCTCTCTTTTTTTTCTTTTTTTTTTACCCCAAAAAAGGGGAAAAAAGCTGTAAAAAGAGAAAGAGGAGTGAGCGAGGGAGATATATCGATATATGCAAAGCGTCTGCTTCGCTGTGCAGTAGGGGGACTATCTCTGTCTCTCTCTCTCTCTCTCTCTCTCTCTCTCTCTCTCTCTCTTTCTGTCTCTCTTTTTTTTACTTCTCTGTCACATTAAAAGCATTTTTTTGGCCCTCGCCAGCCCCCCCCTCCTTTCTGAACATCTCTGCTGAAATGTGCCTGTCCCTAGATGAGTGGCTGCTTTTGTCCTGCCCTGGGAGTCTCTCTCTCTCTCTCTCTCTCTCTCTCTCTCTTTTTCCAATGCTGGAGCTGCTCTCTGGATTAGCCTAGCGCAGATTTATTTAATGCATCCTCGTGGAGTATTATTGTCGCGAAAAAAAAGAGGGGGGGAAATCTATTTTGGGAAAAATGCAGGGCTTGCCAAGCTGTAAGCCTGGTAATATATGCCTGCTACAGTTTAAAAGAGCGGGTTCAGGAGCCCCTCTTTATGTCGGGATCATATGGATCATACGGAGACATTCAATATGAAAATATCGGCGCTGCCTGATAGGACACTTAGCACTTACTCCAAACGGGCCCCACCACCCTCCACCCTTACTCTTCCTACAAATCTCTCTCTCTCTCTCTCTCTCTCTATGTCACTCTCTCGCTTTCTCCCCATCTTGTTTGTCCCGACTGTTTAAATATTTGACGTCCTGCAAATGTTTGCGATATTCGGCAGATAAGATACAGAGCGCCCACGAAGCAGCCCACATTTAAGAAGCTCGGCTTAAGGGCCCTAACAAAGGCCGAGGAAAGAAAAGAAAAGAGCAGAGCGCGTCCGCTTTCAAGGCACGGATTGTAAAAAAAGAAAAAATAAAAGAAAGAAAGAAATACATTAAAAAATGACCACACGCTGGAATAATGGGCCTCATTAAAAATGCTAAGTATTAGCTAGTCGCCAGGCTATCGGCGTGCTTACCTCGTCGCCAAAACGAGGCCTGTTCGCAAGTGACGCCCAAGAAAACAGAGGAAAACGCATCAAATAAACAAACAAACAAACAAACAAAAGCCAAAGGAAGTTGCAGAGAGGGAAGAGGGAAAGGGATCCACGCTTCCCCGCTAACTACAACTCCCATGATGCCTCAGGCTAAGGCTTTGGGCCCATTCTTCACACAGTGTAATGTGGGCACGGTGACAGGCGGCCAGACAATAGAGAGAGGAGCTGGTGGGGGAGCGAGGGAGAGAGAGAGAGAGAGAGAGAGAGCGAGAGAGAGAGAGAGAGAGAGAGAGACGGACAAAGGCGAAAGACATGGGGCTTTGCACAGAAGACACGCTAAAACCCGATGGCTTTATCAGAAGTGTGAAAGACGGGGGCCAGACATCAAACGTGATTTCCCCCCAGCGTGACAGGAGTGCTCTTCAAACGGGGTGCTAAAAAAAAAAAAAGAAAAAGAAAGCAACGTTCAAGCCCACCTCGCTCACCGCAAAACATGTGGAGGGGGACACCGGGCAGCCATCATTATAGAAACAAGCTTGCTCTTGTGCAGGAAGAGGCCGCTGGAGATTTAGATGAGATCCATCGCCGGGCTGAAGTTTCGTTGGTTTGCAGTGACCTAAAGGGGAATTCCACCAATGTTTCAAATTTTCTGCTTCGTGAAATTGTTTAAATAGTCATTCAGAGTGGCTGGATCTGAAAGGCTATGTTCTGGACGGACTGAGCCAGAATTTATCTGTTTGCCACTTCCTGTTGGTCCAGGGGATCAAACCAGCGACCTTCTGGTTACAAGACCAGATCGTTAACCTCCAGACCAGCCACCCTTGTTACTTGTTCATAATGGTAGTGAAGGGAACCTAACGTCCACCTCTATAATCTCTGTATTACCTAGCGCTGTGTATTGGCAGGTATTTGGCAAAACTATAGGTATTGTGATACAGCGGTGATGATTCGATATATCACTATATATTGTGATACTGCAAGCAAAGTGATATATTGTGATTTTTCAAATCCTACTAACACATCACTATATAAGCAGGTTTGCCAATGGATACAATAGCATTACGCCCTTGTGCTGCTTGTTAATGTTGGAGTGGAGCTGAAAATGGATTACAACACTTCCATCTTGTGGTCAGAGGTTTAAACAAAGCACATAATGATTCCCTGTCTGTGTTTTTGTGAATTGATACAGTATCACGAAATATAATATCCAGATATTCAATATTTTCTTATATCACTTGTCTTTCCATTTTTAACTCAGAAGACTCAGGAGACATGTGTAGGTCCACTTGTGGATAGTAAGTAAAATAGCTATGTTTATGTTGCAGAAATGGTGACCCCTGGTTCCATTCACCATCGCTGTAACAGAATCTGAGAAGAGAAGTTTCTCGTCAATGAACCATTTACCTCAAGCCTCTCTGAATGACTATCTTTACATCACAATGATTGAATTAAGCTGAAATTTTGGAAAATGGCTGGTATTTTCCTTTAAAGGGCCTGTGTCCAACAATTTTCTCTTCATAGTCAAAGTGTGTCCTAAATCACACCGACAAGCCTGCTTGATCTTAAGAAAGATGTGGTTTTTACTTATGTACATTTACAGAATTTAGGTTATTTTGGGTGACTATTGAGTTCTAGTGTCTGTGAGCAACAGCTTTAGAAGCTAACCGTATAGAATGGAAAGCTGGAGAAATAGAGTTTTTGACAGACTATATCTTTAAAGCTCTTAATGGCCGAGCCGGGTATCTACTCTAGCCCGTCCAGACCACTTCACACAGCTGAGGAAAGGGTCTCGGATAGCTCCGCTGGTGGAAAGTTTATTGTATAGCTCTTAAATTCTGGAATATCATCATCATCATCATCATCATCATCATCATCATAGTACTTAAACCGCTGAACACAGCCAGGATCTCAGTCTCTGAAATATCACCCCAGAAAAAAATAATATTACGAATGCAATTGATGTTTAAAAAGATGTTTAAAGATTAAAAGCATATTTATGTATTTAAATGAGCATATATCTTCTACATCATTATTATTTTACTGATATCTTTTATTTTATTAATGTTATATCTTGTGTTCTATGTATAGATAACTTTAAGGACAATTACAGTGCTATGTAAACAACAATGTAATTTATGTCATGTATGTTCATTTAACTAAAAACTTCTTTGGAATGATTTCAGGTCAGAAAACTCCTGTTTTAAACACAGCGTAAAAAAACAAAACTGATGTGCATTGTACTAAAAAAGGATATATCAAGCATATATCATATTGTCGCTGTCTTAAGAAAAGCAAGCATCTCCGAAATAGTAACTTTACAGGAGAGGCCAAAAACACACTTTACTTTTAATGCAAGTCAATGGAACCAGAATTTTTCTTAAGTTATTTTGGAGCATTTCTATTTGTTCATTTAATATGAAATTTCTACACAATGTAAACGGCAGCTGCTGCATTCAAATGATGTAGAAAAACAAAAATCGACAAAAATGCAGACATGTTTTTCCTTGGACAGCGATGATATATAATATAGCAAACATCATATCACAATATTTCTGGCATAATATGGCATCACAATTCCAAAAAATATCTAATGTAATATATAATCTAATATATCTAATATGTAATATACCAATGGCCTGTTTATATGGATTTTGTGCTGCACTGTTGATAATATATATATATATATATATATATATATATATATATATATATATATATATATATATATATATATATATATATATATATATATATGAAAGTCATATATGTATATATATGACTTTTATTATCAACTGTGCAGCACAAAATCCATGTAAACAGACCTAATTATGAATCACAGTTTATTGATACGCTGATAGAAGTGTACAGTTTATCGGGATAAGAATATGTATCACAAAAACTCTAAAATATGACCACTCTAGCGTCAACGCTTTCAAAACTATTGAAAGTGTGTTGACTAGAATGGGGTCATCAGCGAGGTCACTTCTTTATTAGCTGGTCTTTAGCGCACGGACACCAAGAAGCCTCTGGCTCACTGTTATTGTTATTTAACGGACTCTCGGGAAACCGCAATGTACAGTTTCCGAATCATATACTGTGACGGTTTGGATTTGATCGCTCCATTTAGAATGATGGACGTGCCACACTGACCTGAGAGAGCGGCCGGCCTTCGGGGTTTGGGACGAATACTCGTACCGTGCCATGTATTATTATTATCCACAGCAAACGGTATCCTGAGAGCAATAACCACTATCATCAGGACCTCATCCTTAAAAACACAAGTGCTCTAAGTATCCCTCATTATACCAGCTTCAATTCTTCAGACTTCAAGGGGACCTCGGGCCTTGTCCAAATATCTGCGCTCGGGCTAGGAAGCACATGGAGTTCAAACAATTAGTCGGTGATTATTATTACTACTGTTGTTATTACTAGTCCCTCCAGCCGGGCTGTTATGGTAACCCCAGCCACGGCCCATAATGCTAATCCTCACCCTTTCTTTAACCCCAACCTTTACACTTTTAATCAACATCATATTGCGCCAAAATATTGATGTGTTATTCCTCGACGTGTTTCGTCGAATTTTTTGGGCTGGGAACGGGGCCGCTGGGCTTGTTTTGCTGTCCGGCGATGTCTTCTCTCTCTCTCTCTCTCTCTTTTGTATCATTTTACTCACTTTTTGGCGTGTCCTGTATGTGAGCCTTTGTCTGCGAGGAGACTCCCCAGGACATTAGGGTTGGCGTAAATTAGCGAGAACAAAGGCAGCGGTCGCGGATGGGTTGTTGTTGGGCGTGTGGCTTCGTCTGCAATGGAAATCTGTCTTGAGCATCGCTACCACGCTTAACTCGATTCACCGTCTGGCTCTTAAAAACTTGCGGTACGAAACCCAATATTCCACGTTAAACAAAGACAGAAAGGGCAGCGTTGGCCTTCGCAGCAGCCGAAGGACTTTTATGGCAGGCAGAAGAGAGGACATGCAGCCTTTTCCATTCCTTGCCATTGTGTATGTGTATATATATATATATATATACTACTGTCCGAAAGATTTTAGGTTAACAAGTGTATTTTCACCAGTAAGAACACAGTAAGAACAGTAAGAACAGCTATCATTAGAACAGATGTAAGTAATCATAAACACAATAAAAGCAACATAGATACCTTATTTTAAAGAAGTACATCATATCTTGAGCTCCAGTTTGGGTCAAGATTTCTCCTGGATGCCCTAGACATTGTATGAATGTATTTAGTTCCTTTGCTAGCAATCGCTTAATGAAGTACTGTGTACACTGTAAAGAAATGCTGTAAATTTACTGTGGATATACAAGAGTATCTGCATTTTATAATAATTGTAAAAAATTCAATTGTAAAATACTATTAAATTATTACTCATTGTATGTAAATGAACAGTAATGCAATCAGTTTCCCAACAACAGCAGATTACAGTCATTTATCAGCATAATACAGTATTTTCTGTCGACCTGTTGAAATATGTGTCATCGTCCATTTACAGTCCAGTCACTATCCATCCAAATCGAACTGATGATTGCAGACTAATGTTTCTTTTTTCATAATAACCCTTTTTTATTAAACTTCCCAAACTCCTGTGTCTGTGCTGTGTAGACTGTTTCAGACATAAGCTCAACATTCAGTCAGTGCAGGAAGTGAAGCGCCGGGCAGCTTATATTGTGTTCATTAATAAAATAAATAAGGAAAAAAATAAAAATGGGTTCTTAGACGAGGAGACACCAGCTTGTATATTTACAACTACATGTTCAGACTACACAGCTGTGGCGGTCTCCGTGAAAATCAAGCAAAAGGTAGCTGTTACCGTCGCGTCTCCTAATGTTTGCAGAGTCCGATACTGTTTGGTGAGCATAATTAGTAATCTTCTAAGATTTAAGATGTTGTTAATCAGGTCTGTTTCATTAAGTGACTTAATTTAGTAAAGAAACTGTAGCTTGAACAGAGTTAGCTAGCTAGTTAGCTGGCTTGCTAGTTGAGTAGTAACTTTAGTGAAGGAACTGTAGCTTGCTGTTAGCTAGCTAGCTTGCTAGTTGGTTAGTACCATACATACTTGGGCTGAAATGATTTCTCGAACTCAAGTAACTTGATTACAAAAAATCATCTAAGCATATTCTTTGAAAGAGAGAGAGAATAAGTAGAGCAAAACAGAAGAGACAGGCCGGAAAAAACCATACACAGTGTCCAAAGTCTACTGTACAACCGAACTAGCCAAGGGAGCCGTTACTGAGCGCCAACCTGAAGAAAGACGTGACTGAAGTTAGCTTCTTATGTGAATTCCGCCTTTCCACCTTAAATGATACAGCAGTTACAGGCGCCAGAATGTAACTTCCATACCATTTAAGGGGGAACGAGGTATTTAAATAAGAAGCTAACTTCAGAAAGCAAGCGACTGAGCTTTCCCAGCAAACTGATAGCGAGTCGTTTTACAGTAACCTTTAGCCGAGCACCACATCAGTGTTTTAATGTTTCAGCGCGTCCAGTCCACAGAGCAGAGCGACACACAGTAACCATAACTTTTAGCCTAAATAGTGAGATGGAGAGTTGAGATGACGGCTAGTAGAGCGTGTATGTTAGTTGTGGTTATATGTAATGGCTAGTTAAGAACGTTAGTCATATAACCACAAAAAATTAAAGCTTGAGCTTTATTCACATTACTGTTTTAATTATAGTTACAAACAAACACACCCTGAACCTCACACACATTTTTCCCCTCCTAGTGATGCATAAAATACACAGTAAACTAAATATCAGGTGGTGTTTGTAGCAATTTAGAGCCTAAAATGCACCAAATCCATCACAGCAAGTATATTCAGTTTAGTTAGTTTGCACTAAGTGGGTCAGCAAGTGTAGGACAAACTTCTGCATAGTAAATAAGTGTACAGTAGGCAGTCTTGTGAACTTACAGTATGATATATAGGTCTAGCAATAAAATTAAATAATAGTAATTATTAAAATGTTTTCTTTTAAACTGTATTATATGCAATATATGCAATACATTTTAAGAAACCTGTCTTATTTTATCTTACATATTTACTATTGCTCTTTAATTTAAAAACAAATATTTTATACGAATCCTCGATTAATCGATGAAATAAACGTTAGAATACTCAATTACTAAAATAATCGATAGCTGCAGCCCTAATACATACACAGTTGTTTTACTGTCATATAATGTAATTTAATAAACAGTACAATACTGTTAAAATATATTACAGTAGATGCACTGTAAAATAACAGTAAAATGCTGTATTTTACTGTAAATTTACAGTAAAGCTTTTACACTGTATTTAAAGCAGGTATTATATGATAATTGTTATTAGTACTGGGTATTGTGACTGAAGTACCTGGACATATTTGTATCGAGAAGCCTGTAACAATTCCCACCCCTAATTATCATGATATGAAATTTTGCCCCTTAGATAGTAATACTTTTGCTAGTTTGCTATAGCAGCACCACTGAAGGCTGCAGTGCTCCTGGAAGAACCCACATTTTTCATGACCTACTGATCAAATCTCGGACATTTCATGACAAGTCAGTGCCCGAAAGCAAGTATAAGTATAAGTAAAGGGACCGAACGATCCAGGCCGAGGGTCCGCGGATGCATTATTAACACATATCGTCATCACAATAGGGTTACAGCATTATTGTGTTGTGATGTTTTGCAGCCTCATTTTGGACCCATCTGCCTATTTAGCGTGGAGAACGACGTCTGAGGGGAAGTTTGCAGCCGACAATAGACGCGAACTGGACGGCGAGATAAAGACAAAGCGCAAAGGCACGGCGACGAGCAAACACCGCAGGGAAGAGGACAAAGATATTTCCTATGCAAAGCTTGCACACAATGTCATGTGTGATAGCGGCGGATGTTGTCCAAGTCACACGCGGAGGGGGGTTCTGGGGGGCCGGGAGGCGCAAGGGGGTGCTTGTGGCAAATGGAGTGGGGGGTGAGGGGGCGGGGGTCGCAGAATCGAGGCCGATTGGAGCTCCTCGCTTTTGATTCCGTTGATCCAGGATCTCGGCGTATCCCGGGCGACACAAAGCAGATCTGGGCTTTGGGGTAATCTCATTACGAAACTCTAACCAGCAGATGAAAAAGCAGGAGAGAGAAGGGAAAAAGGGAAAAGGGGAGGGAGGGGAGCCACGCAGGCCTCGCCATGCCAAAGCGGTAGCTCATGGAGGCAGGTGTAATGTTACCAAATTAGCCTCTAAACGGTAAAAAGGAGATTATTGCAAATGGGCCGGCTAGCCAGCACATGCAGCCCCCGGAGGACAGCCCAATTTAGAGACGCTGAGGACTCCCGGAGGGCTTTGGGCCGCAGAGAGGAAGACACACAACGGAACAGGCAGGGTTTGGGCGGAAAAGGCCTCGAACAATAGCGCTCGGCGCTGCCGCTATTGATGTGCAGTTGTGTTTGTGGACAAACAACCACAGCAGTTCAGCCACGATTGCAGTGGAGTTGCACCATTTACCTCAATCTGAAATACGCTGGCACTCAAAATTATGAGGACACCTTGCCTTCTATTCAAAAGTGTTCAATTCCTGCTAAGGTTTCATGGTCACACCGTACCTGAACACTGCCACACAACATTCATACAGCCAAGCCATAAAACATGTCTAGTCACTGTAGGGACGAAAGTTGGATCCACATTTTAATGTATGTCCAAATTTCAAAAAAGAAATAATTCAAATTTACTTAGAAGATTACTTAGAACTTCCTGAAAAGTTACCATTTAGGAGATTTTGTCCCAACAGTGAATTGTCCATTAATCAGACATAGCAGTGTCCACTCACTGTCCACTCTATTAGACACTCCTACTACTTGCTGGTCCACCTTGTAGATGTAAAGTCAGAGACAGTAGCTCATCTGCTGCTGCACAGTTTGTGGACACAGGACGCCGCCCACAGGACACTGTTGTCTGGATAGTTTTGGTTGGTGGACTATTCTCAGACCAGCAGTGAGACTGAGGTGTTTAAACACTCCAGCCGCAGCACTGCCGTGTCTGATCCACTCACACCAGCACAACACACACTAACACACCACCACCATGTCAGTGTCTCTGCAGTGCTGAGAATGAGCCAACACCCCTATAATACCTGCTCTGTGGTGGTCCTGTGGTGGTCTTGATCATTAAAGAACAGGGTAATAAAGTATACAGAGAATCAGATGGACTACAGTCTGTAAGTGTAGCTCCTATATGGTCAGTGGAGCTGATAACGTGGACAGTGAGGGTACAAATAAGGAGGTGTACCTAATGAAGAGTTTGGTAAGAGTAAGCTGAGTCATCAGTAACCCTAACATGACACTGTTCTTATACTGAAGGCCACGCATGGCAGCATATGTGACATACATGATATATCAGTGTAAATTAGAATCAAAATCAGAATCAGAATCGGACTTTATTGGCCAAGTATGCGCACACATACAAGGAATTTGTTTTTGGTTACAGTAGCTCACAGTGCACGATAACTGACATTACAGAATTAACAAACACACCCAACCTAGCCCTCCTCCTACACACACACACAGTGGCACAGACACACACACCTGTAAACTTAGCATGTGCAGAGTTGTATATTTAAAATAAAGTGCTGAGTGCAGCAGTGAAGGACAGCGCAGACTGAATTAAATAGATATAAATATGGAGAACAGAAGGTTGAGACGGTGGTACAGAGTGTTCTGAAAAGTGCAGTACAGAGGAAGAAAGAAGCCAGTGTTACCAGGTTTGTTTCCATAGAACAGAAATTTTCTTACATTCCAAAGCTTTTTTCTGAATTACAGTAATAATCTGCCTTTTAATGTCTCACTGTGTTATCTATGTGAATAAAATATTCAGAATTAGCACAGCATTAGTACTAGTTACTGAATAATATGTCTTATATCAACATTTAAAACTGTAACTGACCAAGAACGTAGAATTAGCATGGACTGAAGTGATGTGTCCCCACAGATATCCAGCGATTATTAAATTGTCCCCACCAATAATTATAATAATTAGAGCCCTTCCAAACAAAACCCTGATCAGTCAACATCAAAGGTCGAGCTCTCTACTGGAGTCATATGGCCAGTGTGATTGGCTGTGGCGTTCTCTGCTGGCACGTGAGACTCTGTAGCTATGTTTGGTTGTTAGCAGCGCCAAAACTGGTGGGAAAACTTTCCAGTCACACAAGACTCTCTGTGTGAGACTGAGGTGCAGCGTGGGAGACACATGGATGTGAAAAGCGAGTGAGGACGGCAGCAGAAAGAGCTATTTTTCAAAGAAACATGTCACTTAGAGTCAAGTTCTCTAATGAAATGAGTCCATCATAATAACGTTAAGGGCAATGCTAGGCTACAGCAGGCTAACACTGTCTGTAGCTCTGAAGAACAAGCAGCGTTCCTACTTTTATTAATGCTAAGGAGATATCAGTTGCACTATGGCTGAAGGCTGAAGTAAAGTTGGTAAGTCTTTAGGTGGTGTCAGTGTCAAATCTACGCCCTTGTATCTGACACTTATAAATGTTCATAATATTGCTTTGTCTGAAGACAGACAGAGTTAGCACGTTGCTGCTATATGCTAACAACCAGAAGTCTAAAATCTAGAAGGTGAATGGATGAGCTTTAACTCTCAAAACAGTTTGAACCCATATGCTCATGCTAGTGCTGGTCAAACAAACTGGCCAGAAAGCTAGAAATATGCGTATATGGGGCAAGACTCATACCGCGGCTGCCCAAAGACTAAACAAGTATCTTCAAAATGATAACTTTATAAACCCTCTTCATTTTCAATGTAATAGAATGGAAAGCTATTTTGTTTACTCTTTTTTGTATTGGCTGTCTGTCCTTTAACCATTTAGCCAAGAGCAGCACTCTCAACATGATAGACAGGACAGGTTAGAATACGCTGTTGGGGGAGCAGTGCTACTTCTTCATCCTCTCATGTTGGACTGGTTCGAAACTACAGTGACTCACCTCCCAAGGTACAAAGTGGTATTACGAGACATGCTAACTTCAGTGCATGTCTCTGCCACATAGATGTGTTAGCCACACCATCAAAACTGTTATTTCTTCACATTCTGTTGATAGCTTAGTTCATTTTAGAATGTTTTTCGGTAAAAAAAATACATATTGCTCCTTTAATATAGGCTTATAATGATCTACATAAACCACATGCATAACTTAAGCATGTTATGATTTTAATTATATTAAATGATTAGAATATGCTGTCGGGTGGAGTAGTGCTACTTCTTCATCCTCTCGTGTTGGACTGGTTCGATGCTACAAGTGATCATCACCTCTTGAGGTACAAAGTGGTATTACGAGACAGGATGGGCCGATGGTGGTCTTAGCCACACCATCAAAACTGTTCTTTCTTCACATTCTGTTGACAGTTTAGTTAATTTAAGAATGTTTTTAAGTAAAAAAATACATATGGCTCCTTTAATATAAGCTTAGATTTATCTAAATAAACCCCATGAATAACTTCAACGTGTTATGCTTTTAATTATATTAAATGATTAAAATAGGCTCTCGGGTGGAGCAGTGCTATAAACTGGTGCAATGCTACAGTGACTCATACTCACCTCTTGAGGTACAAAGTGGTATTACGAGACAGGATGGGCGGAACATGCTAATCTTTCGCACATAGATGTCTTTGCCACACCATCAATTTATTTATTTTTTCACATTCTGTTGACAGTTCAGTTCATTGTAGAATGTTTTGAAGTAAAAACAAATACATATTGCTCCTCTAATATAGGCTTATAATTATCTATATAAACCACATTAATAATTTCAGTGCACTAAGATTTTAATTATATTAAATGATTAGAATATGCTGTCGGCGGAGCAGTGCTACTTCCTCATTCTCTCATGTTGGACTAGTTCGATGCTACAGTGACTCATAATGACCTCTTGAGGTTAAATTGGTATCACGAGACAGGATGGGCCGATAGTGGTCTTAGCCACACCATCAAAACATTAGTTCTTCACATTCTGTTGACAGTTTAGCTAATTTTAGAATGTTTTAGGTAAAAAAAATGCATATTGCTTCTTTAATTTAGGCTTATAATTATCAACATAAACCACATAATAACTTCAATATGTTATGATTTTAATTATATTAAATGATTAGAATATGCTGTTGGGTGGAGCAGTACTACTTCTTCATCCTCTCATATTGGACTGGTATGATGCTACAGTGACTCATAATCACATCTTGAGGTTAAATTGGTATTACAAGACAGGATGGGCGGAGCATGCTAACTTTAGTACATATCTTTGGCACACAGCTGTCTTTGCCACACCATCAAAATTGTTCTTTTTTTCACATTCTGTTGTCAGTTCAGTTTATTGTAGAATGTTTTGAAGTAAAAACAAATACATATTGCTCCTTTAATATAGGCTTATAATTATCTACATAAACCACATGAATAACTTTAGCATTTTAATGATTAGAATATGCTTTCGGCGGAGCAGTGCTACTTCTTCATCCTCTCGTGTTGGACTGGTTCGATGCTACAGTGATCATCACCTCTTAAGGTACAAAGTGGTATTACGAGACAGGATGGGCCGATAGTGGTCTTAGCCACACCATCAAAAATGTTATTTCGTCACATTCAGTTGATAGTCTAGTTCATTTTCGAATGTTTTAAAGTAAAAACAAATACATATTGCTCCTTTAATAGGGACCTATAATTGTCTACATAAACCACATGAATAACTTTAGCATTTTAATGATTAGAATATGCTTTCGGCGGAGCAGTGCTACTTCTTCATCCTCTCGTGTTGGACTGGTTCGATGCTACAGTGATCATCACCTCTTAAGGTACAAAGTGGTATTACGAGACAGGATGGGCCGATAGTGGTCTTAGCCACACCATCAAAAATGTTATTTCGTCACATTCAGTTGATAGTCTAGTTCATTTTCGAATGTTTTAAAGTAAAAACAAATACATATTGCTCCTTTAACAGGGACCTATAATTGTCTACATAACCCACATGAATAACTTCAACGTGTTATGTTTTTAATTATATTAAATGAATAGAATATTCTGTCGGGTGGAGCAGTGCTGCTTCTTCATCCTCTCATGTTAAACTGGTTCGATGCTACAGTGACTCATAATCACCTCTTGAGGTACAAAGTGGTATTACGAGACAGGATGGGCGGAGCGTGCTAATTTTAGTACATATCTTTGGCACATAGATGTCTTAGCCACACCATCAAAACTGTTATTTCTTCACATTCTGTTGACAGTTTAGCTAATTTAAGAATGTTTTTAGGTTAAAAGAATTACACATTGCTCCTTTAATATAGGCTTATAATTATCTATATAAACCACATGAATAACTTAAGATTTTAATTATATTAAATAATTATAATAAGCTGTCGGGGGAGCAGTGCTATTTCTTCATCCTCTCATGTTGGACTGGTTCAATGCTACAGTGACTCATCATCACCTCATAAGGTACAAAGTGGTATTACAAGACAGGATGGGCCGATGGTGGTCTTAGTCACACCATCAAAACTGTTCTTTCTTTACATTCTGTTGACAGTGTAGTTAATTTAAGAATGTTTTTCAGTAAAAAAAAACCACATTGCTCCTTTAATATAGGCTTATATTTATCTAAATAAACCACATGCATAACTTAAGCATGTTATGATTTTAATTATATAAAATGATAAGAATATGCTGTTGGGTGGAGCAGTGCTACTTCTTCATCGGCTCATGTTAAACTAGTTTGATGCTACAGTGACTCATAATCACCTCTTGAGGTACAAAGTGGTATTACGAGACAGGATGGGCGGAGCATGCTAATTTCAGTACATATCTTTGGCACATAGATGTCTTAGCCACACCATCAAAACTGTTACATGTTACGTGTTGTGATCTTAAGTATATTAAATAATGCGATAGAGCGAATAAGGACTGAACTGAACTGAACCAGGCCTGAAACACTTGATGGCTCATTTTCTTGTTTTCTAAAGCTTGTATCTTTAGCACGTACAGCCGAGCTTCCCCGACAGCTCGCCAACCGTCTCCCTCCTAGCAAGAAACCCTTTTAGGGTGGTTTTTAAAAGGCAGTAATAACGTTTAAGTCGCTCTAAGAGACGAGGAGTGTGTGTGCAAGTTGTGTCAGTCGAGCACTGTCATGGCGAGAGCGGAGCGCCGTGCCACATATGGCAACAATCTGCCTTGCTAATCCGACCAGAGATTAGACGAGTTTGGGTTCAGACTCCCCGGATCCCATGCACTCCATCAAGGCCTCTATACGCCATCCTTCACCGGGAAGACGTAGGCAGCTAGCTGCAGAGCTGGCTGACAGGATCATTCACCAGGAACACGGGTTCAGCCTCCAGTGGTGTCGTCTCTGGGCTAGTGGTTAGTCTGAGATTATGAGGAACAACTATTGTTGATGCTCTCGGAGAGCTGGAAGCAGCAGGGGGGCGGCTGAAAATATGATCTTTACAACACGAGTGAATCATTTTCGGTCTAGAGGCCCATCACTCTTCACCTGCCTGGACATGAGTGCAAGTACACCTCTTGGCAAATGATTACAGCCTGTGAGTGACCACCGACCTCCAGTAACATAAATGATTTTCTTCATGTGTCGACATACAGCAGGTGACACTCAAGCAAATTAAACATCATCACAGATCTACATGCATGTTTCTTGAAACAGACCCAGAGCTGTTCATAAGAGCAGTGATAGGAACCATATGATGCTTCTAAAAACTACATGAAAGAAACTCATTACATATATGAGTACATTCCTTTAGTTTGCTTTAATGCTTTCACTGTAAAAATGTATTAACAATAAACAATGTGTGCAGCGAATCAGATTAGCTATAGTCTGTAAGTGTAGCTCCTATATGGTAAGTGGAGCTGATAGCATTGACAATGTGTGTAGATTCAAGGAGGTGGTTTAAATATATATATATATATATATATATATATATATATATATATATATATATATATATATATATATATATATATATATATATATATATATATATATATATATATATGTGTGTGTGTGTGTGTGTGTGTGTGTGTGTGTGTGTATTTCCATTTTTGTCGATTTCGAGTTTTCTAAATCATTTAAATATGCCAATGGTCGTTTAGATTGTATATAAAAATTTCATGATGGATGGACCAATAGAAATGCTCCAAAACATCTTGGAAAAAATTCTGGTTTCATTGCCTTGCATTGGAAGTAAAGTAGGTTTTTGTTCTCTCCAGTAATGTTGAAATTTTGGAAATACTTGTTACAGCAATTATATATATATATATATATATATATATATATATATATAGAGAGAGAGAGAGAGAGAGAGAGAGTATTGAATATTTGAATTTTCACATTTTCACATTTATTTTGAGGAAAACAGTATTGCATATAAATATTTGTGTCAATATTAGTAACAGTGAGATGTTGAGAATAACAGCAAACTCATTTTATGCCCTTGCTTGATGTCCTCATTTATCAGTATTCAAACTAACAGGCGTTTAGTCTTATAAAGCCTGATGCTGTATTCATGACCAAGTCAGAACTGGGAATTTCCTGACTTCTAAGTAGGAAATATCTATGAATGGCTCACAAACATTTATATTTTATTAGCATTTGTATTTCTAATTGTGTGATGTCACTTCAACATAGCGATGCCCACAGAATAAGAAGCAATAGCATGTTTTAGATGTGTTTTTAATCACTTTCTACCTGTGTATGCTATGCCATTTAACTATATCTGTAGGTATGTGGGGATACTTGGACAATAAGTCAATTTGTGCTATCATGTTACACTCAGCTCTATAAATGAACAGAGAAACAGCATAACTGACATCACATGTTCAGGCAATAATTACACTGCCTTGTAATTCCAGTGCAACAACTTTTAAATGCTTTTAAACTTTAAAACTAGCTCTACTTTTTAAACAAGTTTATAGTTGTTGTGTTTGACACATCATTGCAAGTAAGTGGGTGAAAACGATGCTCAGTAAGTAGATGTTGTTGATGCTTTTGTGTGTTCAACTAACATTTCACTAAATAGCTAATAAACACAACTGAACTGATCTACTTCTGAACTCAACCGAAACCTCAACGCAAAACCTACACATGCTCCTACACCAAACCCTAAGCTTAGTATCACCAGATAGTTTAATTATGTGTAGATCATGTATAGGACACCACACGGATAATGTGTCATTAACATGTGAACAGTGAAGAATCTGCTATACTTATTCCGTTAGAAGTTAGAAGATAGAAAAGGTAATGATGTATCATCTACACCGATCACCCACAACATTAAAACCACCTCCTTGTGTCTACACACACTGTCCATGTTATCAGCTCCACTGACCATATAGGAGCTACACTTACAGACTGTAGCTCATCTGATTGGCTGCATACATTGTTTATCCCCTTTACCCTGTTCTTCAATGGTCAGGACCCCCACAGGACCACCACAGAGCAGGTACTATTAGGGATGTAGATCATTTTTAGCACTGCAGTGACACTGACTTCTTCTAGTTCTCATGATCCAGGAAATCCAACAACACAGTCATTGAGTCTGGACTCTAGGGTGGCCAGTCCATTTTTCTAAGACCACTAGCAGCTTTCGTGCTCTCCTTGTCCCAGTAAGGAGCTTCTTGAACAGGTACAGATCCTTTTAGACCCATAGCACTGGTGTGTCTTCTCAGAAGACACTGTGGATGTTCTCAGATCTGAAGCAGCTTGATGTTCTTCTCTCGCTCTCACTCTCTCTCAGACTTGAAAGCATTTAGTGCTGTTGGGGTCAGTTTTGGTGGGTCTACCAGGTCTTGCAGATGGTTGTTATAAGTTCTCCCCAGTTTTGGAAACTCTTACAGGCTCCTGTATGTGTGTGGGCTACTTTATATCTAATCATCTTAAAACGATCTGCTGAAAAAGGAATGGATAAGTAGCTTTAAAGGCTGTTTCAGCTGGAAAGTAAATAAGAGTGGTCTCCTACTGGTATGTTTTCCAGCCCAGCTTCGGATTCCTGGCCTTATAACTACGTGGCTTCCGTATTAGACTCGTAGTAGTTCCTGAATAATAAGGCCTGAGATTACTAACAGCAGTTTAGAGAAGACGAACCAACAAATAGGCATTCTTTTGTTTGTCCAGTCTTCTTTTCTCAGACGTGGGGAGGCATCAGCTCGCCGTTACATAAAGTTGTATAACAAATGAGCCGGGCCGCTTTGAACTGGCTGACCACACCAGCCTGCAGGAGTCACTAAGAGAGAGAGAGAGAGAGAGAGAGAGAGAGAGAGAGAGAGAGAGAGAGAGAGAGAAAGCTTGCACATGTGGCAGCAATAAGATGCTCCCCCCTCCCCTCCCTCTCTCCTCCGAGACATGTGGGAGACAGAGCATTCCTGCCGCGCTCATTAAAGCCAAAAAGCACCCATCCCACAAACACTGTATAGCGCTCACATCCAGCGCGGGGCGATGAGACATATGTCTTTATTTTCCGAGAGAAAAGAGGCTGCGGTCGTGACGCGGAGGTCAAGTGAGGAATCAGCCGTTTTATGGGAATAGATATTCGTCGCCCCTCTTTCTTTTTTTTCAGAGCAACATCTTTAACATGCTGTTGCTTGTGATGTCCCGGCACCATTGTTTCCACACTGGTGCCCCCCCCCACACCCCTCCAACTTAATGTAACCCCATAAAACCTTATTACCAAACATGCTAACGTGGCTATGAATGGAATGTTACAGACATCAATTAGCATGCAGCGTGCTAATCCATGGCCATTCGCTTTCACTCGACGTTAGCCACATTAGCACGCTTCCTTTCATTCCAGTGCCAGTTATTTTTATGATGATTTTGGACCATGTGCTCGTTTGGGAGCTGCACGTATAAGGTTTGTACCAAAGATGGACAAAAAAAAAGCATGTACGTCCATTTTTGGGGATTTTTATTTTTCTGCATTATTTGAACACACAAGCTTCTGTTCACTGTATGTGAAGGTTTCCTGATGAATGGACCAATAGAAATGCTCCAAAGCAGCTTTGAAAAAATTCTGGTTCCATTCACATACATAGAAATGACAGAACGTTTTAGTCACTCCTGTAAAGTTGCCATTTTGGAGATACTTGTGACAATATGTAAATGAGATCTGCTCTAATTGGCTGTTCTGTGTCGTCATATCCAGCGTGAAACACTCCTTATAACTTCTACATGAATGGACTATAGGTCCAAATAGGCAAACAAGTAACAGTGTAACACGTTTACTATTTTTTTTTATGAACATGTCAGTTCATGTAAAGAGGATTCATTTAAAGCAGGTTTGAAGCATTTCTATTGGTCCATTCATCATGAAATTTGCACATAATGTCAAGAAATGGGAGATACTATGGGTCCTTTAAACGTGAAGTGAAGTTTTTTTGCATATACACTTAAATATGAAAATTTGTATCTATATAGTTTTTTTTTAAATATATTAAATTCAGCAAAATAAATGCTGTATTGTGTGTCTTAGAAAGTGTAGCAGTTTGTTTTCTGTGATTTGAACAAACTTTTAAAAGCACAGATTTTATAATAAATAATAAATAAAGTTTACCTCCAACTCTCCAATTCATTATAATTCTAATTACTAGTATTGATTGTGTTACTGTTGGTCAGTGTTATTCATGTGTTTATTTTTGCAACTATTCTTTATAAGAATTAAAGGGCCCCTGGATTTTGACCTGAAGGAGATGCAATAACCACCTGAACATTCACCTTTCACTCTTTATACTGTCCTAATATGAAAACTAAGCTGCCATAACAGGATGAACGTGAAGTCACAGGAACCAACTCACCTACATACATTCACATATTAAGCCTATTAAGCTAGTTTATTAAAATACATTACACTTCCACTAAGTATAGCAGCACACCAGCACAATTTTATATCTTGCTTAAAGTTAGTTGAGATGGATCTCTCACCCACTTGGCCATGAAATAAATAATATTTTGTATTAATTGATCTACAGTCATATGTATTGAGTACTGCTTTCAAAACTACTTAAAGTATAAAAGTAAAAGTGATGTATGGAAAAAAATGCCATTAAGCTTAGGTCGCACCACAGGGGTCTATAGTGCACTAGCCCACCTCCCCAGAAAAACATTCTTCTAAAAGCCATAATGACTATAATGTTATATTAAAATGTTAATGTTGATAAATTTGGGATGCGCTAGGCTTCCTGTTTCAGCTCATATACGCCCATTGAACATGAACATTCTACGTTCTAATCGTAGTCCTACGTTCTACACGAATTCTACACGAATGAATGTAGTTTAGTACAATGTAAATATATTAAAGAAGCATATCTGTGTACTACTGAACATTAACATGTGTTTCATGGAGCAGAAGATATGATGACTAGTTGTTTATAAGTATTGTAATGGTGCAAAAAGTCAAACTTCAAAGGCATGTTATCAATAATCTTTACTGGAATGTAAATGCACATGAATGAAAACAAGCTGAAATGAAATAGAAGTAACGAGTTACATGTTTAAAATGTAAGGAGTAGAAAGTACTGATAATGGTATAAATAACCAATATTTCTACTTAAGTAAGGTAACAAAGTATTTGTACTTCATTACTTGAGACCTCTGCCTAACTGAATATATATTTTACAATTATAAAGAAGTTTTGATCTGAATGTGTTGAAAGACGAGTTTAAGTAGTGTAAGTTACATATTATAAGTTTTTCATATTAGAAGTTAGATATTATTGCTATCCAACAAAAAACACTAACAGTCAAAAGTTGCGCACACCTAACTGAATATATATATTTTACAATTATAAACACGCTTTGATCTGAATGTGTTGAAAGACGAGTTTAAAAAGTGAAGTTGGAGCCCATGTACAAAACTATTTCCAAAACAAGCATTTTACATAAAAAAAATGATAATGTATATTTTTTATAAGAGCTATAAAACCCCCAAACCTGTTTCTCAGAACAAGATCTCAGCATCTACACTATCTTCTTCAGTCCTGATAGAGAAGCAGCTAATGTGGCTCCTCATGAAGCTGCTGGTCAGGATGTTCACAGTATGTAAACCTGCATCAGAGCAAATGAGCTCATTTCTAAAAGACCCTCTAAACATTCTTTAAACACAACCAGATGTTTCATTCTGCTCCAGGAATAATTCTATATGTATTATTTTACAGTCCCGATCTCTTCACAGTTATTCACTAATGTTATTACTATTAAAATAGCACAAATAATAACAACCTTGGTGAACTTTGGTTTTGACTGATACTTTTGCACATCATTAAAACACAAAAGCCTTGATTGCTTGGAGCAAAAACTCTTTACATTGACTCACACTGAAAGTGAAGATCCTGCGAATTTGCTATATTTGAGATACAGCAACTGTATTATATAACGCATAGGCGTGCATTACGAAGCAACAGGAGTTTGATATGGAGAAGACAGGGTTCTAACAACATCCTGGAACACCTGATAAACTGTCCCCATCAGATAAACAGCACCTAAAGCTTTGAGAGCGGGGAGAACATCAGGCTCCACTCCTGCACCAGTTGCTACTGCCCATCCTTCCACTGTGAGAAGCCAACTAGTGTACTGACCCCTCCAGACCTCAGCATCACTTCTAAGCCTGAACTTTGGGGGTGTGATTTCCAGACGTGTGGACTTTAAACTTTGTTTGACTTTTGAGGCTGCAGAAAGAACAGTACGGGTCTGTCTCAAACCCTAGTGAGTGTCTAAGTAGGCTGTCTATGTAGGCAGCTGTGTAAGTAGCAGCGTTCTCTCCTCATCTCTCCTCATAAAACAGATTACTGAGACGCTCTAGTTAGAGAGAGACTGTGTCACGGCTTGTTCCCGCCCACTGCAGCACACGACCGGTGGTTTAGCTGGTTGCCAAAATACCAGCCGGCATCCAAAATAATAGCCCGAGGTTTAAAAATCTGCTAGCATAAATGCTAATGGCTTGAGTATAAAACTGCTAAATGGTGAAGGACTCGTTACAGAGTTGATAATAAAAACTGTTTTGTGTGATTATATGACCAGAAACACAATAAAACTCCAGAGAGAATCAAAATAACTCACATTTTAAAACCACTTCACTGCTCGTAGATTTGCCTGCGTGGCATCATGGGATTGTCTTAGCGGCTGAGGAAGAGTTCTATGCTTCCTTAAAATCAGGTCTAAATAAGGTTCCTCAGTAGACGGCATGTTTAAGGTATGTCGGGGGCGCATACTATGACATAAAATGTTGCCTATGTAGGAGCTCACTAGGTTTTGAGACACACCCTTTGTCTCTGCTATGTATATTTCACGTACAGCAGTTGGCTAGCTAGCTGGCTAACAAGCTAGCAAACTTAGCAACATAATGATAAACAACAGCTGATGTGAAGGAAGCTCTCTCCCTCTGTTCATCCTCCTAGATCTTCCACCGTCCACTGAGAACTTTACTGAAACATTAAAGCATTTAGGAAGCTCAGCGTCTCAGACAGGAAGTGTTCAAGTAGTGCAGAACAGTACAAACACTGATCAGTCCATGCAGAGCTACTGCAGAGTTTACACATGCTGTTAGAACTAAAAGACCCGTCCAGATATTAATGCTTATGGGTTTAGAATGTGATTATTAAAATTCCTGTTGGTGTAGTGAGTACCGATACTTCCATACAGTGTAGTGTTTCTCAGCCTCAGCCTTCGAGGCACACTGCCTCACATTGTAGTGTTTTTTCTGCTTCAACATCTATTTTAACTGGTAATGGACTGGTAATGAGGTGATTAGCGATTAGAACTGCTGGAAATGATCTAATTTAATTTTTAGTTATTTTTGTTGTAATAAAAATTTTTTAAATGTTAATGTTATATTAATGTCAGTTTGATATACCACTAATCAACTGCATCAATTGTGTTAAATACTGAAATGATGTTACATCTGGTGACTTGACTCGAGACTTTCTTGTATTGACAAGTAAGACTTGAGACTTACTTTTTACTTGCAACTTAGTGACTTGGCCCCATGTCTGGTGATGTCTTCTACTGGCGGCATCTGCTGCAAAGAAAGGAAACTATATTATATTTAGTTGTTAAAGCTTCTGTGTCTTTTTCTTCAGTATGTTTTTCTGTTTTGTTCCTGTACTTGTACTTACAGGCTGTTTGGACTGGAAATGAAATAAATGCAGTGTGTGTTTCTCACCCAGCACTGTACACACATACTTTTAACTCCACATTTGCTTGTAGCCGGACAAAAGAAACATAAGCACGTTTCAGTCGTTCTCCTAAATCGTATCCTGAGAGGAAAGTACGTTCGTGTTTTGCTGACATGTTTTCATTTCGCCTCATACCGCCTTCTATATTTCTCTATTACTACATCAAACTCAGACGTTCGGCTGTTTAATGTGTGTTTTTATGACGAGAGGGAAGGAACGCCCCCTCCATTGAGTCAGTGAAGTTGCTCCAGAGCCCTGCGCCAACTTCTCGGCCTACGTCTCCGCTTCAAAGAGAGCCTTTCCATTTATTTTTAACCGTTCCCCAAGACAAGAATCTGTTCAGCCACTCCTTTGACAACCACTACATATATATATATATATATATATATATATATATATATATATATATATATATATATATATATAAAGAAAAAGAGCAGCAGTCTCGAATAAATATAGTGATGCCATAAAACTCGACAGACATGAGAGGAATTTAATTTGCTTACATGACATCACAACATGAGGCCAAGCATTCCACACACGGCCTGAAGTGTTTTCACTTAAGAGTGATAAAAAAAAGAAAAAAAAGAGAAAGAGGGGAAAAAAAATTACAATAAAAACCAAATGCCCACCGGGCAGGCTCTTCTTTTTCTGGGTGTAAGGAGACATCTGGCATGATTATTTCGAGCTCTTCTCGCTAATCCTCTGGAAATGTAAACTGGGGAAGGGGAACGTGCCAAATGGCTTTAGAGCAAGACTGTCTTTTTGGACTTGCGGAAGATTTAAATGAGTTTTCATAGAGGCGTTCGCGGCATTATTGGAAAATGCAGTGAGACAATTGTAATTAGTTTTCAGGCTGTCACATTTATCATCATTATCCTACTTTTTAGACATGCCAAATTTACTTCAGCGATCCGCCGCCATATGCGGGGAAGCCGCGCCGAGATGCCGCCGCGTCTTCCGCCGGGCGCATTGTGCCGCCGACTGTCAGTGTCAGATCGGTGATACGTGGTGCTGATGCTGAGCGATGCTTGTCGCTATGGTGCTGAGTCGTGTGGGTACACCATTCAGCGGTGGCCTTGCCTCCGCTAATCCACTTGTCACCGTCGGCTGCCAAGCGCTTCGTCCCACACACTCCACAATATGACTTTATTCAGCAATCTGGGGCAGGAGCGGTGCCTGCCCACTGCCAGGACCAGAAGAGCCGGTGGAGGACGCCCACCAGCCTCAACTCAACTCAGCCGAGCCATCCACCTCACTGGGAAACACGGGTTAGCGCACGAAACCGCATTTATGTAACCGCCGTCCGCTTCTGGGTAGCGTTAGTTTGCGCGTTCTTGGCATCGCTGAACTATGATTAGGCTTGTGAAGCTATAAAGCTGCATGTTCTCATTTTTTTGGGGGTCTACACAAACAGATGAGCCATTTGAGCAGATTGGAGTTGCGATTGTGTTATTACATCACTGCCACATAATTATGTACATGTAATTACATAGGTAGTTATGTAATAACAGAGCTGCATTGAAAAAGGGAGTGAGGGATACAGAATATATAGTGTTATATCTAAGTGTATCCAGCCCAATATAAACAAGGGAACTCATTCGGAAGACATTTAGGAGAATTTCTATAATATTCAATGCTGAACAAAGTGGTTAGTTGTAAAGAAACTTAACAGCCAGGCACCAGGAACTTTAATCTGTACAACAGAAACATACATTTCTTTTTAATTTCCATAACCACCCATGTACCTATATGGCGGACCGCTGATTTTTAGTATGCAAAGTTGTTTTATAGTAGAGATAAATCTGAAAATAAGAATCTGGGGGCACTGTTCGATACTCTACCACTCTACCAAACTCATGTTGAACTTTAAATTGACTCTAGACTAACATTCTTTTGCTTTTTGAGTGACCCTAACAAACCTTTATGTTTATTTATTAAGACAATTGACTGAACATTCCATTTTATTACTATGAATACAAACATAATATTACACATAACTCAAATTACAAGTACATGACCAGCAAACACAGCTTTGACCAGCTGTTCACATATAAAGTCATAATATTATTCATTAAAACACAAAAAAGTTTACTTGACTGCAGAGCAAATGTGTTTTTAGTGATTAATGTTAGGGACAGGAGGCCGTATCACTTCCTTCCTGCTCTAAAATGCAGGGGCGTGGCTAAAATAGGCTTTATTGTACATTAAACTTGATAAATCTAAATCTTTCAACCTAATTTTAAAACAAACAAAAGATATAATTACCAAAAAAGTGTAAATGCAGGCACTTGTAGGCATATTTGTTATTTATTTATTTATTACTTATTACTGTATATATATACATATCTTCATGAATTCCTTGATTATAAACACAACATAATCCTTGCATGAATTAAACCATAAATACTTCATTGTTTGTTTTTTCCATTTTTTTATTCTACATAATGTCTCAGGAATCAGGCAAGGAATCCAGAACCATTTTATGTAATGACTCTCTGTAAGGGAGTATTTAGTGGTGCGCATCTGGGTTCCATCACCACCACTGTGAATAATTCTGACTGAAAAATAGCTTCTTTAAAGACGACTTTTTCATTTTGAATAATGACGTAAGTCGTTGGGGCCTTGCCCATTTGAACAAACCCCTAGTATCTTCATTTCTTATATCTACTGTGAAAATGCCTCTTGTCCTTTACATGATGTATAAATGTATAAATTTCATGATGAACTGATCAAAAGAAATGAATATAGAATAGAATATAGTATAGCAAAAAGTCTGGTTCCATTGACTTACATTAAAAGTAATGTACCTTCTCCTGTGAAGTTATCATTTTGGCAATAGGTTTTGCTCCAAAAGCTGTTATATTCAAAAAAGCAATGTTGTATCACAATTAGCCTTTATACGAGAAATAGCTTTGCATTACATGTCAATTCTTATTCAGAAAAAAACTTCTCATGTTCCAAATTGTTGGATTTACAAAATAGTCAAATTTTAAAAAATCCCAACCCATTAATATTTTGTTGCTGTCCAGTGAAAAACATGTATTACCATTTCTGTTTATTTTGAGTTTCGTACATCATTGGAAAACGCCAATTATTGTTTACATTGTATAAAAATTTTGTGATGAATGGACCAATAGAAGTGCTCCAAAACAGCTTGGAAAAAAATCTAGTTCCATGGACTAACATTGAAAGTAAAGTTTGTTTTGTTCTCTCCTGTAAAGTTGCAACTTTAGAGATACTTGTTTTTCATTGGAAAACTCTGAACCTTAATTTATATATCTGAAATACAAACTTTACCGAAGAAATAACTTAACCTTTATTGAAAGGTTATGCAAATTTTTTAATTCAATTTTTTTTATTTTGGATCATTCCTGTTGGTCCATTCATCATGTCATTTTCTCACAATGTGAATTCCAGCATACATTTTTTTTTATTCTATAAAAAAGCCAAAATACTGCTGACGATATACAGACTTGCATTATGCTCAGTATTTAAACAGCCATCAGCAGATCATTGGGCCTTTACTTCCTGTAATACATGCTGGCAAACAAGCTTGAATAGATAATAGATGCATTTATTCTTTATTATTTATCCCTTAAAAGAGATTAAAAGAGACTGCATTACGCTAACGGTTGCCTACAGACCACAGATCAATAAGCTGCAAATGAGAAGCAATTAAACAAGACCTACGTTTTGAGGCACACATGCAGCGGCGGACCCGGGAGGTCTTTATATGAATGCGTTGCGGTGCTTAGAAACTAGTTCCTGGTGCCGCGGTGTGCTGACTAATATCTGGAGCGTAATCGTTATCACACCGTATACTGTCAGAGGCCTAAAGAGACCATGATGCAGTGCAACAATTACTCTGATAAATCCCCTCTCCTGGAATCCGTCGCGCATTAGCATTGAGACATTCGAGTGGGTCTGAAGTACGCTGCCCGCGCCGATCTCCGGATGGCCTTTCTAACTTCAAACACACCCCCTCAATTGACTGAGAGTGATGCATTCGATGGAGGTTATAACGGCAGAGTCACAACAATAATAAAGGCTGATAGATTGGGTTGCTCCACTCCCTCTCAGTGGCTGCTTCATAAATCTCCCATAGACCACTGACCTCAGGCCCGACACTTCATAAATCAACATCAACAAAAAATTGCAACTCTGGAAGCGTTTCGGAGAGAAGGAGAGTCCGGACTAAGTTTAATGTAAAAACGGCGGCTATTTAAAGCGGCGCAGATGCACGGACGGGGCACCTGTCGAGCGTTTGTTTAGGAAGTCATAAATTGCGCATCCCGAGGATACGGAGGAGATCACAGCATCTGCGACGGATTAGATTCACAGCAATTTGCTATGAGGAGGATACTTTTGATGTCAAGGCTCAAGCGAGAGAGGGGGAACACGTCCTGTTGCTCGGGCCCCCTCCGTTTGATTCCGAGTTTGGCTCTCTAGCATGCTATCCGGCTTGCTTAATATGCCTGGCAGTAGATCATCGCAAAGGAAAACATGTCTCAGTTTTTTTATGATTTTTATTTTTCTACATCATTTAAACACAGCAGCTATCGTTTACACTGTGTGACAATGTCTTGGTCCGTGCACGAATAGAAGTGACCCAGACATATTTTAAGTGGCAGAGCTTTTCTTGTATTTATAGTATACGGGCTTTAAGAGATCAATCACGTGCGCCGTAAGATCACAGAAGGTTCCTCAGCCCATGAGATCTGTGTAGATTGGAGCGTATGGAGCGCACACACAGGAGAGGTATGAAGCGAGGAGCAGCAGTCGGAGACTAAAGCGAGTCAGAAAGAATAACGAGCTCTAAAAACAGAAAAGTGAACAGGGAAAACTGAGTGTTTAACAGGAACAGTTCTGGAATAGACCTGCTCGTCTAGTTCTGGAGAATACCGCTCTGTAAAACCAACATGTCAATCTGTGAAGCTGAGTTAACAAGAAGTTTTATTTACTTTCTCTATAAATAAACACTTTAAGATGCACTTTTTAAAAAAAACATTCTGTTTTTTTTTTAAATATAGCTGTTGATGTTACTTGAAGTGAGGAAAATATAGTGAGGCTTTATTAATAATTCATTCAGTTCATCATTTAAATAGTAAATTTACTGAAATATACTGAACGGTATTTGTAATAAGTTTGTCTTTTAGTTGCTGATGGTATAAGATGCTGATACTTTGCTGATACGATGCTGATACTTCAGTACACAGGATATGGCACTGAATCATAACACAAGTTAAAAATGATGACAGTCCAGACCTTGGCCTGAGCAACATCATTTGAACACAGCAGCTGTTGTTTACACCCTGTAACAATTTCTCAGTTAGTGCATGAATAGAAATGCCCTAAAATGACTTGGAAACTATTCTGGTTCCATTGACTTGCATTAAAAGTAATGACGGTTTTTGTGTTCTCCTGTAAACTTGGCTCTTTTAGAGATACAACGATCTCCAGGCACGAAATATGTTGAGTGTGCTGAGTGGTTTGATTTATCACTGCGAAGAATTAAACCAGTACAAAAAGCTTTCGAAAGGCTGGGCTGCACAGCATCAACAGTTCTTTTTATTTCACCCGGGGTCAGACTGGGTCAAGGTTTAAAAGCTGACACTGGAGCAGGGCTGGGGTAAGATCCAGTACGTCACGTGCGCTCGAATGCTGCAGAAATTGGCAGGAGGAGGGCATTCTTAGCATACTTTGGCTTGGCTTTTCAATTTAGACAGCAAACTGCTAAGCTCACCACAAGTGGAGGGAAAAGCAGAAAAGATGAAAAACTACTATATGAGTATGTGCCAGTGCAGGCGGGAGTAGACTTGGTGCATGGCCAAATATATGCTACACATCGTTAACAAGTAAAATATAAATACTGTGAACTTTCTTCTTCTGAAAAGCAACATGATGTGAGAATAGGTTGCAAATGACGTCACCTCACTGCGTTTCTATGGCGTGAACTGCAGCTGGAGAGCTGGACAGCTCGGGCACAGATTCTCAAAATGCCTTTGGTTTACAAATCAGTGTAACCAAGAAACCACAAGGAGCTTTTCTGGAGTACCAGAAAAAAGTTGCTGTTCATGAGGGAGCAAAATGCAGGAAATCGACCAAAAAATAGCAACAAATGTTTAAATCAGTGGTCACTAATAGGCGGACCACGGTCCCGACCCAGACGTTGTCCAATGCAGATCCAAACTGATAAACTATTGAGAAGGATTTAATTTAGACTGTATTTATTTTAAGAGGTGGAGCTTTTCTTGTCTTTACGGTATACGGGCTTTACAGCGCAGTGAGATCGCGTGCGCTGTAAGATCACTGAAGACGCTCCTCAGCCTATCAGATCTGTGCACATTGGGAAGTGCGGCGCACATACAGGCGAGGTACGAAGCGAGGAGCAGCAGCCGGAGACTAAAGCGAGTCAGAAAGAATAACGAGCTCTAAAAACGGAAAAGTGAACAGAGAGAACTGAGTGTTTAACAGGAACGGTTCTGGAATGGACCTGCTCGTCTAGTTTTGGAGAATACCGCTCTGTACAACCAACATGTTAATCTGTGAAGCTGAGTTAACAAGAAGACCCACGTTTTATTGACTTTCTCTATAAATAAACACTTTAAGATTAATTTTTTTTAAAGCATTCTGTTTTTTTAAATGTAGTCCTTGTTTTTCCTTGAAGTGCGGAAAATAATATTTGGAGCTTTATAAATAATTCATTCAGTTCAGCATTTAAACAGTAAATATACTGAAATATACTGAACGGTGTGTGTGGTGTGTTGGTGTTTCAGTAGCTGATGGTATAAGATGCTGATATTAGGTAGCTTAAATATACAGGATATGGCACTGAATCATAACACAAGTTAGAAATGATGACGTTCCAGACCTTGGCCTGAGAAAATCTCCTCTAACTGGACCTTACTGAACTCTAATTAAATACCCCTGGTCTAAACCCTCGTCTGCAGTCAGGACGAGAGACTTAAGCTTCCTGTTTTAGTTTCTTGTAGCTATAGTTTTAAATCTATCACCAGTGACCAGTCACAGCACCCCCATAACAAACTGACCGACCGCATGAAGCTGAAGCAGCTTATTCACCAGTTTTTCTGTTCCACCTTAAATAGTGCAGCAGACACCAGAATGTTGACTAACTGTCGCACCATTTAAGGTGGAAACAGGAAAACTGGTGAATGAAAAACTAACCCGATAGTGCAGTGAGTAGGAGTGAGTATTGTAGTGTGTACAGGTGATCTGTGGGTATGGCTATATGCCTACGAGAAGCGGCGGTGGAGCTGGACAATCCACAGGACAGTGAAAGGGACTCGCCTCCATCTGTATTTCAAACACTGTTGGAATCACATTACTGAAAACAACCTATTAGTATGTATTTAGTCTTGGGGTCCCACTACAGTTGCAGAGTGTATTTCACTTTTACACCACTGATACAAATTGTGTGTTGAATCTTCATGGAAGAGTTTTGGGGACATATGCATTACACATTCTGTGAAGTGTAATCTGTAGCATCCACATACCTGCATGATGCATGTGCACTTAAAGCGGAGTCCGATTCTGCAAGGGAACTGAAATTTGGCACCACACCAACAAAGACACCATCAGAAGAGGAAAAGCATCACGTTGACGTACATGTCTTATTTCAGGAGGTTCAAACTTTTAAGGGTTTATTTGTTATCTAAATAACAAAGACTGACCAAATGTTTTGATGTGGGATGAATGTATTTCTCTATGCTAGCCTGAAACAGGACTGAGGATAAGACTACAAAACTTAGTGAGACAGTGAGACACAGATAGAGTTACAGCTTTCAAATATACATGAATTTGATTTAGTAGTCCTCCTATTCGCTATGTGACTGTCCTGCACCCTTCCTGCACAATCTTTTTTAACTCTCGCCAATAAGTTAAAGCAAGTCTAAGATTTAATCACTCTCTCTTTTTCTCTCTCTTGCTTCCTCCAACCTCCAAGTCTTCTTCACTCTCCTTTTGGCCTCAGCCGTGATATCCATGCTGGGTATACCAGGCCAGCTTCTTCTTATATCTAGTTGTTGTTGTATGACAGTATTTAGAATTTAGAACTAGAATTAGCCTCCACATTTAACCAATCCGTGAAAACACCCACATATACACACACTAGCGAACATACACACACGTGCCCGGAGTGGTGGGCGGCCCTATCCACGGCACCTGGGGAGCAGTTGGGGTTAGGTGCCTTGCTCAAGGGCCCAACAATCTTTGCCTGCCAGTCCCGGGGATCGAACCGGCGACCTCTACAAGACCGGATCCCTAACCTTCAGGCCACAACTGCCCCACATAAACTACCCCTCTCAGTTCTCATGAGAGGTCTTTTTCATGTTCAACAACAGGTACATACCGCTATAGCAGGCATTCTGGGTCCAGAGATTCCATTCTCTCTATTCAACATGCTATTAAAATGATTGTGAAACTGTTGTTTTAATGTAATGTAGTTACAAATAATGTTTTAATTGGAAAACAATTGGTTTTACCAGAAGATTCTTAAGGCCTGATTCCATCAAAGCCTTTATAGGAAAGTCTATTCACACTGCCAGTCATACAAGACCAGATTCCTCGCTCTTTGAATGGAGAGACACCTAAAAACTGAAAACACTACTAAACAAAACCTCCATGAATAGTTCGTAGAGTTTGGCTCAAATGATGTCCCAATAACATCATGCTTTTTTTAGGCTGTTGTGGCCACTGCACTTGCTCTGACCTCCATGACTGTGAGCGGGCTATTTCAGCAATCCTATTGGCTCATTTGATGAAACACAGTGTAAACAGACGCCACGTTGACCATTACAAACTTTCCCATTCATTTTCCAACCAGTGACGTTCCCCTCCCTTATAAAGCCTCTGATCTCATTCAGCGCTGAGGCTGTTTTTAAGCCTTAGTTCCTCTCAGAACTAATTTTTTAGAGGATGCTCTGTTGAAACAGCTAAACTATGTTCAAACTAATGTAAAAATGCCACGTCAGTGCAGAGAGCAGGAGGGTTGCGTAGATTTTATACTCAATATAAAGAAATATTAGCCTTTAGCAAGCGAAAGTCTGCTACATAGCTTTAGCATGAGTGTGTTATTCGTCCCAGCTGTTATAAAAACTCAAAGCGTGCACACGCTCACGGTGTACTCAATATCCTCTCCACTCACCAGCGCCCATTAATCCTGACGTCAGAGGGCCCTCACTGTGGCAGCGTACGCTCCATCTACAGCTGTATTAATAGTAAAAGTAAGAGAGAGAGAGAGAGAGAGAGAGAGAGAGAGAGCAGTGGTTTGTCATATAAAGCCAGTGCAGCCTTAATCATTGCATCAAAGTGTTGCTATAGTGCACAGAACAGAGGCTGCCCATGGAGAGCTTTAGCTGGATTCTACATGTCAGACGGGCCATTAATATGAAATACAAGCCGGTTGAAGTGAACAATATTCAAACCTGCTGTGACGTGCTCCTCCGCCGCCATTCTCTGATGTGCACTTGCATACAGGAGCGCAGCGGTGGGCCAAATTGGCCCTGCTGTTCTAATGACAAAGCATGGGGTCTTCTACCACACAGCGTTTAACACTGACAGAAAGAAAATATGAACTCATGTCATTCAGTAGCGCACGGGTTCACGACCCATTCACAGCATTTTCACCCATTTCGGAGGAAGAGCAGATCATTTCTGATTATTTATATTTAATTCTAGGTTTGGTCTTGTTTTGCCTCATTTTTGGCACTTTTTCTGACACGATCAGTTCAAGCCAGTCCAAGATTTACCCCCATCCAGTCTTTAGCTTTGTCATACTCTCTTTTTCTCTTCCTTGCTTCCTCTGACAACATCTTCTTCAGTCTCCTTGCAGCCTTGATGTCCATGCTGGGTATACCAGGCCAGTTTTTTTTATATTTAGCTGTTGTTGTATGACCTGGTGGGGTAGCACGTTACCCAGGCCTCTTGAGAGGTCTCACTCATGCTCAACCACAGATACATACCGCTATAGCAGGCGTTCCGGGTCCAGAGTGGCAATTACAGAGACACTGTCCTCCCCATTCACACCGTGAGTGGTTAGTACGGTGGTGTAGTGGTTAACACGGTGGTGTAGTGGTTAGTATGGTGGTGTAGTGTTTAGTACGGTGGTGTAGTGGTTAGTATGGTGGTGTAGTGGTTAGTATGGTGGTGTAGTGGTTAGTACGGTGGTGTAGTGGTTAACACGGTGGTGTAGTGGTTAGTATGGTGGTGTAGTGTTTAGTACGATGGTGTAGTGGTTAGTACGGTGGTGTAGTGGTTAGTACGGTGGTGTAGTGGTTAGTACGGTGGTGTAGTGGTTAGTACGGTGGTGTAGTGGTTAGTACGGTGGTGTAGTGGTTAGTAAGGTGGTGTAGTGGTCAGTATGGGGGTGTAGAGGTTAGTATGGTGGTGTAGTGGTTAGTACGGTGGTGTAGTGGTTAGTACGGTGGTGTAGTGGTTAGTATGGTGGTGTAGTGGTTAATACGGTGGTGTAGTGGTTAGTACGGTGGTGTAGTGGTTAGTATGGTGGTGTAGTGGTTAGTATGGTGGTGTAATGGTTAGTATGGTGGTGTAGTGGTTAGTAAGGTGGTGTAGTGGTTAGTACGGTGGTGTAGTGGTTAGTACGGTGGTGTAGTGGTTAGTATGGTGGTGTAGTGGTTAGTATGGTGGTGTAATGGTTAGTATGGTGGTGTAGTGGTTAGTACGGTGGTGTAGTGGTTAGTATGGTGGTGTAGTGGTTAGTACGATGGTGTAGTGTTAGTACGGTGGTGTAGTGGTTAGTACGGTGGTGTAGTGTTAAGTACGGTGGTGTAAAGGTTAGCACAGTAGTGTAGTGGTCAGCACGGTGGTTTAGTGAAATTTGAATGAATACGTTTTGTAATTATAGTAAGTAAGTTTTACAACATCCACCTCCTGTTTCAATCAGATATGTATCGTTGGCAGTTTATCATATTGCATGTTGCATGTTGTAACTACACTGTTATTAAAGACACTCAATATAAAGTGGGACCAGAAGGTGGCTTTGATTTATCTGGTCTATGTGCCCGAAAATATTTCGAACATATTCTGGGATAATGTGTTGTTTGCAGCTTTCATTAAAGCCGAGTGAAGCTAGACGTTTAGCAGAAACAGCAATATTTCAATCACAAAGTAGTTTCTCCAGAAATCACATCGCGTTATCACTGAAATGAAGCTGAACAATTGAAGACCACTGGTTGCTGCTTACCGACTCTCTTTACTTGGTTTATACTGGATATCATCTCTGTCAATAGCTTAGGTGCCCCTGACCAAAGATCTTGGTTTGTTCCTCTGCAAAGAATACACTGCTCTCTAGCTCCACCCACTCAACACAGTCAGAGAAACTTAGTGAGCTAAAGCTTACCAGCATCACCAAAAGCTAACCTGTAGCTGTAGCTTCATTAATCCATCACCAACATTGTTCCTTCCTACATTCCTTCTTTCACACTTTCCTTCATCTGTTTGTCAGTCTACTCATTGTTCATCTATCCCTTCATGCCTTGATTAGTTCGTCCATCCGTTGGTCTGCACATCTGTTTGTCCATTCCTTTGCACGTTGCTTCGTCCACCCATCTGTCTACACGTCTGTTCGTCTGCCTTGTTTTCATCCAGTTAATGTCATGAATTCAGTTCTGCCTGCCAGTGTTGGACTGAGAGCTGTTGGTCAAGCTGGTCATTAGCCACGCCCACACAGCTCTCAGATGTATCATTTGTATATTTTGCAATTTTGTCCGCGCATTGCAGGATGTTTATTGTAACAGTCATAGACATGTTTAATATTTCACTGTTCCTTGTGCTTTATAGGACATTTTATCTATTTATTATTATCTTTATCTCGCTAGCTGAGGTAATGGCAGGGCTGGAGCCAATCCCAGTGGGGTACACCATGGACAGGTCGCCAGTCCATTGCATGGTCAACACTCACTCACGCACTCATACCTACGGGCAGTTTAAAGTGAGCTAACAACCTACCATGCATGTGTTTGGACTGTGGGAGGAAACCGGAGTCAACCCGGATTGTATTGCTGTGAGGTAACAGTTCTAACCACTACACCACCCAACTGCAGGATATTTAGGGTGCCTTAAAACCTAGTGAGCTCCTACATAGGCAGCATTTTTCGTCATAGTATGCGCTCCCGACATGTAGACTGTCCCAATTCTTACATACCTTAAACATGCTGTCTACTGAGGAACCTTATTTAGACCTGATTTTAAGGAAGCATCGAACTCTTCCTCAGCCGCTAAAACAATCCCATGAAGCAACGCAGGCAAATCTACGGGCAGTGAAGTGGTTTTAAAATGTGAGTTATTTTGATTCTCTCTGGAGTTTTAATGTGTTTCTGGTCATACAGGGTCTGTCTCAAAACCTAGTGCGCGTCTAAATAGGCTGTCTAGGTAGCAGCTGTGTAAGTAGCAGTGTTCTCTCCTCATCTCTCCTCATAAAACAGATTACTGAGACGCTCTAGTTAGAGAGAGACTGCGTCACGGCTTGTTCCCGCTCACTGCAGCACTAGACTGGTGGTTAAGCTGGTTGCTAAGCTACCGGCCGGCATCCAAAACAATAGCCCGAGGCTTAAAAATCCGCTAGCATAAATGCTAATGGCTCGAGTATAAAACTGCTAAATGGTGAAGGACTCGTTACAGAGTTGATAATAAAAAACTGTTTTGTGTGATTATATGACAAGAAACACAATAAAACTCCAGAGAGAATCAAAATAACTCACATTATAAAACCACTTCACTGCTCATAGATTAGCCTGTGTTGTATCATGGGATTGTTTTAGCGGCTGAGGAAGCGTTTGATGCTTTCTTAAAATCAGGTCTAAATAAGGTTCCTCAGTAGACAGTATGTTTAAGGTGTGTAAGAATTGGGACAGTCTACATGTCGGGAGCGCATACTATGACGTAAACTGCTGCCTATGTTGGAGCTCACTAGGTTTTGAGACACACCCTTTATCACACAAAACAGTATTTTATTATCAACTCTGTAACGAGTCGTTCACTATTTAGCAGTTTTATACTCGAGCCATTAGCATTTATGCTAGCGGATTTTTAAGGCTATTGTTTTGGATGTAGGCCAGTAGCTTAGCAACCAGCTAAACCACCAGTCGTGTGCTGCAGTGGGCGGGAACAAGCCGTGACGCAGTCTCTCTCTAACTAGAGCGTCTCAGTAATCTGTTTTATGAGGAGAGATGAGGAGAGAACGCTGCTACTTACACAGCTGCCTACCTAGACAGCCTACTTAGACACTCACTAGGTTTTAAGACACACCCTTAGTCTAATATGTCAGCAAATAAATAGAAACTGTGCAATAAATTTTAAAGGAAAATGCTATTTTTAACTAAACATTCTCATCTACTATACACAGAACATACATGGAGTGAAGTAAAATTTCATTCAATTAATGATTTATATGTTGGTAAATGCTGAAGAGCTTCAATTCAAGAGTCACTGCAGTGCTAAGAATGGGGGATTGTGAGCAGTCAGCTTCTGAACAAACTTTTTCATTTTACAGTTTTTTTTTTCATTATTCTGAACACATCCCAGGCTTATTACATCCTAAAGCTATATTCAGTACTTACATGGGCTACCTTGCTAACTGGCCGAGTTATTCCTAGGTTATAGAAGTGTGTAACAAAACTTTTGACCAGTTCTGTCTGTATAATGGCTTAATTTGGTGTCCTGCTTATTGGAAGTTGGTGAAGTTGAACATGAATACAGCCATGGATTGAAACAGGCTTACAGAATGAGTGAGGCAGGTGTCGTGAATGACTCTTGAATTGAAGCTCTTCAGCATTTACCAACATTTAAATCATTAATTGAATGAAATTGAATATAATTACTTACTACAGTGAATTACAGCTTGTGGTTTAGAGTGTAACTGAAGCACGCATGCATGTTGAAAGATTAAAGCCCAAGCTGTTATGTGTTTGCTTTCATTCTTAGGATTATGTATAAACACATCCATTTATCTGTAGTTCATCTGTTTCTCTGTATTCATTGTTACCCTGTTCTTGAATGATCAGGATCACAGGACGCTGCCCACAGGACACTGTTGATTGGATGTTGCTGGTTAGTGGACTGTTCCCAGTCCAGCAGTCACATTGAGGTGTTTAAACACTCCGTCAGCAGCACTGCTGTGTCTGATCCACTCATATCAGCGCCATACACACTAACACACGACCATCATGTCAGTGTCACTGCAGTACTGAGAATGATCCACCTCCCTAATATAACCTGCTAAGCAGACTTTCAGATACATAAAGAAATATATGTACACTGAGGAGATATATAAGCTTCTATTGAGGATATAATTGAATTACCAAGTTGGGTCATTTGGCCAGTCTTTGGCCACCGTACTAACAATCCATTTGCTGGGCAATAACAGAGGTTTTCAAAAATACACTGTGATCGCACACACGCACACATTCCCAACCCTCCAAAGCTCGAACGAGCGTCCCCTCAGCTCTAAAACAATCTAGTCGGATAGATTTGAGTGAGAAGAGAGCAGCAAGGCCTCCAGTGCATTCAAATGACAGCCAACATGAAATATTTAAACCTTCCCTGCAGCCACTTTTAATGGCGGTTTGGAGAATTAATAGGATCGTATTTAAAGTAAATAGGCCTTCGGTGGCTACAGCAGCCGTGTCCTCATTAACGTGCTCTTTGCCCTCTGTCTGACTTCAGGCTGGACGTGCCAATCAAGTCAGCCAATACACCACCTACTGCTATAGATCTCCATTGTACAATATTTGGTTGCATATGCATTTATGAAATGTGTCTGATCTATACTGGCTCTCCTTTCCTTTGATTATTTTTAGTTTTCTGCATCATTTGAGCATGACAGCTGTGTAAAAATGTCATGATGATTGGACCAATAGAAATGCTCCAAAATGCTGGGAATAAAATATATTATGTATAACACGTGTGGAAGAAATTATTGCATTTACAAACAAGTATATACATATTTAGCAAGCATTATATGAACACATGTGTGTGTGAGGGGGCTTTGCATAGACTTCTATTCATTTTCCAGAGACATACCCCAACCCTACCTTAACCTAACCTTAACCTTAATGTAACTTTAACCTCAACTTTAATGTAAACTTAACCTCAACCTAAATGTAACCTCAACCTTAATGTAACCTTAACCTTAACCTTAACCTTAACCTAAATGTAACCTTAACCTTAATGTAACCTTAACCTTAACCTTAACCTTAACCTAAATGTAACCTTAACCTTAATGTAACCTTACCCTTAACCTCAACCTCAACCTTAATGTAACCTTAACCTCAACTTTAATGTAACCTTAACCTCAACCTTAACCTTAATGTAACCTTACCCTTAAGCTCAACCTCAACCTCAACCGTAATGTAACCTTAACCTTAACCTTAACCTTAATGTAACCTTACCCTTAAGCTCAACCTCAACCTCAACCGTAATGTAACCTTAACCTTAACCTCAACCTTAATATAACCTTAACCTTAATGTAACCTTACCCTTAACCTCAACCTCAACCTTAATATAATAATAATAATAATAATAATAATAATAATAATAATAATAATAATAATAATAAAATAATATAAAAAAAATAAGCCTAACCTAAACCTTAACCCTAATCTTATTCTAATCTGATCCTAACCTTAACATTTCTCTGAACGTACAATTTTACATACATACTACAAAGGTAGAAAGGAGCATGTGTGCGAGTGTGTGTTGTACAGTTTAGTTTGTGTGTGGGATTTGAATGTGTATGTGGTAGCGTTTGTGTGTGGCAAGATTTGAGTGTGTATGTGTGGCTAGACTTGTGTGTGTGTGACTGTGTGACACTCAGGTTCTGAGTGTGTGTATGGTGGGGTTTGAGTTTTTGTGTATGTGTGTGTGTGTGTGTGTGTATGGCAGGGTTTGAGTGTGTGTGTAAATTGGGGTTTGAATTTGTGTGTATGGTGGGTTTTGAGTATGTGTGTGTGGTCGGTTTTGGGTATGTGTGTGTGTGGGGGGGATTTGAGTGTGTGTGTGTATGTGTGTATGTGTGTCGCAGGGTTTGTGTGTGGGGGGTTGAGTGTGTGTGTGCATGGCGGGCTTTGAGTTTGTGTGTGTGGTGGGATTTAGTGTGTGTGTATGGCAGGGTTTGAGTTTGTGTGTGTGGTGGGGTTTTTTGTATGTATGTGTATGTGTGCCCCTCATGATCTGACTGTGTGTATGTGTGTGTATATTGTGGAGTTTAAATGTGTGTATATGTGTGTGGGGTTTAAGTGTGTGTGTGTGTGTGTATGGAGGAGTCTCAGTTTGTGTGTGTGTTGGGGTTTGAGTATGTGTGTCTGTGTGAGGGGGGGTTGAGTGTGTGTATGTGTGTATATGGTGGAGTTTAAATGTGTGTATATGTGTGTGGGGTTTAAATGTGTGTGTGTGGCGGAGTTTCAGTTTGTGTGTGTGTTGGGGTTTGAGTATGTGTGTGTGTGAGGGGGGTTGAGTGTGTGTATGTGTGTGGGGTTTAAATGTGTGTGTGCATGGCGGAGTTTCAGTTTGTGTGTGTGTTGGGGTTTGAGTATGTGTGTGTGTGTGGCGGAGTTTCAGTTTGTGTGTGTGTTGGGGTTTGAGTATGTGTGTGTGTGAGGGGGATTGAGTGTGTGTATGTGTGTGGGGTTTAAATGTGTGTGTGTATGGCAGAGTTTCAGTTTGTGTGTGTGTTGGGGTTTGAGTATGTGTGTGTGAGGGGGGTTTAGTGTGTGTATGTGTGTGGGGTTTAAATGTGTGTGTGTATGGCGGAGTTTCAGTTTGTGTGTGTGTTGGGGTTTGAGTATGTGTGTGTGTGTGTGAGGGGGGTTGAGTGTGTGTGTGTGGGGGGTGTAAATATGTGTGTGTGTGTGTGGCGGAGTCTCAGTTGGTGTGTGTGTTGGGGTTTGAGTATGTGTGTGTGTGTGTGAGGGGGGTTTTGGTGTGTGTATGTGTGTGTATATTGTGGAGTTTAAGTGTGTGCATGTGTGTGGGGTTTAAGTGTGTGTGTGTGTGTAGGAGTCTCAGTTTGTGTGTGTGTTGGGGTTTGAGTATGTGTGTCTGTGTGAGGGGGGTTTTGGTGTGTGTATGTGTGTGTATATTGTGGAGTTTAAGTGTGTGTATGTGTGTGGGGTTTAAATGTGTGTGTGTGTGGAGGAGTCTCAGTTTGTGTGTGTGTTGGGGTTTGAGTATGTGTGTGTGTGAGGGGGGTTTTGGTGTGTGTATGTGTGTGTATATTGTGGAGTTTAAGTGTGTGTATGTGTGTGGGGTTTAAATGTGTGTGTGTGTGGTGGAGTTTCAGTTTGTGTGTGTGTTGGGGTTTGAGTATGTGTGTGTGTGTGGGGGGATTTGAGTGTGTGTGTGTGTGTATGTGTGTCGCAGGGTTTGTGTGTGGGGGGTTGAGTGTGTGTGTGCATGGCGGGCTTTGAATTTGTGTGTGTGGTGGGATTTAGTGTGTGTGTATGGCAGGGTTTGAGTTTGTGTGTGTGGTGGGGTTTTTTGTATGTGTGTGTATGTGTGACCCTCATGATCTGACTGTGTGTATGTGTGTGTATATTGTGGAGTTTAAATGTGTGTATATGTGTGTGAGGTTTAAGTGTGTGTGTGTGTGTATGGAGGAGCCTCAGTTTGTGTGTGTGTTGGGGTTTGAGTATGTGTGTCTGTGTGAGGGGGGGTTGAGTGTGTGTATGTGTGTATATGGTGGAGTTTAAATGTGTGTATATGTGTGTGGGGTTTAAATGTGTGTGTGTGGCGGAGTTTCAGTTTGTGTGTGTGTTGGGGTTTGAGTATGTGTGTGTGTGAGGGGGGTTGAGTGTGTGTATGTGTGTGGGGTTTAAATGTGTGTGTGTGTGGCGGAGTTTCAGTTTGTGTGTGTGTTGGGGTTTGAGTATGTGTGTGTGTGTGAGGGGGGTTGAGTGTGTGTGTGTGTGTGTGTGTGTGTGTGCATGGCAGAGTTTAAGTCTGTGTGTTTAGGGGGGGAAGGAATCTGATAGCATGCGCCTGAATCTCATTCAATCTGTGTACCAAATTGATGGTGATGAAAATGGGCACAAAAAACACTTGTGTTGAGATTAATGTTGTGAATGGACGTCTGTGAGGGTGCCCTTTAAGGATGGATACACATGTGCACCTTGAGGCTGAGCCTGAGGATTATGTACAGCTCTCTCTCTCTCACACACACACACATACACACATACTTGTTTCATTCAATATATCTCAGACTGCATATATATGCATTGACTCAAACATAATAAAAGTATGTTCTTTATATAGAGGTGGGATTAATGTCATGGCCGATTGGTCTATATATATATATATATATATATATATATATATATATATATATATATATATATACCAATCAGCCATGGCATTAAACCCACCTATTTATATCTTCATGCACTAGATTTTATCAACTCCACTTTCCATATAGGAGCACTTTGTAGTTCTGCAATTACAGACTATAGTCCATCTGTAGGACCCCTCCAGGACCAACAGCATGCTGTGTCCACTGATGAAGGACTAGAAAACACAAACTATGCAGCAGCAGATGAGCTACTGTCTTTGACTGTACATCTACAAGGTGGACCAGCAAGGTGGGCATATCTACTAGAGTGGACAGTGAGTGGACACATTGTTTAAACACTCCAGCAGCACTGCTGTGTTTGATCCACTCATATCAGCACAAAGCAATCTAACACACCACCACCACGTCCATATCACTGCAGTGCTGAGAATGATCCACCCCCCAAATAATACCTCCTCTGTGGTGGTCCTGTGGGGGGTCCTGATCTCTAAAGAATGAGGTAACAGTGTATACAGAGAATCAGATGGACTACAGCCTGTCGTTGTAAAGCTGGAGCTGGTAAAACGGACGACGACTGAAGATACAGGAAGCACATCTCTGCAAACAGCATGACCTGATTGAAGAGCGAAGGTGCTGATGTTTCCGAGAATTACAACAGCAGCACTTTCAATTCGGCAACTTTGCCTCTCGCGCATTACACGCCAACTGGAAGCCCAGAGAGTGTATTTTGGAGGATTCGTACATATTTGTTTACTAAATGCAATAAATAACAATTCCATAAATATTCAGCATTTTTAATCTGGTTTAATATATCCTCCAGTTTTTATGCAAATTATGAGTCATTAGCATAATCACATTTCGACTATATCCTTATGAACCCAAGTAAAAGATTACTGAGCATTTTTAAATGCATGTATATTAAAGAAACACATTCAGATGTTAATATCGGCAAATGCGCTGTGCACTGTGAAGGAATTAGTATACATACTGCGCGTCTGGGCATTAGTCGTCGAGTGTTAGGAGATAAATTAGAGAAATTCTGGGGCAGAACCTCCGTGAGGAAAGTGTCCAACAGCGCGGCGAAGTGTGTCAAGACTCAAGCGTTCAGGTTTTTTTTCCTTTTTTTTTCCAAAAACATTTTAAATGGTCTCTATGAGGTTTTATCCAATGGCCTTTCTGCTATGATGTCATGGCTCTACCAGTAAACTGAGGAACAACCAAAGTGGTCCAGTCCCTAAAACTAAAGATTAATCAGAAAATCACATTGTCGCCTTAGAGCAAGACATTGCTTCCTCCAGGTACTCCGGTTTCCTCCCACAGTCCAAACACATGCATGTTAGGTTGATCGCTCACTCTTAATTGCCTGTAGGTGTGAATGTGTGAGTGTGTGTTGGCCATGCGATGGACTGGCAGACCTGTCTAAAATGTACCCCGCCTTCTCCCGATGATGCTGGGATTGATTGGAGATGATAGATGGATGGATGGATAGCTCAAACCCTAAAACCCTTGATCCAAACCCTAAGAGTCCACGCATTAAGTAACCTTAAATAGATTTGTAGTGTAATAGATGTACTGTTTTTTTACCTTGTATAACAAGATGTCATCTCTTAGTGGACAAACACATGGTCACTATAAAGAAAAACATTATATACTAATTTCATCATGAATGGACCAATAAAAATAGCTTCTGGTTCCATTGACTCACATTGAAAGTAAAGAATTTTGGAGATATTTAGTTTGTCTTTGGACAATATGTACAAAGCTCAGGCTACTCCTGCTTTGCTGTGTATAGTTTTATCTGTTTTATCTGGTGATACACACTGGAGTGCATGCACGGTAGAGGAGTCTCATGGGCTTCCTGAGGATGCTGTTGATCGGCAACTCACATACCTATAGCAAGAGACATGTTGCTTTGTGGCAGCCAGGAGGGTGACGTCTATTTGTTTTCATGTGAACAGTAACTCAAACATTGACCAACCAAAGTGTATCAGATGATTTTTAAAGACTAAAAATGTTTGTATCAAAGCCTATTTTTGTATAGAGGCTTATTTTGCATATAGTTCTATTATCAGTAATTCTCAGTCCTCTGTCTAAATCTCCTGGTACGGCCGCCAATCCAAGTTAAGGATGTTATTGGACTAATTGGTTGTTAGGACACTCAATTGTGATCACAGCTGAAAATCATTCTACTAATAAGTGAGTATAAAAGGGAGAATAACATTCTAGGTTAGTTTAGTATCTGAAGATCAGCAGTTGATGGCTTGCTGACCGACTCAAAATAACCAGAAAGAAATAACTTTCTTTAGAGACCCGTCAGTCCATTGTTGTGTTAAGGAAGAAGATACTCCATTAAAACAAGAACATTTCACTGTGATCCCAAACTTTTGAGCGGTCGTGTATATATATATATATATATATAAGATGTCAGTACATGCTTATTAAGACAGCAGCGACACTTGTGAAATATAGAAATAAACTAAACATGCAGTCTGCCTCAGTCACCACAACGTGAGAGGATATCAGACCGTATCATTACTTGTTAGCAGCATTAGCCTCGTAGCACTGATGCAAAGCTATAGAAGAAACCTTCAGACAAGCTGATCGACTATAGCTGCACATATAGGGGGCCTGTAAAAGCTTCAAAGAGATATGGAGTGGGATAAGGATTAAATAAGAGGGGCTTTATGTAGCCATGATGGATGGAATCTGCCTCTTTTCTATCTCCCTCACTCCTTTTATCCCCTGCCTGTCTACGACTCAGGCGGGGGGGCGCTTGAGCCCCTGGTATGTGACGTAGTGAGCGGCCTTCTCGGACTCATCTGACCTACAGCCAGGCCAGCTTCATTACAAGTGGATAACTTACCTCTCTCTCTCTCTCTCTCTCTCTCTCTCTCTCTCTCTCTCTATAAGTCCCTGCCTCTCTTCCAAACGAAACCCTGGAGTTTTTTATCTCTGGCCGTAACACAACATTAACTACCAAAGAGCTGGAAAGGCGCGCGGCAGCCCACCCCCGAAAAAGCCTGGACGCTTTCCCTCATAAATAAGATCATTATACCAGTAGTAATCCCATTAAATAGATCATTTTGCAAATATCTAAATCCAATTAATAATGTGTTTTCGGAGGGGGAGAGGGAAAAAACAGAGCGGCACGAAAGAAAGCCGACATGCACTGAGTCACAGGGCCTTTTGTTGCCGGCTTCTGCCTCGACGCTGCACGCAGCTTTAAAAGAAGGCAAACTTAAGCCCGGGGCGTCATGTTGGGGAAAACAGGATGATGAAAGCTACACTCATTACGAGAAAATAAGACATTCACAGACTTTCCGCAAGCTTTTTTAATTAATGCGTCAGACTCGGCAAAAATTTCAAAAAAGGGCCTTCTTCCTTCAGCATCCGTGGCGCTTTGGGAAATCCATGAACCCTTGATTATGCGAGTCAAGAAACACTTTTGTTAAGTGAATTAACTTGTAATTAAATAAAAGGTAGTGACGAATAAGTGGGGAGCGATACAGTGAGATTTTGCTCCTGTTTAATTGCAATTAAGACATGATTTTGCAGTATACGGTGCACAAATGGGTTGTGAATATGAACCTTTTGAGTCATTTCTTGTGAAAAGGAGGGGCCGAATGTTGTACACAGACCCTCCTGCAGATATATTAGTACTGAAACACTACTTGTAGTTTTACATACTTGACACTTCCACTCACTGGTCACTTAATTAAAACCACTTCTCTTGTATGTCTACCCACTGGGCATTTATACGTTTATATATATGTATATAATAACACTATATTAGTACTGGGTTGGGCCTTTAATTTGCTCTCAAAACTGCCTCAAGATGTTGGAAACACTGCTTTACATATGTATATATATATGTATATTTTTTGTTCTCAAAATTTAATCCATCCATCTATTATATCCGGCTTTATCCCGCAGGGGGGGCTGGAGCCAATCATGAGGCAAAGGCGGTGTACACCATGGACAGGTCGTCAGTCCATCGTATGGCCAACACACACTCACATCTACACGCAATTCAGAGTGAGCGATCAACCTAACATGCATGTGTTTGGACTGTGGGAGGAAACCAGAGTACCCGGAGGAAACCCACTCAAGCACGGAGAGAACATACACACTCCACACAGAACCACCCAGACCGGGAATCCAACCCAGATCATCTTACTGTGAGGAAACAGTGCTGACCACTACACCACCATACTAACCACTAACCCACCATACTAACCACTACACCACCATACTAACTATTATACCACCATACTAACCACTACACCACGGTGCCCGTTCCCTTTTAACCTCATCCCAAATTCCAATGGTTAAATGGATTCAGATCCATTGACTAGGAAAGACAGGCGTCTACTGTTGTAGCCCATCCACCTCAAGCTTTGCTGTGTTGTGCTTTCTGTATCTGTTTTTTGGCTTATCACAATTGTGTGTATTTAGTATCTGAGCTAATGTAACCTTCCTGCCAGCCTGACCTCAGTTTCAGTCTCCAGAACTGCTGCTCACTAGACGTTCTGTCTTTATTCCACCATTGTGAGTAAACACTAGCGACCTCTGTGTATGAATCTCAGAAGATCAGCAGATAAAAAGCTACTCAGCCTGTCTTAGATTACATTTTGTCCTCATTTTGATGATCGACTACCTGATGACTCTAATCTACCACATGACTGATTGATTAGAAAATTGCATGAATGAGTAGATGTGCAGGTTATACATTGTGTACAAGTGTCCTTCTGGAAAATGCCAGACAGAAAAAAACAATAAAACAACAATATATTAGACACAGAGAGGCGTGTGTCTTTGGAGGAGTGAGAGAAAGAGTCTTAGTGTAATTGCTGAGTGATAAAGAGCGGTGCGCGTTTGTTTTGATCAGTTAATTAGTGCACCATTTAGATCACTATCACACATCAGCAGTGAAGCATTGCAACCTAAACACACCCAGAGAGAAGGGTGCACTACCTTCCTGGGATTCATACACAGATAGGTTTTTTATAGTTTGCACGCTCAAACAAGCACATTTACACCGACAGTTCAGCAAAAAAATAGACTTTAGAAATAATATGTGTGTTACGTGCTGCATAGTAATTGCAACCTTTCCAACAGAGGCATTCTGGGATAAACTCTATATGTGTTATATAATATTCTGATGCAGGACTGCATCCCTCAACCATATCCTGTGAACACAATTTATGATTTCACAATTTGTGTTTTCATCCATCAGTGTTTTCTTATTACAATACCCAGCATGCATTGCACAAATACATCATTCAACCACTGGCTGTACAACTGTAACATTAGCTATCTAGCATTTCCAACAGCCTGCCCTCATGTATCCCTCTAACAGCCTCTGTAGCTTTTCAAGCGTTCCCCCCGTTTCCTCCCTCTGAAGATGCACCATTGACTGGAGCCAATCCCAGCGTCATCAGGTGAAGGCGGGGTACACCATGGACAAGTTACCAGTCCATTGCATGGCCAACACACACACATATACTTACACCTACGAACAATTTAGAGTGAGAGATCAACCTAACATGCATGTGTTTGGACTGTGGAAGGAAACCGGAGTACCCGGAGGAAACCCACTGAAGCACGGAGAGAACATACACACTCCACACAGAACGGCCCGGACCGGGAATCCAACCTGGCGTTTTACAACATATGTAATAATAATAAGTATATTTTTTATTTTGACTCTAGTGCCACTTTAAATTTCTTATGTCAAAGCAACATGACCTGCTACACTTGGGGTTGGGGGGTTTTGGGGGGAGGACCATGCCTGAAACCTCTCCTCCTTCCAATCTAATGGCCTACAAATTCCCAGCCTTGCCTTCCTTACTTTACTGTGACAATATCAGTTTTGACAATATCCACCACCCTCTCATCTCCTCCCTGTGGAACATCCTATCAGAGTCACATAAAAGGGTCGTTGGGGGGTATCTGTCCTTTAGGCACCAGGCAGAACCCATGCAGAACTCTAGCCTAACCTGTCTCTCCTCCCTTCATTAGTCTTCCTACATAAAACCACCATAGTTTTGTGGTATAGCATAGCTAAAGATGCGGTGAACATAGAACTTTAAGTGAATGCTCTTTTATTGAACACAGCAGCAGAGAAGAACTGTTGCTTAGTGCTACTGAATGGTCAGGATAGCAGACAAACAGCCTCACAACCCACACTGCTACCCCACATCCCTGCAGAGAACTGTCTGAGCAGAGTCCCTGGGGCACACAGGGCAGTGGAGGCAAGTCCCTTTCACTTCCACAGTGGCATCACTCCACTACATTTAAATGAAGCCTCACCCTCTTTGTAATGGTGCTGCAGTGGAGGGTCTGACTCCTCCCCAGGAAGTAGGCTGGCCAGTGTTGTGAGTTGCATGTGGTGACCAAACCCTACTGGTAATGGTGCACTCAGGAGGTACCCCCATGTCAGCTCCTGCCGTGCTTCTCTCTGTAATGCTGGACATGCTAGCTGAACCATCACACCAGCTGGAAGGCCATCATTAACACTGTCAGGCTGCCACTCTGCCCTGCTTTCACTATCTTCACAATGCTGCTTCTTCACAGTTTTGGCTTTAAGTTTATTTATGTTGTACTACGATTTTATTTTAAAGCAGCTTTACAGAGTTTTGAAAACAGACAGTTACAACATATATCCCCCAGTGAACAAGCCAGAGGCAACAGTGGCAAGAACACCTCCCTCAGACTGGAGGAAGAAACCTTAGGAGGAACCAAGACTCACAAGGGGAGACCCATCCTCCTCTGGTCAAACAGTATTTACAGTTTAATAAACTACATACCAAAGAAAAGAGTCTCTGGTTGAAATCTGGATAGCAAAGCTTTAGAAGCTGCACAGGTAGAGGCAGTCTCTGACTGAGGCAGTCTATGACTGAGGCTTTATGTAAAGTGGGCATGAGCTGATCTCAATGCTTGTGAAAGCGACATTCTTTTCCTGACCAATAGGGGCTCACTATCCCACTTCTGACACCAGGGTGACACTCATTTCTCATAGATCATTTTTGGATCTTCTGAAGTTGAAAATAAATAAATGTATGATGGCAAATCAATGAATGAGCCCATACTTCGTCCAACATTATCATACTTACTCTAATCTAATGTTGGAGGAACGGTGCAGCTGCATGGGCACATTTCAGGTCACACTGTTGTGTCTTATCCGCAGTTTATAGTTTAGCGTGTTCTCTGTGAGGATGAAGAGGCCGGTGAGGGTTTGGCAGATGACCTCTGTGCACCGCACTAATGAGTGCGTAATTAGAGGCAGCGCCGAGGTTATTATTCTTCTCATTAGAAAGGAAGTGCAGTGAGAAGATAGGAAGAGAAAAGAGAGGAATGACTCTGCTTCTTTCTGTCCTGCGCAGCGAGGCCAAAGCCAGGGCAATAGAGCAAAGAGAGGATCCAGATACAGAGAAATGGAGAGATGATGAGTGGAAAGAGAGAGAGAGAGGGAGAGAGAGAGAGAGGTCAAACCGTAGAGGTTAATACAGTGCTGTTAGACACTGCGCTGAGCTCATCGCACTAATGAAACAGAAACACATCCTCTGCTGGACTCAATCACCAATCACTGCCAGCTAAAAAAGCAGCCCATTCATTCCTGCTGGCAGCCACACACACACTATGCATGTGTGTGTGTGTGTGTGTAGTGGGGCATTTAGAGGGTGTGTGTCTGAAGGTCCAGGTAGAGGACTGAAATAATTGCACCTATGTTTTGTTTCCAAAATTCTCAAATTATTAAATCTTAGTTGACTTGCAATTTTAAAAACATGTTACATACAATTTTAAAATATTATATGATATATATATGATAATGTGAGCTAAAAATGTAAATAATAGACAATTATGATTGACTTATACAGGAGGTCATTCCTACCAGTGTCTATCAGACTTTATAACTCCTCTCTTAACGTACAGTGAAACGTGCAACAACTCAAATGTGCAATAACTTTCCTACTTCTAAACTCTTACTGCTGTATACAGTATATCTGTATTAATTATTATAGCCACAGTCACTTTACATTTTATTCTTCTATTGTATTATAAGACTTATATATGTGTACATATTGCAAATGTCTTTTTTGTTGTAAATTATTATTAGAGTGTATATTCTTCTACATAACCGGCTGCTACTGTAAAAACTTTCCCAGAAAAAAAAATTCCCCCTGGGATCAATAAAGTATTTCTGATTTTGATTCTGATCTGACTTATCCCAAAACAATTTCTTTTTTCAATCTAATAACTCATTATTTAAAAAGGAAAAATCAAACGTTAATCACAACAATTTCAAATGTCAATACAGTAAATCAGATTTCATTATTATTATTATTATTATTAGTCCTTATTTTGAGATACTAGGAAAAATCTACAAAAAAAGACCAATAAATTAACTTTTAAGGAAATCAAAGCCTTTTTTGAGACACAAAGTAAAATTTTAAAGAATACATATTATTTTGGAATACTACATTTTGACTTATTATTTTAGAATGCAAGCAATTTTCAGAATTCAGATTTACAAATCTATTGACCATTTCAAAATCATTTCTTTTTTCAATATAATAGCTCATTAGTCATAAATAGCATGTCAAAGTCTCAATAAAGCAAGTCAAAATTGATTATCATTAGTTATTCATTGTAAGTTCTAAGAAAATCAGACATATTTTGAGAAAAAATGTTAAAATCTGACGAAAATCTATTATTTATACATACAAAGTAAAACTTTTGACACAGTTCTGCCATAAACGGAGAATTTGTGTGTGTGTGTGTGTGTTGCTGCAGCCGTGTTCCAGTGCGACTAATGAAGAGAACAATAGTGCTCTTGTGGTCACGCTCACTCCACTCCGCTCACTTCTGCCCCATGTTCCTGCCTCACACTCATCCGAAACCTTCTATCTCTTTCTCCGTCTCATTATCCGTCTCTTCCCTTCCCTCGCTATCTGCACTCGTCCGCCTCGCCCCGCCGTTTTCTCCTTTCACTCGGGGTTACTTACTGCCTGCCCTCGCTCGTGTGTCCTGATAAGCGCAGAAAGGCCATGCAGAGTTACACAGCTAATGGAGATTCCACTAATCACTGCAGAGCACTGCTAACAGAAGCTGTTATCTGCTCCAGAAATGCCCTGCATTATGCATTACGTTCCAGTTCCAGTCTAGTGAAAATATATACAGTGGTGCAGGTACAGTACCAGTCAAAAGTCTGGAGACACCCGACTGGCCAATAGTACAGAGGCGAGCAGTGATCGTCTTGTGAAGTTTCTTCTTTCACTACTGAAGCCAGGCCTACAGTACATATACATAAAATCACTCTTTACAGTACATATACATAAAATCAGAGTCTTTTACAGAACTTGTGGACGTGCACACTAGACAATGAAGCCAAGAAAGACTACACCGCATCATATTACTGTACTATGAACTGGCATGTGAATTGGTAATGTGAGTGCTTTCAAATGCTGGTTATTAATATCTGGCCCAGTAATTTGGAAATGCACAAACTGCTTCTGGAAGGAACATCAGCACAAGAAACGTGCATGAAACGTGAAAATCATCACTTTGAGTTACGAGCTAAATTTCCTTCAGGATCAATAAAGTATCCATCCATCCATCCATCCATCCATCCATCCATCCATCCATCCATCCATCCATCCATCCATCCATCCATCCATCCATCCATCCATCCATCCATCCATCCATCCATCCATCCATCCATCCATCCATCCATCCATCCATCCATCCATCCATCCATCCATCCATCCATCCATCCATCCATCCATCCATCCATCAAACAAGTGTGACAATGAGGTCTCCACATACTTTTGGCCATAAAGTGTATGTAAGCAAGCTCTGTTCTGGTTGGCTGCCATGTATTGGGCCTTTTTTAAAAAGCACTCTGAAACACCCATTATTACTTCATTGTGAGTTTAGTTTGGTGGGTGGGTCTAACTTGCTGCAATACCACTGATGCACCTTTGAGGGTACATTTTAATTATATGTACTTGAACAGTGTCCTTCTTTCCTCAGACAGTGGATTTGTTACAGAATGAAATCAAATTAATTCTTTCTGACGCAGCATTGTCTGCAGGTACCAGCTTACAGGCTATCGAATGGGTGCCATCTCAGTTAACGTCCACAGACTCCCCTCCACGTGAAACGAGACCTGTATTGCATTACCTCATATGATGTTAGATTTCTTGAGGGGAACCAGTGACATATTTATTGGTGCTGCCTTTTCTTTCTCTCATTCTCACACAGGTGTAGCCCTCCCTCTGCCCCCCCCTGGTCTCTGTACGGATCTGACTGACAGGCAACAATTACCTCCATGACATGAAGACATCAACGTCTCTTCTCTCCCGTAGTGACAGCCTAATTCTAGACGTGTCAAAGCACATGCCTCGTAATTAATTACTCATGTTTTCCGCGACTCTAACAGAGTCGCTCTTTGAATCTCCTGGCCTGGCCGGGGTCGGCCGTCCTAGCGGCGAACAGGGAGGGAGGGGGGGAAAAACTAAAAACACCAAACCACCTGCGCATAGTTTGCGGGCCTGACCCTGAGACTCATTTCACTTGCAAATTCGAGAACATTTTGGAAAATATCTTGGGAGGAGAGTTTTGGGGGGTGGGGAGCGGGGGGAGTGAAGGTCAGCGAGATTCCAGCCAGGAGCTGGAGTTTTGATGGCTCATCATGCAGCTATGTGACACTGGTGAAAAACACTGGAGGCTTTCCACGTCCGTGTGATTTGGTGGAACAGCAGAGAGCCTGATGAGAACATATGGTGAAGGCTCAGTGGGAAGGGAGAAGGAGTTTTGAGAAGTGCTCGACGATTATCCGCCGCGTTTCGCGTGTTTATAAAACAAACCTTGGCGTGTTTGCAGGCACGCCGCTTAGGTTGATTGGGGGTTGGTGGTGGTGGGTGGGGGGGGGTGTATATGGAGGTAGATTGTGAAAGCTAGGGGTTGTTGGCCATGCCTGGGAATTGAGAAAGGGGGAAGAAAATAAAGTCGGCCTTCGCGTCGAAGCTCGGATCGCTTACAAAGTTTGCTGTGAAGGTAGAGGCGGAGGAAGAAACGAGCTATTGTAGAGCTGTGTTGGCAGCTAGCTATAATTACCCGACCAAAGGGAGCAGGGAAATCGGGGAAGGCCTTATCAGCCGCTTTAAGAGCCTCTAAGAGCTCGTTCCGTCGCAATAATCCTCCAGCGCCGTTGCCAGCGCTCCATTCTACACGAGCTGAAATCAGTGTTTACCACTGGGCCTGTGATTGACCTTATGACCTCTAGAAAATTACCGAGAAGGGAGGGTTTCGGAGCAGATTGGATTGGGTGAAGAATGCAGAAAATCTGTTGTTGGACTGTAATATATACAAGCCGTGTACTTTACCTTGTAGCTCCACCTTGCTGAAGTATTTACAGTTTGAGTCATTCTCTAGCCTGAGGCCCACAAGAATATGCATAAGGGCATTGTGGTTTCTGAAGTTTATGCTCATCATCATGTACTGAAGGTGACATATTTGTCTTATTTTCTGTACAAAATAGCTCAGTTGTTTGGGGTCTTACTGAAGTGCCTGTGACAAACTTTGCTCAAAGCTTTTGGTCTGCTCCTTCTCACGCCGTCCCAACAGCCCTTTCAGTGTCTGTTCTTTTAGTATAATGAACTACTGTTGACTCCGCCCCCCTTATCCACAGGGCGTGTCCCAAAGCCACTATATATTCTCTCATTTTACTCTCACCTTATTCACCTGCTGATGAGATGAAAATCATCTTACAGGCATTAAAAACTAATAAACTAAACAGTGTTAACATTATTGTGGATCCTTCAGTTAGTAGTGCCAAGAACTTTCTAGAACATTACATCTCTGTTCATATACCATCACAGCTGTTAGCATTAGCTAGTGCTAAACATCAAGAACTTTCTAGAACATTACATTACATCTCTGTTAATATACTATCACAGCTGTTAGCATTAGTTAATGTTAAACACTAAGAACTTTCTAGAACATTACGTCTCTGTCCATGTATCATCACAGCTGTAAGCCTTAGTTAGTGCTAAACACCAAGAACTTTCTAGAACATTACATCTCTGTTAATATATCATCACAGCTGTTAGCATTAGCTAGTGCTAAACACCAAGAACTTTTAGAACATTGCGTCTCTGTTCATATATAATCACAGCTGTTAGCATTAGTTAGTGCTAAACACCAAAAACTTTCTAGAACATTACAACTCTGTTAATATATCATCACAACTGTTAGCATTAGTTAGTGCTAAGCACCAAGAACTTTCTAGAACATTACAACTCTGTTAATATATCACAGCTGTTAGCATTAGTTAGTACTAAACACTAAGAACTTTCTAGAACATTACATCTCTGTTAATATATCATCACAGCCGTTAGCATTAGTTAGTACTAAACACTAAGAATTTTCTAGAACATTACATCTCTGTTAATATATCATCACAGCTGTTAGCATTAGTTAGTGCTAAACACCAAGAACTTTCTAGAACATTACATCTCTGTTAATATATCATCACAGCTGTTAGCATTAGTTAGTACTAAACACCAAGAACTTTCTAGAACATTACAACTCTGTTAATATATCATCACAGCCGTTAGCATTAGTTAGTACTAAACACTAAGAATTTTCTAGAACATTACATCTCTGTTAATATATCATCACAGCTGCTAGCAGTAGTTAGTACTAAACACTAAGAACTTTCTAGAACATTACAACTCTGTTAATATATCATCACAGCTGTTAGCATTAGTTAGTACTAAACACTAAGAATTTTCTAGAACATTACATCTCTGTTCATATATCATCACAGCTGTTAGCATTAGTTAGTACTAAACACTAAGAACTTTCTAGAACATTACATCTCTGTTCATATATCATCACAACTGTTAGCATTAGCTAGTGCTAAACACCAAGAACTTTCTGGAACATTACGTCTCTGTTCATGTGTCATCACAGCTGTTAGCATTAGCTAGTGCTAAACACCAAGAACTTTCTAGAACATTACGTCTCTGTTCATGTATCATCACAGCTGTTAGCATTAGTTAGTACTAAACACCAAGAACTTTCTAGAACATTACAACTCTGTTAATATATCATCACAACTGTTAGCATTAGTTAGTGCTAAGCACCAAGAACTTTCTAGAACATTACAGCTCTGTTAATATATCACAGCTGTTAGCATTAGTTAGTACTAAACACTAAGAACTTTCTAGAACATTACATCTCTGTTAATATATCATCACAGCCGTTAGCATTAGTTAGTACTAAACACTAAGAATTTTCTAGAACATTACATCTCTGTTAATATATCATCACAGCTGTTAGCATTAGTTAGTGCTAAACACCAAGAACTTTCTAGAACATTACATCTCTGTTAATATATCATCACAGCTGTTAGCATTAGTTAGTACTAAACACCAAGAACTTTCTAGAACATTACAACTCTGTTAATATATCATCACAGCCGTTAGCATTAGTTAGTACTAAACACTAAGAATTTTCTAGAACATTACATCTCTGTTAATATATCATCACAGCTGTTAGCATTAGTTAGTACTAAACACCAAGAACTTTCTAGAACATTACATCTCTGTTAATATATCATCACAGCTGTTAGCATTAGTTAGTACTAAACACCAAGAACTTTCTAGAACATTACAACTCTGTTCATATATCATCACAGCTGTTAGCATTAGTTAGTACTAAACACCAAGAACTTTCTAGAACATTACAACTCTGTTAATATATCATCACAGCTGTCAGCATTAGTTAGTGCTAAACACCAAGAACTTTCTAGAACATTACAACTCTGTTAACATATCATCACAGCTGTTAGCATTAGTTAGTACTAAACACCAAGAACTTTCTAGAACATTACAACTCTGTTAATATATCATCACAGCTGTTAGCATTAGTTAGTGCTAAATGGCCAAATGAATTGTTTTAATACATTAAATATGTTGTATTTCATTGCTGTCTAAAGAAAAACGTCTATTTTCTAGTCAATTTGTATTTTTCTACATTATTTAAACGGAACAGCTGCCATTTACACTATGCAAAACTTTCATAGTTAATAGACCAATAGAAATGCTCCAAAATATCTGTGAAAACCTCCAATGGGAAAAACTTAGATTTTCATTGAGAGGCAATGCCAGTAAATGTCATACCATATGAGACCCATTCTTAGAATATTCCAGTAATGTTCAACTGAACCTGTCATGAAACAAACTAGGTGTGTTGATATGGTGTGAAGATGACTTACTGAGGTCTCGGACAACTGCTTTTTTGTTGTGTTTGTTTGTGACTGTGTTATATTTAATTGTTAATTGCTTGTTGAAAGTTTTTATTTTTACTTTATTTTATTATTTTTCATTTATGTATTTCTTCCATGAGTAGAGAAAAACTGTCCCCATGGAAACATACAAAAGTATTAACTATGATACATCCTGTTTGCACAGAAGAAACATATGTTTGTGTATTAAAACCTCAATAACAGAGTTAAAATAAACCAAATATCTGGAAAAACATTCTGGTTCCAGTGACTTAGGTTAAAAGTAAAGATATGTTGTTTCCCTGTTCTATAAAGCTTTTCTTTGGACAGTGATGATTTATATCTTTCCATCTTTTAGGAAAAAGTTAAATTGCCAGTGTTGCGTTTTACTGGCTGTGAATCCACAAAAATTGACTGGGTTGTCTTATTTTACAGGTTGCGTGTTGGTAGGCATTCCAAATGTAGGAGCACAAGAACTGAAATAAGGGGATGTATAATGTATCTCCAGGTTTTACAATGTACCCCCTTAATAATCAAAGCTGGCATTTTATTTAGTGTAAAAACAAATTATATCACCTTTAGTTGAATCTTGCTATATAAGATTTGCATAAACATCATGCGGTCTCTAATCTGCTGTCATGTTTCACAGCAGGGATCGTGCATTACCCAAACAAGCTGACCGCAATATTCCTACCCCTCTTAGTTACTGTGGCTATATCTGTAAAGCCTTTAGGTCATGCGGACCATCAGTAAAGAAAAAATCACTTTATCAAACTTACTGTTAGCTGAATTAAGAAAAGTTAAGACCTGGTTAGCCTTGTTGTTTAACCAGTAGTTGACAGTAACATGCCATTAGAGCAGTGGAGACGTTTTATTTTGTGGTCAGTACTTAATAGATAAAAACAATAACAATGATCCTGCAAACACAGTCACATGGTGATAATGTACCGCCCACAGTGACACATAGTGCCACAACCTCCTAGAATCCTTCATACGTTCTATTATATCTGCTTGGAAATCCATAGAACTTTGATTAGTTGTCAATCAGGAGTCATAATACAACAAAACAATAATATTTAGCAGTAACACCATGACAACCTCGTTCAGACAATGTTTAAAACATCACCTTTTGACCCACTGTTGTAGCAATAATGTAAAAAAGAAGACAACATTGTGACAGTGTAGTGTGTTTGCTGAGGAGTGAGGTCATGTCCAGTGTAAAAACATCATGCTCTAGCTCTTCATCAGTGAGCTGCTGTTTTTGGGTGGCTGAAAAGGAAAGAAAGTGTTTTACACACTCTTGTGTTGCGGTGTTGGGCATTTTTTGTAATAATAAGATCTTATTAGCAGGTTTAGTGAGTGTCCATGTTAGAGCTTTCAGTACATCCAGTCAGATTTTGCTTCTCAGCATTCTTCAATATAAATTATGGACATCTGAACAATATATCACTAATCAGGCCCCACATGGGTCATGCGTTTAGGAAATAGTACACAAATATTAGCTCCTTTTTAAGCCACAGGGCTTTGTACAAAATAGCCAGTTGGCTCTCAACTAAGTCCCCAAGTTATTGCTTAAAGTGGCGTTGGTAAACATTATTAGCGAGGTGTGTTATCTAATAATTTACCACAGTTATGTGTTTGTATTGTATATGTTTGGCAAAATTATGAAAATTAGAAGTGTTGTATTTTTAGAGTTAGCGTGGCCTGTGGTCTCTCTTTTCATGGGGCAACTGAAAACCACTGAAGGCAGCCCTGACACCTACAGTACTGAGCAAAAGTCAGAGACCACACTTAATTAACTGAATGTACAGTCAAACTAATCATTAAGTACAAGCTAGTTTTCCAGCATCAGGGTAGAATAGCATGGCCTGTGGTCTCTCTTTTCATGGGGCCACTGGAAACCACTGGAGGCAGCCCTGACATCTACAGTACTGAGCAAAAGTCAGAGACCACCCTTTATTTACTGAATTAACAGTCAAACTGGTCATTAAGTACAAGCTAGTACTTAGTGGCTGTTTTATCTATCTTATGTATGTATATTTTTTGTATACATTTTGTATATTCCTTGTATATTTCAGTTATTACTAAATGTATATATTCTAGTTTATTTTTACTTAATTCTTATCTATTTATTGTATGTTTGCACTGTTTTTACTACACACACACACATATATATATATATATATATATATATATATATATATATATATATATATATATATATATATATATATATATAATGCTGCTATAATAAGAGTTATTATTATCTGAGCCTCACTCCAAACATTTCAATGCATGCATGTCCTGACATGATGTGCAAATGACAAATAAACTTGAAACTTGAACTTGAAAACTTTTGACTAGAAATGAAATAAATGAATTGTAGTCTCTGATTGTGGCACAGCATGGTATATAGTGGGTTTATAAGGATCTATAAGCGGCCAGTGATAGAAAGTACAAGGTAGGTGTTTCTAATAGACTGTCCAGTGAGAACATAACATTATGTACAGAGTCAGTGAGATAGAAATGTTGTATTTTTAGGGTTAGCATGGCCTGTGGTCTCTCTTTTCATGAGGCCACTGGAAACCACTGGAGGCAGCCCTGACATCTACAGTACTGAGCAAAAGTCAGAGACCACCCTTCATTTACTGAATTAACAGTCAAACTGTTCATTAAGTACGAGATAGATAGATAGTGGGTCTATAACAATCTATAAAGTCAAGTGGCCAGTGAGTGAAAGTACAAGGTAAATGTTTTTAATAGACTGTCAAGCAAGTACATAGCACTACGAACAGTCAGTCAGAGAGAGAGAGAGAGAGAGAGAGAGAGAAAGGGAAGACACTGAAGGGAAAGGAGGGAGGGAGTGGGAGAGAATGACTACTAATTATTCATTTTTGTTTTTTAATGTCACTGTAATCCTCACTGGAAGCCAGTTTAATAGCGGGGCGAACGATTGTTTATCTGAGATTAATTTGATTAAAGAGGCTTTAAATCCTGTCTTGCGTGGAGTGCCCATGGAGTTTCGCTTTGTTGCGCCGAGGAAGGCAAGCGGTGCATCTTTGCAGCCAGTCGTTTTCTGCAGATTAGAGGATTGTAATTAATTGGTCATTTGGTTAATTGTTCTGCTCCTTAATGACAGGCCGCCCAGAAACGCGCATCGTCATTCTGTGACCTCTTTTTCTTTTTTTTTTCCCCATAAGATAGATGCTGAGGCGCTTTTTCTTTTTCAATCAGAGGACACAGACTACTGATTGGAGTGCGTCCACTAGACTAATGCAGATCTACCAAATCACAGGACTGTGTCTGCAAACAGAGGCAAAAATAATCATCACCTGTTGTTACAATAAAATTACAGTAAGTAGATCAGCATCTATGGCAAGTAGTGAAATAACATTTAATGTTAATTTAATAGTGTCAAAGCTTTGGAAAGGTTTAAAACCTAATTATGGGTAAGTAAAGAGAAGTGGTGTTGTAAAGGAGATCAAAATCTAACTAGAAAAGTGCATTTCCTGAATAAACCACAAATAGAGGACTAGAGGCAGTTTGGAGGCTACAGGTTAACGAAAGCATAATGTTTGGGTTTGGCCGAAATGGGAATGGGACCCTATAGGAGGAATGAGGGATGACTAAACAACAAATAGATGAACACAGGTCAGTATATCTGTGGATTAGAGCTTGGGGATCTGTCCTGAGTGAGAACATGAAGTTTGGAGGCTGTAGGTTAAATGAAAGCATGAGGTTTGGGTGTGATTGAAAATTAACAGGACTCTATGGGGAAAAATGAGGGATAAAAAACAACAAACAACTAACACATTGATTTATCAGTCTACTCAGACTTTAACAGAGCTCAGTAACACTGAGATTAATAACTGATACATTGATTTATCAGTCTACTTAGGCTTTAACAGAGCTCACTAACACTGAGATTAATAACTGATACATTGATTTTTCAGTCTACTCAGGCTTTAACAGAGCTCAGTAACACTGAGATTAATAACTGATCACATTGATTTTTCAGTCTATTCAGGCTTTAACAGAGCTCAGTAACACTGAGATTAATAACTGATACATTGATTTGTCAGTCTACTCAGGCTTTAACAGAGCTCAGTAACACTGAGATTAATAACTGATACATTGATTTGTCAGTCTACTCAGGCTTTAACAGAGCTCAGTAACACTGAGATTAATAACTGATACATTGATTTATCAGTCTACTCAGACTTTAACAGAGCTCACTAACACTGAGATTAATAACTGATACATCGATTTATCAGTCTACTCAGACTTTAACAGAGCTCACTAACACTGAGATTAATAACTGATACATCGATTTATCAGTCTACTCAGGCTTTAACAGAGCTCACTAATACTGATATTAATAACTGATACATTGATTTATCAGTCTACTCAGGCTTTAACAGAGCTCACTAACACTGATATTAATAACTGATACATTGATTTATCAGTCTACTCAGACTTTAACAGAACTCACTAACACTGAGATTAATAACTGATACATCGATTTATCAGTCTACTCAGACTTTAACAGAGCTCAGTCTACTCAGACTTTAACAGATCTCAGTAACACTGAGATTAAAAACTGACACATTGATTTATCAGTCTACTCAGACTTTAGCAGAGCTCTGTAACACTGAGATGACCATCACATTGATGAATTGAAAATAATAATCTCCGCCATGTGATTTTAATATGGAGAAAATTAAAAACAGTCATTTTACCGGCATTTCTGTCTCGAACCACAGAGAGAGTGAACGTTGTCATGTGTTTATGAAGAGCACTTTAACGCAATTAAAATGCTAAAATGTGTAGGGCAAGTTAATTTGGATCATTCTGCTTCGGGTGAGATGTGATTGGAATAATCTGGATGTCCAGAAGGAAATAAATCCTCAGGCTGATCTCAGAAGCACACTGCCGGTTCAGAAATGATCCTTTAGGCAGGCCCAGAAAGATATCCTGAGGAATATCAATCAAGATGATGTCGAAAGGACGTCGTTCCTGCCAAAAGACATTCGAAAACATTCAGCGTTGGCAACAACCTTTCTACAGCCACTGGCTAACATAATACTTGAACCCTGCCGCAGAGCACTGATATAAAAACTCCTTAAAACCAGTAGTGACCCCTAAGCCTCGGCCCTCTCCCCCAACAGAAAGAGGAACCGCACACCCAATTTCCATAAACACGCTCAAGCGGTCTTTTTTTCCTCCTTCAATGCTTTATTTACTCTCGCGAGTTTTCAGAGGGGGTGGTTTTGACAGTTTGGGGCGGGACATGGGCTTCCATCATGACTCAGCAAACTTGCTAGCGGTGGTAGCCTAGCGCTAGCTAGCTGTTTCTCTAGCTAGCGTCGCCACAGCGGGCGGAAATGATCATACAGTTAAGCCCACCCACTTAGAAGGAAGATATGATTGGTCAGTTTTACTGTCATTTGAAATTGGTATGGCGCTGAATTATAACTGCCTGGCCCCCTCTGTACATGAACAGCGGGACCACCAATCACCAACATGTTGCGGAGGCATCACAGTCCTTATAGGGGGAGACACAGACTCACAGGCTTCCACTTAACCCCTCACGCTCGAACACAGATTGAATAGACACGCTTGAATCATTTATTTGCTGATATTTGTATAATTGTTTAGATGTTGATTGTCAAACTGTAAGTAGATAAAATTATATATATATATATATATATATATATATATATGTGTGTGTGTGTGTGTGTGTGTGTGTGTGTGTGTGTGTTTGTGTGTGTTAAGAATATTTTAGTAGAGGCGTAGAGGGCCATAACGGTTCCCCACTGTTAAAATGCAACTGAATATCTTATATACTGATTAGTTTTCTTCAGCGTCTTATTATTATTTTTATTATTATTATTATTATTATTATTATTGGTAATTAATAAGATATCTGCTACCTATGGCTACAAATTAGCAGGTGATATACACCTACACTGTATCTACACCCACTGTCCATTTTACTATATAGATGCCCTTCTTTAGTTACACGCTGTGGTCCATCTGTATACTTTGTTACCCTGTTCTTCAATGTTCCAGACCCCCACAGAACCACCACGTGCTTCAGTGACTCTGGCGTGGGGGTCATGTGTTAGTGTGTGTTGTGCTGGTGTGAGTGGATCACTCTATTAGACACTCCTACCTTGCTGGTCCACCTTGTAGATACTCTCTTGCTTCATCAGTGGTCACAGGGCGCTGCCCACAGGACACTGTTTGCTGGATGTTGTTGGTTGGTGGACTAGTCTTCTCAGTCCAGCAGTGACACTAAGGTGTTTAAACACTCCAGCAGCAGCAGCCACAGCAGTGCTGAGAATGATCCGACATCCAAATAATATCTGCTCTGTGGTGGTCCTGCAGAGGGTCCTGAACACTGAAGAACAGGGTAACAAAGTAAACAGAGAACCAGATGGACCAGTGGAGCCCTCTTTACATAAATAACACTTGATATGTTGGTTGTTGGCGGACTGACCCTAATAGTAAAATCATTCGCTGCTTGTTTTCATGCTTTTGGCTTGAAGAGCAGCTTCTTATTAGCGTATGATATTTGAGTATTTGTGCTGCACACTGAGCTGTTTAGAGTCAGTATTTACAGCAGGTGGCTCCATTTTGACTCAATTGCTGCAGTCTGACCACACTTGCGTAAGTGTTTGTAGGAACAGGCCAAGTGTTCAGGGTTTCCAGACAGCTCTGCGAAAACGCTGAGTTAGCGGCATTAGCTGCACGTTCAGCCAGGCCTCAGGCTCTTACGTGACGGCTAGAGACTCCAGTGTCCTTTTCCTTTTCCCTCTCTCTCTCTCTCTCTTACTGTCTCTGCTCGGAACTCGTTTAGTCTGGCCTGACCTGTATCAATGTTTCCTCTGTGAGCACTAACATGAGAAGTCCAGCAGGCCGGACACCCGAAAGACACTGTAGACGGCTGCACACAGAGACACTCACACACATGAATACACACTAGGGCCTGTTTAGCTGCTGGCAAGTCTGCTTCTGTGATTCTGCCTTTTGCCAGCCCAGTTTGTATTGCTATCTTTGTGGGATGTCCTTCTGTATGGATATGACTTAATGCTGTCATGAGTCATCGCTAAAACACACTTATCATCTCTGAAGACTCTTAATATGGTTTAATTGTGTGTTTAATTGTGATTAAGTGCTTTTGTCTTGTTTTCCGATATTAAGAGAGATAAAGCAGTGCACTGTAGCCACTTTTCCACTGCATGGTTCTGGCCTGACTCTGCTGGTCTTACCATATACTATTGCTTCCATTGTGAGTTGAACCGATACCGAAAGGACCTAAACATGCTGCAGACTACTGATTGGTCAGAGAGAATCCACATTTCCACCCTAAACAGGTATGCCAACACTAGCTACCAGGTTAGCAGGTTGGAGTTTGCTCTCCCCATGCCTGTGTGGGTTTCTTCCCACAGTCATGCAGTCAGATGAGCTGGAAACACTAAATTGCCCCCTAGATGTGAGCGTGTGTGAGAACGTATAGGTATAGATAGAGAACGTATAGATATCTGTTTGTGACAGACTGGCAGCTAGAGTGATTCCTGCCCAATGAGCACTGGAATTGGCTCCAGCCCCCCTCTGCAACCCAGGATGAGTGGGGGTTTAGATGATGGATGGATGGAAATTAGGGTGAACATATTATCTAAGCATGTGGGGCTTCCTGTTCCAACCTGTTATGTCCCCTGGTCGTAATAGCAATTTTTTTTGTCTATTGGCGGCCATGTTGTGTGTGTGCTTTCTGACACTGTGTGCAGGTCCACTACTGACCACTAGGGGGAGCCTACTAGTATAAATAATTGTCAAGCGGCCATCTTGGCAGACGTTCAGGGTTCTCTTCTTTGACCTGACCTGGAACAACTCCTGCCCAGACCAGACCAGACCAGACCTTCCACCACATCTTTTCATTTAGCTACAGCTTTGTTAGATTCCATAAGACCTCTGTGGGACGTAGGGGACGGGTGCCTTTTGTTTATCTGCCCATTTCTCCTGTTTTGTGGTAGGGAGTTAGGGGTAGTTAGGGGTAGTTTGGGGTAGTTTGGTGTATTTTTATTTGCTTTGTTTTCAGTTTAGTTAGTTTTCTTTCTTCAGTTGTTTTGTTTGTTATTTTGGCATTTGCCTGTCCCTGAAGCCAGTGTCCCATCCATCACTCATTTGTTGACAATAAACTGGTTTGAACAGTGTCCGGTGTTTGGTAAGGGGGGAGAACCCACTCTCAATTTCAGTTCCTGCCCCTAGACCAGGTCGTAACAAACCAATGATATAATGTCAATGGTTTCAACATCTCCATGATCAGTAATATTCAAGCTCATGGTTTCTTCTCACAGTGGTGGCTTTTCATTTTGCCTTTGTTGGTTCGCTGCTTGTTGAATCGTCTATAGATCTCTCGTGAGCACTGTCCAGCATACTCTGGCGAAAATGCTGAAGGTCTCACTTGATCAAGAGGGCTACAATCACAGATTCACTCATAGCAACATTCGGAGCTCTGATAGCCCTTCATTCTACTGTTGTGTTTCGTTTTATTTAGCAATAGTTTTTCTATTTTCTCTCGTATTAACTCAGTTGTAGTCGTTTTCCTCCTCCGTATTGTGTCTCTTCACTTTGTAAACTTGTTTCATCAAGATAGCCCAGCTTTTTCACAAACGTGCGCCCAAGAATGGAAGGCTGGTCGTTAACCAGTTTTACCCTTTGTCTAATAATAAGAAGTTTCTTAACTTCTTGTGGAGCCACAATCACTCTGAGGACACGTGGTCCCCACTAAGAGCTAAATACACGACCACGGCAGCACTTCTCGAGCCGTTCCTCTCGTCTTCTTCTTTGGCTCCTTCCGAAAGCGGGCTAAAAAAACCATACAGCACACTGTGGAGCGAGAGTCAAGAGCCAGTCACCATATTTATACATCTTAATTAGTAGCAGCGAGAGCAGCCGCGTGCCAGCTATCTAGTGCCCCTGGAGCCGGGCACTGGCACCGGCACCGTCGCTTCAGCTCCTGTTAGGCTGCGGCTGCCTAATTACACTCCACTTCTCCCCTCTTTCCCGGCAAACACCCCCCTGCTAACAATCAGAAGCGGGTGAAAAAGTCGGGGGGCCGCAACAATGTAATGCATGCCATTCATTATGCATGGGCGCCATCCATAATGCAATACCGATGAACTGCAGTGAAATTACCACGGCATTATCAGGCCTTAATACGAGGGATATCAATTACATACAAATAAACTGTGCACCTTTTCACGAGACCATTAATAAGAGCAAAGCGAAGTGCTGCCACGGGCCTCAATAATTCATCACTCGCTGCTAGCCGCGTGGGCCCGTTCGCGAAAGTGGGAACGCGAAGAAAGGAAATGACCATTTCTATTCCTCTTCAGGACTCCGTCGGCAACGGAATGGCATTACACGTGGTTGCCGCAGCCCGGCTTTCGCTTAATATGGTCCTAAATCCGTCCACTTCAATTCTTCGCTGGCTGTTCGCTTATCTTTAACAGTGTATAAGCACATAAGGACGTGTTTAAGTCCCGCAGTCTCGCTCCGGCTTGGAACAATAGATAGTTCTGTCTAAAGGGAGAGAGAGAGGGAGTCAGGGAGAGAGAAAATAGAGAGGGACAGACAGAAACAGGGAGGAGAGGGAAAAAAAAGGAGAAAAAAAAATACATGCTGCAACTTGCCCCACATTTACGGTGGATTATTCATTGGCTTAGAGTGATTATTTGGTTGACATCTCGCAGATCTTTTCGTACGGTGAGGCCTGTTAAGGCATGGCGGGAAGCCGCTCAGCCTCCGTGCTTCCCCCGCCCACATGGCTGTGACTTTGGGCCGTGTTTGGATGTAAACACCATTAAATTTGTCGCTTCGTGATAGCGTACGTGTCAGACCCGCCGAGAGACAAGCAAGACTACAGCGGCTCGCGACCGCACCGAACAAAATAAATAAATAAAAGCCGCCGCCAAAGAATCCCGCGCTGACGCGCTGCCATTGCTCCGAACCCAAATTTACGGCCCGGCTAATTCCCCCGGCAGAGTAATTTGGCTGGTACGAAGGCTTAGCTGTCTTCTGGCAGGGCTTGCGGGCTCATGGGAAGGCAGACGAGTGATTGATTGACATCATTACGCCTTGTTTAGGTGCATATTTTCAGAGAGGAGGAAGCTTCGCTTCAGGGACGGGGATGGATGTGCAGGCCCGAAGCAGAGAAACCGAGGGGGCTGCGAGAGCATCTATTCTGGGCCTCCGAGGTCGAGGTCCGCTGTGAGTGGTGGGGTGGGGTGGGGTGTTTATTTGGATGTAAACGATGTCGCTCAGGCAGCACAACAAGTTCATCAAGGAACGCATCTTCGTCTCCTTCTTTGTGATCATTAATCTGTCGGTAATATCTTTAGTAATCCGAGCTCTGTGGGAAACAAAGCAGTGTCAGGAGAGGAGAAGACGAAGCTAACAGTGAAGAATGAATGGTGGCATCAGCAGGCATTCAAACAGCTGGTAGCGCTAGATGGCAAGTTAATGCGGCGGGTTATAAAAATATTAGCTGTGAGAGACTCACACTCACATCACTCTGGAAACAGACAAAATTAAAAACTACAGACCTTCAGTCAGTGGAGAGGAGAGGGTCTCCTTTTTAAACAACCAATAAAAGACTCTTCTGAGGATGGACTCCTCCATTTGAAAGTTAGTGGTGATGCATCATTGGTGTTTCAATATTTTTGCACTGCAAAAATAATACTAATCTGATATTGAGCTGATATATTACTAATTTTAAGATATATACTTTACAGCACTGTCACAGTTTTAAATGAAATAAGCAATGATGATGCAATATGGAGGTACGGTGGTGTAGTGGTTAGCACGGTGGTGTAGTGGTCAGTATGGTGGTGTAGTGGTTAGTACGGTGGTGTAGTGGTTAGTATGGTGGTGTAGTGGTTAGTACGGTGGTGTAGTGGTTAGTATGGGGGTGTAGTGGTCAGTATGGTGGTGTAGTGGTTAGTATGGTGGTGTAGTGGTTAGTACGGTGGTGTAGTGGTTAGTATGGAGGTGTAGTGGTCAGTATGGTGGTGTAGTGGTTAGTACGGTGGTGTAGTGGTTAGTATGGTGGTGTAGTGGTTAGTACGGTGGTGTAGTGGTTAGTATGGTGGTGTAGCGGTTAGTATGGTGGTGTAGTGGTTAGTACGGTGGTGTAGTGGTTAGTACGGTGGTGTAGTAGTTAGTACGGTGGTGTAGTGGTTAGTACGGTGGTGTAGTGGTTAGTATGGTGGTGTAGTGGTTAGTACGGTGGTGTAGTGGTCAGTACGGTGGTGTAGTGGTTAGTACGGTGGTGTAGTGGTTAGTACGGTGGTGTAGTGGTTAGTATGGTGGTGTAGTGGTTAGCACGGTGGTGTAGTGGTCAGTATGGTGGTGTAGTGGTTAGTACGGTGGTGTAGTGGTTAGTATGGGGGTGTAGTGGTTAGTATGGTGGTGTAGTGGTCAGTATGGTGGTGTAGTGGTCAGTACGGTGGTGTAGTGGTTAGTACGGTGGTGTAGTGGTTAGTGGTGTAGTGGTTAGTACGGTGGTGTAGTGGTCAGTATGGTGGTGTAGTGGTTAGTACGGTGGTGTAGTGGTTAGTACGGTGGTGTAGTGGTTAGTACGGTGGTGTAGTGGTTAGTACGGTGGTGTAGTGGTTAGTATTCCCGGTCCGAGCCATTCTGTGTGGAGTGTGTATGTTCTCCCCGTGCTTGAGTTGGTTTCCTCCAGGTACATTACTGACACTGAGAAAAATTAAAAGAGAATAAAGACTATGTGGTTGACTCTTTTCAGTTACACATTGCTGTAGGGTACTGTTTATAAGGCTACCTGTCACCTACATAAGCTGACACATGACATAACCCTACATAAACGATTATGAAAGCTTATTCCAACAGACGTCATTCCCTATAAAGTTTACAATTGGCTACCGTTCACTTTATGACAGATGACGCCTACTGGAATAAGCACATCTTATTATGATAGCTGAGTTCCTGAATTTGTTTAATTTAACATATATACTGAATCTTTGCTCATTTCCATGATGCTGTAACTAAATACATGCCAATAACTTAACATTTACAACTTTTTATATTAGTTTTGATGAGCATACGTTGCCAGCACCAAAAGGTATTCGGCTTTCGCATGCTGCTTGCCCGCACAACCGAAACGCTTACTAAGATGCTACAAATGAGTGTTCTATTATACATACTTGGCTCAGAAACAATGCCACAAGCTTAAGTGACAGCCTATAAATCATGAGATAATTGAGCAGCCCATGACTGGCTATCAGCGCACTGATGAAATGCTAGGAAGGAAGACCAGAGGGTTTGAGATTTGACTGATGTCATCACCGTCATCAGGTATTTAATTGACCCAACTTTTCACAAGACCTCACAAAACTGGAATGCTTCCCTTAGGAGTAACTCCGACTACGAGACAGGGTGAGAAAACATTAGTGCCTGTTGTGTCAGGAAGCCGGATCACGTTTCATCGCTCTGGGGCGATTTGTGTATTAGTCAGCTGAGAAAGAGAACAGAGCAAATAAAACAGAGAGTGGAAAGTGTTCACTGCTTCAGCCTGTTTCAGTGCGTAATTAGACAATCATGCAGCTGGTGGGGTGTACCTGCGTCGCCATGGCTTCGGAAGGGGCAACAATGAGAACTTACCTGTCCATCATGTATATAACATAATCCAGTACTGAGGAGCTTGGACTTTTTTATAAACTAACTCAACAGTTTCTCTATATACCTAATTATTTTCGACTTTTTTTTCTATATCATGTGAACACGACGGCTGTTTATATCCTGTGAAAGTTTCATGATGAATAGACCAATAGAATTGCTCCAAAATCACTAAAAATAAAACATCTTCACATTGACTTACATTAGAAGTTAAGAATGTTTTTGTCCTCTCCTGTAAAGTTCTTCATTTGGAGAGATGTATTTTACTTGTTGGACAGCAACGATATGCATGAACATTTGCAGTGCAACTCCACCAAAACATCTGAACAGCTCAGTGATTGAAGTCATATACCACTACCAGTCAAATGTTTGGGCACACCTACCCAGGTTGTTCTGGAGCTGCTTTTCTAACAGGACTGAAGAAGATAGTGTACATGCTGAGATCTTGTTCTAAAGGTGTTATGGGTGTTATAAAGATATGCACTGTCATTTTTATTTAAATACAGTGAAACGTTTATAAATATATGTGTACATGGGCACCAACTTCACTACCTAAACTTATGTTTCAAACAAAGATCAAAATGTCTTTATAATAATTGTTATATATAACTATGCAAAGTGTTTATGCTTGAATATTTATTCTGATTTTCTGATTATTATTATTATTATAATGGCTGATCTTAAATTCACACAAAAGTGCCATATATACACCAAAAATGTATATATATGTATATATGTTAAATATATGTACGTTTAAAACACTACTAAAATGTTTGGCTGGTAGTATATATATATATATATATATATATATATATATATATATATATATATATATATATATATATATATATATATTGTAGTGTAGGTTTCTTTACCGTAGTGGTGAATGGAGCCAGATGTCATGGAACTTATATGTATCTATTTTATGAATTATCCCAAACTGTGAACTTTAGAAGACTATTTTGCCTTAAAATGTGTACTAATTTGAAAAATTTATATTTTAAGCCAAAAGTTTCTCTCAATTAAGTTTCCTAATGATAATCTAGGATCAGGCAATTATTTAAATAATAACTTCATAATCTGTGATAAACTCTTAGATGTCTGGTTCCATTCACCACCACTGTGAACACCTCTGACAGCAAACCAATCAGAATGACTGTATTTACTTCTTAATGCTGGAATCATGCAATATCAGTGATTTAAAGAATGAATACAGTAAAATAAAATGGAATTCTTCTTCTCTTTTAATACAAATGTAGACGCTCAGCCCAGACATGTTTGTTGTTTGAGGCTAATGTAGAAAACTCATCTGGTTTATGACACACTGTTATCTATAGATGTGGAGAGAAGTACACTGCAGAGCTAAAATAAGTAGCAGCAAACATCTTGAAGGCTTTTGTCTCGGTCCTACAGTAAACCACTTGAGCAAGTATGTTTCCGATTACAACACCGAGTGTATTATCACTGTGCAAACTGCCTGATTAAATATTACACTTGTTTCCAACAGTGTCGACTTGTTAATCTTAAACAAACTAACTTGTGTTATCTAACACCAACTCGTCTGAAGCCTGTCCAGTCACATCAAGGCCTTCCATTCAAAAAAATCAATCATGCACTTAATTTCTCCCCTGAAACCAGGCAAACTTTTAAAGCTGTCCAAAAACAGTGATATAGTAAGGAGTTTTGAGGTCGTTCTCACACTAGAGCCTTTTTCTAGACTCGCTCTGCAAGTTGTTATATTAGGTCCAGTGTGAAAGCTGTTTTTGAGTCTGGGAACAGTTAAGAGATCCCAGTGCTGCCCATGGGATTGCTTGACCAGTTCATTTCCATAATTAGCCCCTCCCCAAAACAAATCAGTCATGGATGTGGACTCAAGTATTTGCGAAAAGGTCCAAAGAGCTTGTTTACACGTTGCATTAACATGTGGTTTCAGTGAACAGATCACACTCAGGACCACATGAACAAATGCTGGCCTACACAAACCCATGATGCATTGTGAACAGATCATGATCGGATCACTCAAATCACATGGGAGGCATTTGTCCTGCCTGTAAAGGGACACGTGACTCAATAAACAGCTAAAGAAAAGATGGAGGATATGTGAGGCTGGGCTGATGAAAGAGTTTAAGCAGGACTTAAAGTTGCATCTTAAGCATAGAATTCAACTTCTTACTAAATAACAGAAATATGAAATATTAACCAAGCATAAGAATAAAATCATTTTAAATTGTTTAATTTGTTAGAAATCCATACTATTGATTTCAAACTTTGCAATATTTTATTTTGGATTTTAAAAGTTTTATAGGAGAATATTACCTTCGGGTTCTTCCATTTACAATTCTATTATTCATTTTATTCTTTTTCTTAATCAAATCATGTGTGTAAAAAGCATGAAACCAATAATAATAATAATAATAATAATAATAATAATAATAATAATAATAATAATAATAATAATAATAATGTCATATAGTGTAGTATAGTAAAAGCTATAAGAATATATATCTGACCAATAGACTACAAATCCATAAATCAAATATTGTGCAAACTGGCATAATAAACACTTTCCAACAACAACAACAACAACAACAACAACAACAACAACAACAACAACAACAATAATAATAATAATAATAATAATTATTATTATTATTATTATTATTATTATTATTATTATTATTATTATTATTATTATTATTATTAATGATTATTAGTAATAATAATAATAATAATAATAATAATAATAATAATAATTATTATTATTATTATTATTATAATAAGTGGTTTCCTAATACCCTGCTAAGAGCCTACTCACCATGAGAAGTACTGAAAACCTGAACATCGATGTCGATAGCTCTTTTTTTTTATGGAGCCACATCACCACCATTCATGTTATGAAGCATTGTTCATGTTAATGTTTTTCAGTGGCCTTTAGAAAAACTGGGCAGCACTGGCCTGCCTAAACTCAGGGCCAATGGTCAAAGGAGAAAAGCTGTTGGGATATTATATAAAGTTCAATTTGAGCCCAATTAAAAAAATAGGTTTGTGAATATAGGCTCGTTCTGAAATCAATGTCTGTACTATGTTCCAGAAAAGTTGGGGCAACAACGAGACTAGAAATGCTGTGAAATGTTTAAAAAAAAGGTAACAATCATGTTAGAGTATAAATTAATGTGACGCAGTGATTGATATCACCACATGGGTTCATGAATGACAAACTGTTGTCAGTAAGTTATGACTGTACTATGGTAATGACCTCTCTGGATACACAGTGGAAATGTATTGTGTACTTAGGAGTCAGTGTTGATGATTTGACTAAGAATGTATATATATATATATGACCAAAAGATTACAAATCCAAAAATGAAATATTGTGCAATCTGGCATAATTAGCACGTTCCAATAATAATAATAATAATAATAATAATAATCAAATAATCAGAATAATTATTCAAGCATAAACACTTTGCATAGTTAAATGAATTCATGGATGTGGCTGGACATGCTCTGAGTAAGCCAATATGGAATAACCCTCATGTGTTTTCTGTTATACTCTTGTTAGCTATAAAAATAATAACATTAAAATAAAAAAAGCATGCCATTAAAAACCATCCACTGTCTGGACCCTGTATATATTTTTTAGTAACCAAAACAGCCAGTTTTAGCCGTTTAATAACCTGACACAGTTCCTGGGTCATAAGTGATGATTTAGGTATGCAGTTTGAACAATTCCATTATTTCTTAACAACATTAGCCACAGAGCTCCAGCACAAAGCTAAAAGCAGACATGAAACATATCTTGGCTGACCGGTTACACTGGAGCTCATGAAGATACTGTGTTCATATGTATTGACAAGATCTTTTCTGTAACCAAAGCTGTACTCAAACCCGACTTTGACGCGTCTGTTCTTGACCTCGTGTTATGGATTGGGTCCTTTGACATGGTAAAGCACCCTTGGCCTGTGCAATTACACGGCGTGGCTTCTCCCGCTGCGTCGCTCCTGTTTCAGCACCTCAGGGTGTCATCTGGCCTTTGTTTACCTGATCTAGGACGCGTGGCAGCGATCAAGCGCACAATGGCACACACAATGGGGCCTGATGGGGGTCTTTCCTGCACTGAGAGGCCCATTTGACACCCGGCTGAGCGAGGTTTCACGCCATAAACCAAGTGCTTCCTCAGATTAGTTTACTGTCCGCCTCAGGCTGGCTAAGGGAGGGGGGGATGGGGGGCTTAACCTTGACATCTGCTATGTGCTCAGTCATGTTCAGCGGACACACCTATGCATTTGTGCTCATCCATCTGGTGAATTTCACCAGTCGTCCGCGTTGGCCCCCGGCTGGCGCCAGCTGTTTGTTTTTGAATGGACGCGTGCCGGGTGTCATCGATGCCTCCACTTTTGCGACGCCCATCCATATTTAACACAGGGAGCACAGGCGGTCCCGGCACGCGCCCACCATGTTGCCCGGTGGCACGCGCGCCCGCTGGCCAAGCGATATTACCGTCCTATCACGTTGCGGCGAATATTATTTATTTAGCGATATTCCGCAACCCAGGTCCTGTTGTCAGAAAACGACCCAACGCCACGCCGCAGACACAACAGGAGGGGAAACATTAACTTCTGATGAATGTGTAAATGTTATTGTAAGTGTTCCAATTAAGCCACGAGAGAATGGGTGACACATAAAACCCGAGACTAAGCCCAGGCACAGCGTCAGCCATTGCTAATTCATGAAAAGCGAAAAAGTGCAACTCATCTTATCCCCCCGAGAAACGCACCATCTTGCCGGTTTGACTGGACCTTCAAGAGCCACAACAAAAACCCACTTTCTGACTCACAGCCTTTCTAACAGATAATTAATGTACAACTAATTGGATGTACAGCTCATTAATCATTACACTGTTCCATCTCCACGTCCCCCCCGCCCAAGACAATCTTTAACCTGACTATGAGGTGGAACATTCATTTACTCGGTGTTAAAGGCTGCGAATGAGTCTTTATTGACAATTCAGCCTTGTTTTTGTTTTAGATTCCAGGGGTGGAGAATGTATTTCCAACCAACGGCGTTGTTGGGAAAGTCCTAAGCTTTGAGGAATCATTAAGCCTGCAGAGAAATACATCTCACTTATAAAGCCATACTTGACAAATGAGTGACTTTCCTTCACCCTGCACTGTTAAGCACACATTGAACAGTTACTGGTTGAGGTCAGTGGTTTCCTAATACCCTGCTAAGAGCCTACTCACCATGAAGAGTCTATATTTAGTACTGAAAACCTGAACATTGATGTCGATAGCTCTTTTTTTTATGGAGCCACATCACCGCCACTCTTGTTATGAAGCATTGTTCATGTTAATACTTTTTTTTTTGTGGCCTCTAGAAAGACTGGGCAGCACTGGCCTGCCTAAACTCAGGGCCTATGGTCAAAGGAGGAAAGCTGTTGGGATATTACATGAAATTAAATTTGAGCCCAATCAAAAAAAAATAGGTTTGTGAATATATGCTTGTTCTGAATTAATGTCTGTACTATGTTATGCTATGTACGGGACTAGAAATGCTGTGAAATGTTTAAAAACAGTATGTTGGTCAGGTAACACAATCATGTTACCTGACCAACATAAATGTATTGTGTACTTAGGAGTCAGTGTTTCAGATTATTGATGGCAACAATGGACAATGTGTTTTCTCAACCAAAGAAAAGTACCCAGATTATTTTCACCATAATTTTCAAAAGCCAATGTGTGTTGTGGCAATGGTAGCTCACATATAGATACACATATTGGACCAACATATGCTGCCTTGTATGTCTTTTTCAGAGATGTACATACTTATTTTAATATGATAACGCTAAACCACATTATACCATATTAACTGAAAATGTGCAGCTAATTTTGAACTGCACAATACCACAACGAAGACCTTATATAGCCACACAGCTGAAAACCTGGAAGAACGACACATTTGTAATATGGAAAAGAGCCTTCTAGGGCTGCAGCTATCGAGTATTTTAGTATTTGTGTATTATTATTCCATCAAATAACTAAGTAACTGGAGAAGAAATACTTCTGCCTTGTGAAAGACCAACCGTAAGTAGGCAAAAGAGAAATGAGGACAGCATTGTTAAGTATTTCAGCTCCAAAAATCAACCAAAATCCAGATTTTAGCTCTTTGCTAAGGGTTCAAAACAGTGACTTGATTCACACCCTAGGTCTTTCCACCCACGACAAATTCTAAATTCCCTGACCACCCTTCAGAAACTAAGCCAGCACCAAAACCAGCCATGTGATTTACACAGTAGAGCGCAGTAGAGAGTCCAGAGAGATTTCATCCATCTTCAGAAATATATGTCTATTTAAACGTCCGATTGAATGTCTATTTATGTATCTATTTGAATCCACGCTGCACGTATTTTGGTTTAGAACGTCTTCTGATTCTCTGATTTTTAGTTTAAACTGATATAACAGCTTTCTGAAAAATTTCTGAAAAAGGTATCAGTCCTGTCATTGTTTTTATGACCTGTATAGGCAAAAGGGCACAAAGTTTGCAGGCCCTAAGTACATTTTTGATAAAACTTTAGTCAATTTTATAAAGATAATCTTTTATATTCTGTTAAGATCTACATGCCTGAGTATCACAGGTTCTCCTGCTAATAACAACATATGGATGGGTAAGTATCTCATTCAAGTACTAAACTAATTACACGTGAATACTCTAGACTTTCAAGACATAAGTGTAATATTACGTTCTGGGTTAATGTACACTTATGTCCTATGCTGAAATATTGAATGATCTACACCTGCTGACCACACCCACTTGGTGCAGGTGTCTGGGCACCTGTGTGTGTGAGAATATACACTGATCAGCCATGACAAAACCACCTCCTTGTATCTACCTACACTGTATTAGCTCCACTGACCATATAGGAGCTACACTTACAGACTGTAGTTCATCTGATTCTCTGTGTAGCAACAGATAAACTATAGGCTTTGACTTTACATATACACTGTAGACTCACAAGGTAGGAGTGTCTAACAGAGTGGACAGTGAGTGGACACAGTGTTTAAACACTCCAGCAGCACTGCCACTGGTACTAGCACAACACATACTAACACACCACCATCATGTCAGTAGCACTGCAGTGCTGAGAATGACTCCTGCTCTGTGGTGGTCCTGAGGGGGGTCCTGACCATTGAGGAACAGGGTACTACAATCTGTAAGTATAGAACTACAAAGTGTTCCTAAATGGTCAGTGGAGCTGATAAAACAGACAAAGTGTGTAGATATAAGGAGGTGGTTTTAATAGTACGGCTGATCGGTGTATAGATATAAGGAGGTGGTTTTAATGGTATGGCTGATCGGTGTATAGATATAAGGAGGTGGTTTAATGATATGGCTGATTGGTGTATAGATATAAGAAGGTGGTTTAATGGTATGGCTGATCGGTATATAGATATAAGGAGGTGGTTTTAATGGTACGGCTGATCGATGTATAGATATAAGGAGGTGGTTTAATGATATGGCTGATTGGTGTATAGATATAAGAAGGTGGTTTAATGGTATGGCTGATCGGTGTATAGATATAAGGAGGTGGTTTAATGGTATGGCTGATTGGTGTATAGATATAAGAAGGTGGTTTAATGGTATGGCTGATCGGTGTATAGATATAAGGAGGTGGTTTAATGGTATGGCTGATCGGTGTATAGATATAAGAAGGTGGTTTTAATAGTATGGCTGATTGGTGTATAGATATAAGGAGGTGGTTTTAATGGTATGGCTGATCGGTGTATAGATATAAGAAGGTGGTTTTAATGGTATGGCTGATCGGTGTATAGATATAAGGAGGTGGTTTAATGGTACGGCTGATCGGTGTATAGATATAAGGAGGTGGTTTTAATGGTATGGCTGATCGGTGTATAGATATAAGGAGGTGGTTTAATGGTACGGCTGATCGGTGTATAGATATAAGGAGGTGGTTTTAATGGTACGGCTGATCGGTGTATAGATATAAGGAGGTGGTTTTAATGGTATGGCTGATCGGTGTATAGATATAAGGAGGTGGTTTAATGATATGGCTGATTGGTGTATAGATATAAGAAGGTGGTTTAATGGTATGGCTGATCGGTGTATAGATATAAGGAGGTGGTTTAATGGTATGGCTGATCGGTGTATAGATATAAGAAGGTGGTTTTAATAGTATGGCTGATCGGTGTGTAGATATAAGGAGGTGGTTTTAATGGTATGGCTGATCGGTGTGTAGATATAAGAAGGTGGTTTTAATAGTACGGCTGATCGGTGTATAGATATAAGGAGGTGGTTTTAATGGTATGGCTGATCGGTGTATAGATATAAGGAGGTGGTTTTAATGGTATGGCTGATCGGTGTATAGATATAAGAAGGTGGTTTTAATGGTACGGCTGATCGGTGTATAGATATAAGGAGGTGGTTTTAATGGTACGGCTGATCGGTGTATAGATATAAGAAGGTGGTTTAATGGTACGGCTGAACGGTGTATAGATATAAGAAGGTGGTTTTAATGGTACGGCTGATCGTTGTATAGATATAAGGAGGTGGTTTTAATGGTATGGCTGATCGGTGTATAGATATAAGAAGGTGGTTTAATGGTATGGCTGATCGGTGTATAGATATAAGAAGGTGGTTTTAATGGTATGGCTGATCGGTGGATAGATATAAGGAGGTGGTTTTAATGGTATGGCTGATCGGTGTATAGATATAAGGAGGTGGTTTTAATGGTATGGCTGATCGGTGTATAGATATAAGAAGGTGGTTTTAATGGTACGGCTGATCGGTGTATAGATATAAGGAGGTGGTTTTAATGGTATGGCTGATCGGTGTATAGATATTAGAAGGTGGTTTTAATGGTACGACTGATCGGTGTATAGATATAAGGAGGTGGTTTTAATGGTATGGCTGATCGGTGTATAGATATTAGAAGGTGGTTTTAATGGTACGACTGATCGGTGTATAGATATAAGAAGGTGGTTTTAATGGTATGGCTGATCGGTGTATAGATATAAGAAGGTGGTTTAATGGTACGGCTGATCGGTGTATAGATATAAGGAGGTGGTTTTAATGGTACGACCGATCGGTGTATAGATATAAGGAGGTGGTTTTAATGGTATGGCTGATCGGTGTATAGATATAAGGAGGTGGTTTTAATGGTACGGCTGATCGGTGTGTAGATATAAGAAGGTGGTTTTAATGGTACGGCTGATCGGTGTATAGATATAAGGAGGTGGTTTTAATGGTACGGCCGATCGGTGTATAGATATAAGAAGGTGGTTTAATGGTATGGCTGATCGGTGTATAGATATAAGGAGGTGGTTTTAATGGTATGGCTGATCGGTGTATAGATATAAGAAGGTGGTTTTAATGGTACGGCTGATCGGTGGATAAATATAAGGAGGTGGTTTTAATGGTACGGCTGATCGGTGTATAGATATAAGGAGGTGGTTTTAATGGTACGGCTGATCGGTGTATAGATATAAGGAGGTGGTTTTAATGGTACGGCTGATCGGTGTATAGATATAAGGAGGTGGTTTAATGGTATGGCTGATCGGTGTATAGATATAAGGAGGTGGTTTTAATGGTATGGCTGATCGGTGTATAGATATAAGGAGGTGGTTTTAATGGTACGGCTGATCGGTGTATAGATATAAGGAGGTGGTTTTAATGGTATGGCTGATCGGTGTATAGATATAAGGAGGTGGTTTTAATGGTATGGCTGATCGGTGTATAGATATAAGGAGGTGGTTTTAATGGTACGGCTGATCGGTGTATAGATATAAGGAGGTGGTTTAATGGTATGGCTGATCGGTATATAGATATAAGAAGGTGGTTTTAATGGTATGGCTGATCGGTGTATAGATATAAGGAGGTGGTTTTAATGGTACGGCTGATCGGTGTATAGATATAAGGAGGTGGTTTTAATGGTACGGCTGATCGGTGTATAGATATAAGGAGGTGGTTTTAATGGTACGGCTGATCGGTGTATAGATATAAGAAGGTGGTTTAATGGTACGGCTGATCGGTGTATAGATATAAGGAGGTGGTTTTAATGGTACGGCTGATCGGTGTATAGATATAAGGAGGTGGTTTTAATGGTATGGCTGATCGGTGTATAGATATAAGGAGGTGGTTTTAATGGTACGGCTGATCGGTGTATAGATATAAGGAGGTGGTTTTAATGGTATGGCTGATCGGTGTATAGATATTAGAAGGTGGTTTTAATGGTACGACTGATCGGTGTATAGATATAAGGAGGTGGTTTTAATGGTATGGCTGATCGGTGTATAGATATTAGAAGGTGGTTTTAATGGTACGACTGATCGGTGTATAGATATAAGAAGGTGGTTTTAATGGTACGGCTGATCGGTGTATAGATATAAGAAGGTGGTTTTAATGGTATGGCTGATCGGTGTATAGATATAAGAAGGTGGTTTAATGGTACGGCTGATCGGTGTATAGATATAAGGAGGTGGTTTTAATGGTACGGATGATCGGTGTATAGATATAAGGAGGTGGTTTTAATGGTACGACCGATCGGTGTATAGATATAAGGAGGTGGTTTTAATGGTATGGCTGATCGATGTATAGATATAAGGAGGTGGTTTAATGGTATGGCTGATTGGTGTATAGATATAAGAAGGTGGTTTAATGGTATGGCTGATTGGTGTATAGATATAAGGAGGTGGTTTAATGGTATGGCTGATCGGTGTATAGATATAAGAAGGTGGTTTTAATAGTATGGCTGATTGGTGTATAGATATAAGAAGGTGGTTTAATGGTATGGCTGATCGGTGTATAGATATAAGGAGGTGGTTTTAATGGTATGGCTGATTGGTGTATAGATATAAGAAGGTGGTTTAATGGTATGGCTGATCGGTGTATAGATATAAGGAGGTGGTTTAATGGTATGGCTGATCGGTGTATAGATATAAGGAGGTGGTTTTAATGGTATGGCTGATCAGTGTATAGATATAAGGAGGTGGTTTAATGGTACGGCTGATCGGTGTATAGATATAAGGAGGTGGTTTTAATGGTACGGCTGATCGGTGTATAGATATTAGAAGGTGGTTTTAATGGTATGGCTGATCGGTGTATAGATATAAGGAGGTGGTTTTAATGGTACGGCTGATCGGTGTATAGATATAAGAAGGTGGTTTTAATGGTACGGCTGATCGGTGGATAAATATAAGGAGGTGGTTTTAATGGTACGGCTGATCGGTGTATAGATATAAGGAGGTGGTTTTAATGGTATGGCTGATCGGTGTATAGATATAAGAAGGTGGTTTTAATGGTACGGCTGATCGGTGTATAGATATAAGGAGGTGGTTTTAATGGTACGGCTGATCGGTGTATAGATATAAGGAGGTGGTTTTAATGGTATGGCTGATCGGTGTATAGATATAAGGAGGTGGTTTTAATGGTACGGCTGAAAGGTGTATAGATATAAGGAGGTGGTTTTAATGGTATTGCTGATCGGTGTATAGATATAAGGAGGTGGTTTAATGGTATGGCTGATCGGTGTATAGATATAAGGAGGTGGTTTTAATGGTACGGCTGATCGGTGTATAGATATAAGGAGGTGGTTTTAATGGTACGGCTGATCGGTGTATAGATATAAGGAGGTGGTTTTAATGGTACGGCTGATCGGTGTATAGATATAAGAAGGTGGTTTAATGGTACGGCTGATCGGTGTATAGATATAAGGAGGTGGTTTTAATGGTACGGCTGATCGGTGTATAGATATAAGGAGGTGGTTTTAATGGTATGGCTGATCGGTGTATAGATATAAGGAGGGTGGTTTTAATGGTACGGCTGATCGGTGTATAGATATAAGGAGGTGGTTTTAATGGTATGGCTGATCGGTGTATAGATATTAGAAGGTGGTTTTAATGGTACGACTGATCGGTGTATAGATATAAGGAGGTGGTTTTAATGGTATGGCTGCCATACCATTAAACTGATCGGTGTATAGATATAAGAAGGTGTAAGATCGGTGTATAGATATAAGAAGGTGGTTTTAAGGGTACGGCTGATCGGTGTATAGATATAAGAAGGTGGTTTTAATGGTATGGCTGATCGGTGTATAGATATAAGAAGGTGGTTTAATGGTACGGCTGATCGGTGTATAGATATAAGGAGGTGGTTTTAATGGTACGGCTGATCGGTGTATAGATATAAGGAGGTGGTTTTAATGGTACGACCGATCGGTGTATAGATATAAGGAGGTGGTTTTAATGGTATGGCTGATCGATGTATAGATATAAGGAGGTGGTTTTAATGGTACGGCTGATCGGTGTATAGATATAAGGAGGTGGTTTTAATGGTACGGCTGATCGGTGTATAGATATAAGGAGATGGTTTAATGGTATGGCTGATCGGTGTGTAGATATAAGAAGGTGGTTTAATGGTACGGCTGATCGGTGTATAGATATAAGAAGGTGGTTTTAATGGTACGGCTGATCGGTGTATAGATATAAGGAGGTGGTTTTAATGGTATGGCTGATCGGTGTATAGATATAAGGAGGTGGTTTTAATGGTACGGCTGATCGGTGTATAGATATAAGGAGGTGGTTTTAATGGTACGGCTGATCGGTGTATAGATATAAGGAGGTGGTTTTAATGGTACGGCTGATCGGTGTATAGATATAAGGAGGTGGTTTTAATGGTACGGCTGATCGGTGTATAGATATAAGAAGGTGGTTTAATGGTACGGCTGATCGGTGTATAGATATAAGGAGGTGGTTTTAATGGTACGGCTGATCGGTGTATAGATATAAGGAGGTGGTTTTAATGGTATGGCTGATCGGTGTATAGATATAAGGAGGTGGTTTTAATGGTACGGCTGATCGGTGTATAGATATAAGGAGGTGGTTTTAATGGTATGGCTGATCGGTGTATAGATATTAGAAGGTGGTTTTAATGGTACGACTGATCGGTGTATAGATATAAGGAGGTGGTTTTAATGGTATGGCTGCCATACCATTAAACTGATCGGTGTATAGATATAAGAAGGTGTAAGATCGGTGTATAGATATAAGAAGGTGGTTTTAAGGGTACGGCTGATCGGTGTATAGATATAAGAAGGTGGTTTTAATGGTATGGCTGATCGGTGTATAGATATAAGAAGGTGGTTTAATGGTACGGCTGATCGGTGTATAGATATAAGGAGGTGGTTTTAATGGTACGGCTGATCGGTGTATAGATATAAGGAGGTGGTTTTAATGGTACGACCGATCGGTGTATAGATATAAGGAGGTGGTTTTAATGGTATGGCTGATCGATGTATAGATATAAGGAGGTGGTTTTAATGGTACGGCTGATCGGTGTATAGATATAAGGAGGTGGTTTTAATGGTACGGCTGATCGGTGTATAGATATAAGGAGATGGTTTAATGGTATGGCTGATCGGTGTGTAGATATAAGAAGGTGGTTTAATGGTACGGCTGATCGGTGTATAGATATAAGAAGGTGGTTTTAATGGTACGGCTGATCGGTGTATAGATATAAGGAGGTGGTTTAATGGTATGGCTGATCGGTATATAGATATAAGGAGGTGGTTTTAATGGTATGGCTGATCGGTGTATAGATATAAGAAGGTGGTTTAATGGTATGGCTGATCGGTGTATAGATATAAGAAGGTGGTTTAATGGTATGGCTGATCGGTATATAGATATAAGGAGGTGGTTTTAATGGTATGGCTGATCGGTATATAGATATAAGAAGGTGGTTTAATGGTACGGCTGAAAGGTGTATAGATATAAGGAGGTGGTTTAATGGTATGGCTGATCGGTGTATAGATATAAGGAGGTGGTTTTAATGGTACGACCGATCGGTGTATAGATATAAGGAGGTGGTTTTAATGGTATGGCTGATCGGTGTATAGATATAAGGAGGTGGTTTTAATGGTACGGCTGATCGGTGTGTAGATATAAGAAGGTGGTTTTAATGGTACGGCTGATCGGTGTATAGATATAAGGAGATGGTTTAATGGTATGGCTGATCGGTGTATAGATATAAGGAGGTGGTTTTAATGGTATGGCTGATCGGTGTATAGATATAAGAAGGTGGTTTTAATGGTATGGCTGATCGGTGTATAGATATAAGAAGGTGGTTTTAATGGTATGGGTGATCGGTGTATAGATATAAGAAGGTGGTTTTAATGGTATGGCTGATCGGTGTATAGATATAAGAAGGTGGTTTTAATGGTATGGGTGATCGGTGTATGAGAGGATGTGGACCACCAACTGGACACAAAAGCAACCAGGAGCTCTGTTTAATGTTGAGCACCCAAACCAAAGCCCAACCACAGCACTCGTTCCAGCGCCATCATTCCCTTTTCATAATACCATTGCACCCACTTTTCTTTTCCTCCCCGAATAAAAGCCTCTTTAACTTCATTTCAGTGTTTTGCAATGTATCACATAAGAGCTTTCCATGAAGACTGCCCAATTAGGTGGCGGACAATTTCTTAATCCACCCTCAGGAACAAAGACGACTTCATGCCTCTGAAAAGAGAGGACGTATCTCACGCGGGTGCAATTGTTTCGAGCTTTCTACAGCCGGCCTGGAGTAGCTATTGAAGACGCTGAGGTTTGGTTTGCCTATCAATGGCCAACTCTGTTAATCTGTTCTTCATTCAGAGAGGAAACCTGCAGCCGCCTTTTCATCCAGACAGCTGCCTGAGAGCGGGAGCGGGAGCGTCAATCTCGGGAGGGCCGCGGGACGGTCCAAGGAGAGGCCGGCTTTTTGAAACGCGGTGTAATGATACAGGCCCTCAAAGGGCGGAGACGGTAAACAAGAAGAATGGCGCTTGTTCCGTCGCTCGCTCGCACACACTCTCCCCGTTCACATAAGCAAATGAGGTGGGGACTTTAACAAGCCACCTTGTCGCTAAAGACACCAGTCGGGTTTTGTGAGGGAAAGCATGGGAATTTCCTCCAAACAATCATCTCGCTGAAAGAAAACGGCATCTGGGAGGCTTTCTTCGCACGGCTGGCGGCTTCAAGCCCTGGCTCAAAACCTCTCAGGCCGAGAGGAACCTGTTAGGTCTTCATATCACTGTTGTTTTGACTCAGCCAGCTCTGAGAGAGAGGAATCCATTCAGCTGCTTCAAACTATTGAGGATTAAATGCATAGTACTCAAATCTCAGTGTCAATAAACTCATAGTCAACACGGAAGGTCTCCTGACTTCTGATTCCTGAAGGCCGAATTTCTAACACTAAGCACCAGCTAATATGAAAATGTTAAGAACATAAATATAGCAGAGTTTGAGATCCTCACTTATGATTATTAAAACTCAGGAACGTTTGATTTTTTTTCCAAAAGTCAAGAAATACAGCTTAAAAGACTGTTTAGCTCCGCCCACTGTTCAGAAACTGCTGTAGATGTTATGCGTGTGATGTAGATGGTGGACAACAACACTAGAAGACGCACTTACAGTAATACACAATGACAGAAAGGTGTTGTTGTTTTTGGCTGCAGTGATTGGATGTACAGTAAGACCACCAAATATCCAGTAAGTGGACTAAACCTGTCATCTTTAAACAGACACATTGGAAAGGCCATCTTCTCACTCCATCATCTGTAGATCATTTCACGTGAAGATTATCACAGCTATGGGACGTAGGCTTACACGACGACTGGATCTTAAGTCTTGAGCTGTTCAACAATATGGGCGTGTAAGGAAACCAGCGAGAGGAGCTCAAGAGCCTCCGTGTACGTGGAGGTAAACCAGGTAAGCGCAGTTACTGAGCCTGCTTTAGCTGATGTTAGCTAACATTAGCTTCCCTTGCTAAGTTCGGTGGTTGTAGTTATGCTATGCTAACGTAGTTGAGTTATGAAGATTTATAGAGTCGTATGAGAGCGAGTTCCACTTTGATCATATTTACTACAATAACTGTACCTCTATATCTGAGTGTAGCTGGTTGCTAGGCTGTTGTCATGAATAATGTTGGATATTTAGCTCAATACTGTTTACGCTCAGGACGAGCTGCTGTTGTGGGTGTGGTTAGACTAAAAGTATCAGGACTAAGTGATATGGTGGTCTAAGTGATATGGTGGCCTATTTCTACATTACAGCTCTTTCAAATACAAATTCAGAAATATCATCAGAATCTGAAGAAGCAGCTCTAGAACATTCTCAGTCCCAGTCAGTCATAATGCTGTTGCACTGCACTGTTCACTGTTGTCCACCAGTGACGTCACACGGTATCGTTCAGGAATTTCCGTAGCAAGCTCGGCTTTTTTATACTATTGTAGAGCAAGTTAAGCAGCGAGCCATGTCTATATATTTTTAGTATCTAAAACAATGTGAAATCTCCAGGGGGGTCCATAAGTGGTGCCTAGCCTTTAAAGCAACAGCTTCAAAATCCTTCTGATGGTAAGTCAGAATCACTCTGATGTTAAGGAGCACGTTATCTCTGGAACCCCCGCTACAGTGTTAATGTAAGTTTGAAGTAGCTGCAAGAGAACTCTTGGAAGACCCACAGTATGCTTTACGACTCTACATCTCACACCAACAACTATGGATCTTCAGCTAGATATAAGAAGAAGCTAGCTTGGTATTTGCAGAGGCTGCAAAAAGAAGATGTCACAGGAAGCAAGAAGGAGAGTGACCAGGCAAAAGACCAAGAGAGGAGGAAATCTCCGACTGGCTTTTACTGGTTGGCGTGCGCTAAAAGAGATAAAAGGATGAAGGACAGTCTCACAACAGGAAAACTATGAAATCCTGACAGCAGAGTGTTCATTCATGCTAATGTTCTATATAAAATATTGAAATTTAGCCTCTATCCTTACATGTCATCCCTGTTTCATGGAGTTTGGGGTTTTCTCTGATGCCAGTCTCGTTTCAGACCAGCATGCACAGAAATAAAGTCAACTTGGGCCAGAAAGTTTGGTTAGTCTTTGTCAAGCTCTTTAGACACACCTTAAAAGTTGAAACCTCCTGCAATAGAATCATGTAATGTTATTGAATCTTGATGGTTGACATGGTTCTTTCTCTTTTCTGGGGTTTGCCAAATTCTGGCACACATAAAACCACAATCCACACAATCACAATTATGAGTTTAATTCATAGCATCCATATACCTGCTTGACACACATGCACACGAAGAGCAGTGGGATTCTTCATGCTTACGCTCACCAATTTCGATAAAGTGCTATATTGTGATATTTTCATTACTGTACGACAAAAACCATCATTGTTATATACAATGTCAAGGTACGAGGATGAACTCCCAGCTGTTCACACTTGTTTGGCAACAATGGCATAATCCAAACAAACTACAGTTCCTCGTGGAGTTGTTTATTTTGATTGTTACCAAATATAATAAGTTACTTACCAAAATTTTATGTTGAGCCAGTTTATAAAAGCAGTAGCCCCTTGAGATCCTAGTACTTTATTTAGAGAGAAAGAATTCCAAATGTTGGACAATCATAAATAAATACAAATATATTATAAAAGGTACCTTCGCTGTATACATGTTCCTTTGATTTCTATTTGGCGGACTACAAAAACGTGGGTCGGTAGGAAAACAATAATATTTCAATAATACTCTGAATATTATTTTAACGATGGCTAAAATAGCCATAGACCAAATAAGGTTTAATCACAGCGTCAAGAGGATTTTGCAGGACAGTGGCTGCTGGTAGATGAAATAGAACCAGAAAACATAAGGCAATGCACAAACCATACCGCAACGGTACAATGCAAACAAACTACTGATCCCAATATAGGAGATGTTTATTTTGATTCTTATTCAATATGACTAGTTATTTACCAAAATTTTATGTTTATAAAATCAACAGCCCTTTGAGGTCACACGTGCAGTTCTTAGTCACAACATCAAAGCTCATGATGTCTCAGGGCTTAGTACTTTATTTATTTATTTATGTACTAAATGGTTCTTGGCTTGGAAGTACAGTTCAACTGAAGACCTCCCAGTGGGGTAAAAGCACTCTGTCAGGGTCTTCTTGAAGGTTTCTGAAACTTTAAAAAGGTTTTTCATTTATATCCTTAAAAAGAACTAACCTTTGAAACATTCATTAGGACAGTACTTTGAAAAACAGTCCTCTGGGACTTTCAGGCTGTCTGTATTTTGGCTCCATCCTTATGTGTCGCGAGATGGGTAGTAGACCATGGTTGGGTTGAGAATCACAGGGAACCTAAAGCATCACCCCAGACAACTTTGTTGTCTTTTTTTTTTTTTTAAGCATGACATAATAAAGCAATAAGCCATGAGAGGCTGTGTGTAACTAGAGATTTATGATGGGGAAACGTGTTTAAGCGTGTTCTTACATGAAGCATAATAAAACTCCTTGAGTTGCTTTATTGCGTGAATGAAACCTTTTACACAAACGCTTAAATTAAATCACCAGATAACTACTGCGAGTCATATGTGGTACCAATCCAACAGCACCTCTGTTCCCAATCTGGGTCTGAATCTCAAACACCTCCCTGCTCCCTATATACAGCACTATGTAGGAATTTAAATACGGACTCCTGCAGCCCAACAGCACATAGTATAGCTACAATATAGTTACATGGTGCACTGTTTAGGGAGCAGAGATGCTTTAGAGTCAGCGTGGGTTTGATGCTACTTCTGATTAAAACACTAATATTTAAAGCACGTAAGCCATTAACGTGACATACGTGACATCCATTAGACTTTTAACCCTTTGACGCATAACCTGGGTCAAAAGTGACCCCACTGAGATTTGATTTTCTATATCTCTGCAATAAATTAATTTAAGCATTCAAGCTTCCAAGAATTCTTCAATGTATTTGTTTTTGATCATTGCAAATCCTGATTTCAGTTTTATTTTATTTGCATTTTTTTATAATTTTTTTTTTTTTGTATCACTGCCTTCTAACACACAACATGGCTCAGAATTAATGGAGTTTGATAGGAACTGTTGATAATTGTAAACATTTGCAGTCGGGATTCTATTTACAAAGACTTTTTGTTCATGAAGTAAATAAATAATAGTTAAAATAATGATTTAAGACCAAAAACAAGATTTTGAATGAATACTTAAAACATTAAATTATGAAATAAACTGATTTCAATAGATTTACCAAGGAGATACTCAGCAGTACATACAATAACATAGGAAATGAATTAGAAGCTTAGCTAATGGATCAAAGGGTTAACATTGCTATTTCACAGTAAATCACATTGTAGGTACTTTAATTCAAGCCTGTGAGGTGTTTAGCATGTCTGCTATCTTTTAGCTGGGTAGCTAACTGCCCAGCCTAGTTCTAGTTCAGCAAATAAGTTAATCAGCCCATCAGTTTAAATTAGAGCAGGTTCTTAATTCATCAGTACATGTGGTGGTTCGCATGTGCATCATTGGAGATTATTCCATTAACAGCACAAGGATTTTTCATGACTTGCCGCAGTAATCCAGAGTTTAACTCTTGTAATGTGACTTTTACAATGACCAATCGGATTGTAGGACCATAACTACCTTAATGAGAATAGAACAAAACTGGCCTAAAACTAGGGCTGGGTGATAAAACGATAAGGATAATTATCACGAAATAACATTTCCTCGATAGAGCTATAAGACGTAGTCGATAGAAAGTCAACAGAAGTAAGTTCCGTCCATGTTTTGAGAGACAACACCAACAGCCAATGAAAATGAGAATAGTGCCACCCTAAACCAATCAGGTGGCTGAATTAGAGTTCCACCCATTTCATGTTTGGTTGAAGCACACAGCGCAGAGTGTAGGTGCACGTTATGCTAAATCGATGTGATTTCGTAATCGATAAAGATAAATATATATGTTGTAGGAGTTTGAGTGAGAACGCTGAGGCAAAGTTGACTTTATAACCAAAAAAACCCAAATATTTTCACTTCTCACTTAAAGTAAAAAAGCAAAAGTGATTTGATTTATATCATGATATATATCGATATCGACTGATATGAAAAAATTATCGTGATAAGATTTTTTGCCATATCGCCCAGCCCTACCTACCACCAAGAACACCAAACCCAAACACAGGTTTAAAAAGGATAATAGAATGATCATCATCTCAAAACAACCAATACACAGTGAATAAAGAGGCTGTTACATGTGCTTTAGGAAGTACAGGGTGTTTATTGAAAAGGGCAGTACAATCATGATCCTTCCACATGGAAGTCCGCGTAAGCCATCGCTCCCTCCTTTACACTCTTTTTTGTCCATGCCGCATGCCAAGAATATACAGAGAGAAAGAATTCCAAATGGGGGTCAATCATAAATAAATACAAATATATTATAAAAGGTACCTTCGCTGTATACACGTTCCTACGGATTTCTATTTGGCGGACTACAGAAACGTGGGTCAGTAGGAAAACTCTGGTTACAAGTTTGGTGAAAATTAGTACATACCAACAATCAAAATCTGAGGATTTCATTGTAAGTAGTGTTACATACGGTTGTACCATATTACTGTATGACGTTCAAGTGTTTGACAAGTAAAAGGATCTTTCAGGTTCACATCGCAAAACCACTTTGATAATACTCGGAATATTACTTCAACGATGGCCCTAATAATCACAGCGTCAAGAGGATTTCGCAGGACAGAGGCTGCTGATAGAAGAACTAGAAAACATAAGGCAATGCACGAATGATACTGCAACTAGGCCGTTTTTGGTATCCGTTTCGGCAAAACCAAGCACGATATGAAACATTCTGGATGTTGTCACTGTGGCTATGCAGGTCATAAACACAGCTCCTCAGCAGGCAACCTTAATTCATACTTGTGGACGTGAACTTACGGGTGAGCCAAGGAATGACTGTAGGCAGTGTTGTAACATGAGTACAAAGCTTGATGCAACTACTTCTTGTGACCTCTCTGAAGACTTGAGATACACCCACAGTTGTCGCAACACAATCGTGACTTTTGGTGACAAGGAATGTTCACACTTGCGAAAGAAGACGGAAGTCGGAAGCACTGGGAGAAACGAAAAAGGAAGTCCCAAAGTCTGTGCATGGGATGCTCAATTCTAGCCTTAATTACAGTTTAACCTTGGCATCAATCACTATCAATGCCCAAGTGGGGGAGAGAATTTGAGCAGTTACTGCATTTCAGAAGAAAAAACAAGCTGACATGTGATTGAGATGGAGAGAGAGATCGAGAGAGAGAAGGAGACAAGCTTGAAGAGCTTCGACAGACCATCTACCACAACTGTTCGCAAGAGGTTGCTTTTAAAATGCAAACGCTCAAGTCGACACATCAATAGCCTTAAAGTGACACACCCCCACCACTGCGTGTGGTTGAAGATCACTTCTATAAGAGCGTTTGTGTTTACAGACTTTGCTGATTGGTCCAAATGCGTTCAGAGTAGAACACAAGCTCTGAAGTGAGATGCTTTGTAAATGGAATGGAAGGAAAACACTGGAAAGTCATTTGATAGCTGTGGAGCATTCAGCTAAGGGTTCACTGTGCAAGGGGGCTACACACAATGGATCGCAATCAAGAGAACTTTTCTACATAGACGTACGACACAGCACATGGAAGACCTTTTTTTTTGTCAAAAAAAAAAAAAAGCCAACATTCTTTCATTTACATCTCAGATTAGCATGAGCGACTTTGCCAGGTAGCACATGACAGCATTAAATAAAAGAAAGAAAGAAAAAAATTAACAAATATTTTAAATTAATGAGCTGATTTCTTATCTGAACACCACGTCAGAGTGCCGCTTAGCATATTTATCAAAGCTTTTGGTCGCACGTTTCAAAATACGTTTTTTTTCTCTTCTACATTTTGCAAATCTGACATCCATGCAAACTCAAAAACATCCGCACTATGTGTAACACTGTGGGTGGCACTAACACACTGTGCAAAACTTCCGTTGCATGGAAGTGAAGCCCTCCATCGCTGAGGAAAAGTGACGAATACCTACATACAGTGAGCCTCAAATCTTTTTTTTTTCATGGCAGCTGCACAGTGTTCGGACTAGTGCTAAAAAGTTTGGAATCACAACTTTTATTTAATGGTTTAATAATATTAACAGTATTATTACTATTCAAATAACACAGCTGTAAACAATGTAAGTATAAAACAAGTTCAGATGTGTTCAGAATGAGGAATGGAACAAAACTGATCATTAAACATTCTCACATACTCAACACAACATCTAGTTGCCTTATCTACACCAGTGGTCAGTAGCACTGGCTCTTAGTTCCAACAACAATCCACCACATCCGCTCAAGCTGATTAACTTCTTCAGACGTCCTTAGTTGGCTGGATCACATGCATTAGTGTATGTACGGGTCGGCTGCAGCATGTCAGACGCAAGTTGGAACTAAACTAATTCAGGAAAGTAAAACCTCCAGCTGGAGGGTCAGCGAGCACTGATCTACAGAGCGCAACCAATTCACATGAAGTTCCGAGCAGTAGTGTAACTTCACTAGTCATCTGGGTCCCTATTCTATAATATATTTTTTTCCCCAAGTGCCAGTTTTATCCTTCGATTAATAGAAAATTCAAAATGGGTTAGTTTACACCAATATACTGTATAAAATCACTGCTTTTATTATTCTAATACATTTCTCTCATGCAAATACTTGAAGAATAAGAAGAGTCTTTTCAGCATTTAAATACAATCCAGCCCTCAGCAAAGAAATAGGATGGTCAGGTTGGTCACACTGATAGGAATCAGGGCCAGTCATGGTTAAAGTTGGTTGAGATTAGTTGTCAAATCTACTGAAATACATTCTAATAGAAGTAGAGCTTAAAACCTACTTCATTAAGGATGTTGGGACTGGCTGGGACTTAGTAAAGAAAAGGGTATGGGCACGAGAAAAAAAATTACTTAATCTTTAATTGTTTGGGTTTTTTGTATGCTTTTTGTTCATTTCAAATTGTTTACCAGCAACAAAAAAACAAAAAAAAAAAAACAACTAAATATTGGGACACATCATTTATCATGAAAATGTCTTCAAGTACTGTGATGTTTGAACACCTTGGTCAAATTATATGTTTACTTAATTTTCTAAGGGACAACATTTAGAGAACTTAAATGTATCAATAATATTTTTGTGCAAATTAACATATTGGAAGATTTTTTTATATGTTTAAAAACATATATAACCATAACTTTTGCACAAGCCTCATTTTATGGGTTTAAAAAAGATAAATAAGTAGATAGAAGATAAGTAGTATGTCCAAGTTTTTTGTCACACAGGAAAGAGAAGAAAAACAAACAAACAAAAAAATATATTTCAATCAAGGTTCCCCAAACTTTTGCATGCACCTCTAGAATTTTCACCACACTGCCCACCTGTACACAAGAGATCAACAGTTTGTTATGCTAGAAGTCAGAATCTACATGGAAGAGGGTGAAGTAAGCTCTGAGTGACCTGTGATATCTAGTGTGAGCAATGTGTTTTAAGGGGTTAACAAAAAACAAAGACTGTGTGGTTACTTTTAAACTTTTCTTTTCCAACTAGCAAGCAGTTAGCAAATCATACTGCGTACGTGCCCACCTGCAGACCACCAGAAACACGTTGGCACCAGACAGCAGTGAGTCTAGGTGAGTCACCCAGTGGAAGGAGAAGTGCTTTAAAAACTAGGATCTTCTTCACATTAAAATAGCATGCTGGACAGTCTGACTTCCTTTAGTTTGACAGACATTTTGTTCAAAGTTTGTGCAAATGATGTTCAGTGTGCATAGTCATAGTCATAGTCATGCACTTCGGCCAAGCAGTCCAATCACAGCGCTGCGACGACATTGACTGTCTGGGGATTTTTAAAAATCCATTAAAGGGGTTAAAACAGCAGCCACTGATGGTAACAGTTGGTGAAATGGTGGATCATCTCCCACAGCAAACACGAGGTTATAAAGATCTTCATCTGATCTCATTTTAGAACATCTCTGTTAATTTGGCAGATGTAGAAACACCAATATTTAACCATTTAAACTCTAATAGCACTCTATACAAAATCAATCTGTAAACAAGATTTTGTTCTGACCAAACTTAAAAGTACCGTTTGGCAATGTCTTAGTCTACATTGCACTTAACCATGTATCCGGTCATTAACAATAATAATAATAATAATAATAATAATAAGACTTAGTAGGCTAATGAAATGTATTTACCCCAATTAATCATCAGCCATCATTAGCTTTTAGAGGAAAATTACATGTACATTAACCAAATGGTACACTGCTCAGTTTACAAAGGATAATATAAATAAAATACACATCAGGTCTACAAAGAGAAGTCGAACCGTTTTTAAAACCGGTCAAGCTGATTGATTTTTAGCCAATCCAAAGAATATATATATATCTTAAATATCATATAATGATGGTAAGGAGAAAAACAAAACCAGAAAAGGGAGGGGCCGCAGGAGCAAAACATATTGATAATTCTTAAGATTAAAAACTGCTTTCGTATTAATTTTTGTTCCATTTTGCATGAGTTTTCATAGATCTGGCCATTAGTGCAAATCACTTCTTAGTGCTGTCCACACCAAGAGCCCAGCAGGTTTAGGTTTAGCTGAGAAACATTCAGAATCAGATCTTTGGAAACTGGGCATCTGAGCCTTTTTCTTCAACTCGAAACACATTAATCCTCAATGTGACCAAAATTAACACTCAGTAGTGTAATTGTGTACCAGTCCAGTGTATCAACATTAACATTTCAACATGTAAATACTAGAGGTGCACTGTATATACATATCGGGAGCCAAAATAATTTTTTTGCCAATAATATCCATTATTTTTATTAGCTAATTATCAGAACGGCGGCTGATAATTACGACCAATAATTAAGCTTGCATGCTGATTTTCACATGTGTAATTTTCATACATTTCCATTTTTTTTCTATGGATTTTAGACCAGGCGTGGTCCACAGAGTCTATATCAGGCCTTTCTGTAATTGGTGGCTGGGGTTTGCTTTTACGTGAACTAAAAGTACGAGTTGCAGCGCATGTGAAAGCTATCAGCTACCGCCATTACATCAGGGGCTGCATGATTGGTTCATTTTGTAACATGAATGTTGTATTACTGAGTGCATCAATGAAAGCGCATGTCTCAAGATGGCCTGCATGGCCAAAACCCTTCTAATACAAGAACGACTGTGAAATGCCATGTATCCAATAGGGCAGTGTATTGGCAAGAACCTGGCGATACAATACATATCGTGATACAGCGGTCACGATACAATGTATCGCGATACATTGCGATACTGCAAGCAAAGTGATATATGAACAGGTTTGTCAATGCTTACAACAGCATTGCACCCTTGTGCTCCTTGTTAATGTTGGAGTGGAGCTGAAAATGGATTTCAACACTGCCATCTAGTGGTCAGAGACTTAAACCCAACACACAATGATTCACTGTCTGCCAGGAATCTGTGTATCGATACTGTGTCTTTGAGAATCGATACAGTATCACCAAACATGATATTCCGATATTCGAAATTTTTGATATTTTCTTACACCCCTAGTATCCAATACACACTACCGTTCACAGATTTCCCTACTATGGCAACTTCCATTGTACTAAAAACAAATTTTCAGAATTCACATAGCATCGTAAGCAGCTCTGGAGAGGAAGGTGCTCTAAATAATGAGAAATATGTGCAGCAATGTCAGGTGTAATTAAGCTAAACTTAATATAATAAAAATTAGTTGTACTGTATGTTATACAGTTATACAACATTCAATGAATCATTCAGCAGTTTAGACATCAGCCACAACAAAGTGTTAATCATCGGTTATCATTATGAACCCAGATGTATAACAGTGCATCCCTAGTAAGTACACATTGGCTAGTACCCTCTTCCCAAAATATATCAAACCACGTCAAACAGATTCCAGTACCAGCCCAACTGATCACTATCAGAAATACACAACGGTAGTGATAAAACATTCCCTAACGTTGACAGCAGTGTGGTAACATTCGGTTACCTAATAATGGACCCCATGGCGATAGATGATGATGGAGTTTGAGTTCCACTCTTTAGTCTCAAAGCACAGTGTAAACACACTCCAGCGGGGGGTGAGTGTAGTTACCCTGTTATCAAACAGCTCATGGCCACAGGGTCAGAGTAAACTGCACTCTGCCTCTCTCCGCTCCTAAGACATCCGGTAAACACAATAGAGAGTCACTGTGCTCAGCAACAACTGAGCACCGTCCACACAGAGAGGTGCCTACGATATGAGTGTGCTTGTTGCCACGTACCCTGGAAGGCTGAGCGGGTGGCAACAATACTGAGCATGTATGTGGTGATATACTGTAAAATAAGCTGTTCAATTCACATGGTTAAAATATTTGTTCATCATTATTGCTGCTGTGCTTAGGACACCACAGCAATGGAAAATCAACTAAACACAGTCTGTTTTCGGATCACAACACCGGTCTCCTTGCACAAAGATCTTTTTTTAACTGTTTTTTTTTTTAGACAGCTCACCACAAATAAACTGTAAAGGTATGTGAGCACGAGGCAGCCACACATATAGGTGTATACATTAAAAGAATGTGGCCCAGCCTTTCGTACCTTTATTAAGAGTGTTTGGCAATCCATGTAGTCCTTAATCCTTCATTGCGTAACCAATTTTAAGTGAACGTGTCGCACATGTAAACTAGCTGGTAACCAGTTCTTTTACACACTGCTTGCATCTCTTGCTTCAGCCGTCAGAGGTACCGCTCCGACGCTATGACGACGGGCACCTCTACTTCTTGGAGATTTTACCCGCTTTCCTCTTGGGCTCATACGGCGTTCTCAAGATGCTGGGGGTCTCCTCCATCACTCTGACCAGCAGGTTGTCGATGTAGTCCTCCAGCTCGCGGATATGGGCGTCCTTCTTCTTCACCACCTCCTTCTGCTTGATCAGCTCCTGCACCACCTCCTCAAACGAAAGCCCGCTGTATGCCGCCATGCTGGTCTGGAGCTGCTCGGCCTCCTAAAGGATGTGAAGAAACAGAGAAAATGGAGGAAAAATAAATTGTAATCAGTTTCCATTCTAAGAACTCACCGTTGAAGATGTTTTGGGCACCTGGGGACACCATTATATCTAAGAAGCTATTTTTCCAGATGGGAAGCTTCTACTTGCTCAGCAAAACATTTAATAATACAGTAAGTAGTCCTTTTCCATACGTCAGTGTGTTTATTTAACCCTTTCCAAGCTTCTCCTTGTGGAAACAACCCAGTATTATTTACAGTTCTCATCTAATACCTGCTTTGACTGCTCAGTACTTCATTAAGCTAAATCAAGATTGCTGCTGAAGGAACTGAATATATTCATACAATGTCTGGGGCGTCCAGGAGAAATCTGGAACTACACTTTGTTCTTCAAACTGGAGCTCAAGATATGATCTACTTCTTTCACTATAAGATATTCAAGTTACTTTGTATTATATTTATGACTATTTACATCTGTTCTAATCATATCTGGTGTTCTTACTGGTGAAACTACACTTCCTGCTAAGATAAAGGGTTTTAAACAATCAGCTTAGGTGCCTAAGACCTACTGTGAATGTTCATGCCTACTAAGAAACCACACAGTCATTTTTCTTTAGTTACACATTTGCTAAAACATTCTATAAAAACGTTCCCAAGGACTTTATTTCATTTGGTAATTTGGACAAATGAAGTGACTACTGCTCTTGTCAGAAGAATCCAAACAGCTTGCTCTTTTCCATTTCCGCACTAGGCCACAAGAACAACATGAAGAGATTAATGAATAGCTTTGAACTGTGGGCTTTGATTCTACATCAAGGTCGGTTTAAATTGTAAATACATCAAAATTAGTAGCACTGTATGTGTTTCAACTTTTAACACTCACAACCTTTAACATTTCTATTATCTTCTTCTTTACTAATTAGCAGAACCCTACAGTCCATATGCCACCACTGCGCTTAAGCTGTTTTCAAGTTTGCGGTAGTGCAGGGAAACGTTGGATGTTTTCCACATACCGCACAAGCTAAAAATGATGACTGAACTCTTGCTAGCCATGATGAAGCATGAGCCAATGAAGATTATGATACCATAGAGTGGTAACACTTTCAATGTAAACACACAGTTTAAGCATTTCAAACATATCTAATGTGAGAAGCATGACCCACAGCGCTCTGCAAGTCAGAGACCACCCTACATTTATTCATTCATTTTAACATTAAGTACAAGCATTTTCTTCACAGTTTAGGCTTACAAGTTCTTTTTCTCAAGACCCAAGTAGCTATAAAGATATTCAATGATGTCGGGGGTCTGGATTCTGGTGTGGTCAGTCCATCGTTCTGAGAACACCAGCAGCGTCTATGATTTTACAATACTTCAGGTTAGAGATGGAAGGATCGATCGGCCATGTATCGGTATCGGCCGATTTTTAATCAAAATATGTGATCAGCGATCGGCTGATATTTCTCCAATTTTGTCGATCGATGGCGTTAAACAAATGAGCCTAATTTCTGTTTCCAGCTAGCGTCGAAACCCTCTCCGGCCAGCTCCCTGCAATTCCTATCTGAACCACTAGGTGGAAATACATACTCATTCATTTTCGTCAGACTGACTAAAGCAGCGGCCAAGCGAGAACAGTTTAAGCGTTCACCGCATGTACGGAAAGAAAACATCGTCCGTCTGGCAGTTTGTGACTGTATGTGACTCAGACTCATCCAGGGCAGTTTATTACTGTCTGTAAAATCAGCTTCTCTCACTGAGGAACCAAGACAAAGACATTTAACACTACTAATCTAATACAGCACCTTCAGAGACACCACACAGCTGAATACAGTATCAGCAAACAGCAGAGCTAGCACAAAACTAATAACCCAGAACACCGTGCAGACCAGATCTGACCGGTACGAACAGTACAGCAGCCAGTGAGCTAAAGAACCACAGCCAGAGTGATTGAGTTTATAGTTCTAGATAAGCAGCTCTTCTCGGCTGTAGAAGACGTTCATTCTGCTGATTAATATTCCACCTGGATCCACGCTCTGCTGTTCCTAGTACAGATACTTTTCAGATGTGGCTCTTACGGAGCTGTGTGAAGCGGTTTACATCCACATAGACCAACTTCTAATTTAGTTACAAATATTATGCTGTTTCACATGAGCTTATTAAAAATGTTAATAAACCAGTTTCCACAATGTTTCATTAGCTCGCTATTTAATATGTAGCCCTGCCGTAGCACATAGCCCCGCCCTCGATAACGTGAAAGGCCTCAAAAACTCTGATCAGTCCATCTCTACTTCAGGTATCTTCTCATCATGGAAGCATAGACAGAAATACCTGTGGATTGCAAGAAGCAAGAGCTTGATGTTCTCTAATCTAGCTTTAAGTGCTTTAGTGCAGCAGTATATTAAGGAGTCAAAGTTTCTCTAGAACTTCTAATTTTGTTTAACACCAGTTTTGGGAGGTTCTGTTGTTTCCACTCATTTTCCTTTGACGTCTCTTGTCCGCATTCAGGAAGTTTCTTTTAATATATAAATACACATTTTGTATATACAGTCAATGGGAAGTATCTTAACGGCCTATTAGACTGCAAATGTCGTTCAGTACTGTATATCCAAATACTTCTATGAAAGTAATTACAATGCTAAGAATAAATAGTGCACTGCGATGTGCAAGACATGTCTAGTAAGCTTGGGAAGAGGGTTGTTGGGGGGGGGGGGAGGGGGGGGGGGTCTCACACACTGAGTAAGTCGGTAGCTGAAGTGTGTTTGAGATGGATGAGTGTTCAGACTCCTACCCAGCCTCCAGTCCTTAGCCTGACCCAGGACCTTGACTAGATGAGCTGACAAGAGCAGCAATTAAGATTAGCCTTCTCAGATAACAATAATAAAGACAAACCTACTGACATTCCATTTCCTTTCCCCGGGGAAACAACAAAGAACTGTTTGCCTTCATAAAACTGTCAAAAGCCGAGATGTTTTGTCTTCATAACGTCGGTTGGATGAGTTCCCTGAATTTTGCCTGCCTTCGCTAATCTGGGAAACCGTCATGATCTACGTGGACGTTGCTGCGGATGGCGGTCCTCCGCTGGCCAAGAAAAACCTCGAACCGCAAAATGGAACTCATTGTCGAATAATGAAGGCGTTTCACAGCGTTGGTGTGGAGCGAAAGCAGGAGGATTTAGGAGAAGAGGACACTGGGTGAAGCGGAGAAGCACTGAGGCGAGAGCTGGCAGCGCCACTGAAGGGAGCCCAGGAAATGACCATGAACCAGCAAACCGCTGACGAGCAGATTTGTGCAATCAGGGGAAGCGGCGAGATAAGACTTGCACTTGGCATTCTCCAGTTGTCTCATTACTGAAGCTAATGAGGGCCTCTGCGCTGAAAATCTAAAACTCGAGTCCTTTGAAACGTCTCAACCGGCTTCCTCCCCCTCACGCTTTAATTAGGTCCTCACAGTGCCATTTCACAGACGTGTTGCTAACGCGGTCTCGACGCCGGGTGAGGAAAGCCATTTTCAGCACTGTGTTAACCATTTAAATATCATTTCAGTCTCCCTTCACACAAAGTAAACGCTCCTCCGCACCGGACATAATGACAATAACCATTATTACAATTATGACAAAAGCCAGACATGCTGCTTACTTCGCCCCTTGTTTAACGCCGGCCAAGAGTTTGACCTGTCAGACCAGTGACAAATTGCACTCTCTTCACAATAGGGACTCCAATTACTGAATGAAATGTACAAGCTTGTTCACTCGCTAAAAAGGGGGGGAACACGTTAATAACATCGCACCGCTTCAAATTACACGAAGATCAAAGACGATGAGCAGCCATTTCGATCTGTTAATTAGATAAGTGGTAGTTGAAGCGGAGTGCCACCAGTGATATCATGCCAGAGATCAGCATCAGCTGCTGCGATGTCAAAAAGTACTGCAATAAATGATTAATTAAAAGTTTAGGCAAGTCTGAACTTTTAAGCTCAAGAATAAAAGAAAAAAAAAAAAAAAAAAAAACACAAAAGGAAAATGTATCGACATTCAGCAGCTGTTCGGACCACAGTTGGACACGTTATATTTACAGGGTTAAAAAAAAATAAAAAATAAAAATAACACACACGCACATGCACACACACAAATATATATATATATATATATATATATATATATATATATATATATATATATATATATATATATATATATATTTTTTTTTTTTTAATTATTTAATATCTATGCATATATTTGAATAGTGGCCAAGGCAGAGCAGATTCTTGAACATAAACAACAAAAATTTAATTTCTAAATATGCTGGTGTTTATTTCCAGACTTAAATGAAAAAAAAAAAATAAAATAAAATAATAATAATAATAATAATAATAATTATATATATATATATATATATATATATATATATATATATATATATATATATATATATATGACTGATAGTTAAAAAGGAAGTAAAATCTGGGGCCATCAAATATACATACATACATATTATGCACAATGGTGGCACAATATTACCTTCGACCACCAGAAGACAAAACATTCTGAAGCAGCAGAACAATTATATCCTTTATTTTTAGTGACGGCGTATTGTAACTCAAAATTAAGGCCTAAACAAAAGGTGATTTAGTGCTATTGTGTCACTTAGTTCACATTAATAATCTAAATATTTGTTTTATTTTTCAGCACTACAGTGAGAGACATGTAGATGGAATAGATGGATGTGATCTACTCATCAGAAATGATTGTGGAATCTACTGAGTACACGTTATTAACGCAAAAGGTGTCAAACAATTCTAAAATAATTTTTATATTAAAAAATAATAAGAGTTCTTATGCTAATAACAGAATTTGTACTAAAAAAAAAACGTAAAACAGAAACAATCTCAGTAGTGGCCTCCGATTTCTGAACTTAAGCACTCCTTGCTCAACTCAACTATGAGCAGTCAAGCCTTTTCTGTCAAGGCACAGGAAGCACAGCACAGTACAGATTAGCATTGCAGAGGTTGAGGTGGTCAACTCATTGTGTCCAAGCCAAGAAATGAGAACTTACAGACTCTCTTGTGTTCTTCTTGCCTTGTCGTCTCTCTGGGGAGGCCTTTTTCTTCTGGCTCAAGTCTTCATTACTGATGCGCTTTTTCGTGTTATCACTGCAAAACAGGACGGAAGAAACTTGTTTGTCAGTCTCACAGTATAAATCTATCAATCAATCATACCTGCAAAAAAATAATATATAACTAGAAAAGAATTAGAGCTGTCTTGAGATTTGGCGTGAGTGGGCACCTTCATACACATACTCAGTGAAAAGCAAAGCACGAGCACATAAAAGCATATCTGTTAATCTATAAAAACAGCTTCATTAGCAAACTGACCTCAATAAACTCAAATCCTGACTGAAGTGTCAAACACAGACAGTGCGGTCTCAGCCCCCCTAACAGGAAACGGAGGGCAGGTAGTCACTTTGCGAACTCCTACGCGCTCGCTCAAAGTTATGTGTTCCATTTCCCAACAATCACTGTGGTCAATTACCATTTCAAGGACGCTGCACACAGTTCAAACGAAAAAAAAAAAACATAGCACACAACTGACTTCCTGTTGAGCCTTTTACAAACAACATGTAAAGAAGAAAGAGTTACGAGCTGCAGCTCATCTTTTAAGATCTTTTAAGTTTGTTATACGCTGACTTTTTTAATTTAACAATAAAACTATAAATGCAATGTCACACGTCTTATACTGCCAGACAGCATGACTTACATGACTATAACTAGCTTTAAAGACATCGAGCTCCAAGCCTTAGTAGTTTCAGAAGGTTTATATGTTTCATGCATCTCCAAGTGTAAATCTCAATGTGGAGTCAGTGGTCATGTGTTTGCAGAGTGTAGCTCGTGTGGAAAGGCTTGACTATCTAGCTAGTCAGCAGTGACATGACTGATTCTCCATTGTTCTCTGAGCAGCTGTGGCTTGAACACAGACATACAGGCACTACCTTTAGCTGTACATGAGACTCTTCTATTCTGACCTCTGGTTAAGAAGCTGTTAGAAGTATGCAACATTGCAGGCTCGAGCTCTGAAATTAAATGTGACTGTGTACGTGAGACAGTGCTTGCAAAGTACAACCAACATGTTTTTGGTTTACTCTTAATACAGCTAACATGTAAATATCTAACAACAACATAATAATAATAATAATAGAATATGATTTGTAAGTGGCTTTCATGATGCAAAGGACCACAAACAAAGATTAATGGTTTAGCAAGGAGTGAACACCACTGCTATGACAATGTTTAAATAAGATTAAACTTGATTTTGTTGAACAATACAGCATGCTTACTAAACATTATCTTTATTATTAGTTTAAACACCTACATTGGCTCCACATAGTTGTATTTGAGTTATATTTAATAAATAATAACCTACATAAACAAATTACGTGCTCAATTACAGTCCTGGAAAGTTACCACCCTGGAAAGTTTAGATGGCTATAATATTCAGATGTCCCTGGAAGTCTTAATCACCTGGATCAGGTGTGTTAGATTAAACACCTACACTGGCTCCAAATAGTTGCATTTGAATTATATTTAATAAATAATAACCTACATAAACAAAACAATATATAAACTACACCAGGCTTGCTCAGTTATGGTCTTGGAACGTTCCCACCCTGGAAAGTTTAGATGGCTATAATATTTAGATGCACCTGGAAGTCTTAATCACCTGGATCAGGTGTGTTAGATTATAGTTGGAGCTAAACTATCCAGCGTGATAGATATCCAGGGCTGGGACTGGGCACCCCAGAATCTACACAGTCTAACAGGAATCAAAGCAGTTTATTTAAAATAAATTTATATTAAGAGAAGTAAAAGGGGAAGTGGTGAATGCACGTCTGCATATCTGACTCATGCACTGTGTGAAGTATGTGACAGTTCACCAATATAGACCTCTGAACTGGTTAGTCTTTGCATTTAATGCTGTTTGACAAGACCTGAGACACGATTTGACTAATGCTCTTCCTGAATCTGTTTTAAGGCGTGACATCAAGATCTCACCTGTGTGGGATACAAGAAATGTGGCATTAATGTAGGATGTTACCCAAAATGGTTAAAAGTTATGTTTGTATGTAAGAAGTAAGTGTTTTATATGTTTAGGTGAAATAATTTATTATTTATTAAAATCACTAAGCCAAAGCTTTGTCCAAAGACTATATTTCACAGGCTAAAACATTAATAACACATTCTTAGAGCTATCTCTCAGCAAGTGATGGCACGATACCACCATTTCTTTTCTCCAGCCCTTCAGTACCCCAAGAGGACGGACATTTGTTGTTTCAACAAGGAGTTACATACACTACAGGAAATGTGCATAGACAAGTGTGCACAGAACAGAATATTTAAAGTCCTATTTATAACATATAGGCCAAGTGGTGTGCATGTTCAATACAGTTACATTTTTGTATAAGTTAAGCAAAACACTTTATTTCTTGTTTAAAGAAAAAATACTTTTTGCATCAAATTTCTCTCCTACACTGAGCGAGCTAAATATCTCATGATATTATTTAGCCTTTCCAGACTTACGCAGAGCGAATAATTAAGAGAAAAATATTTTTGATTGCCTTATTTTCCATTGGACTGACTGCACTGCAGCCTTACGATATTATCATAGAATGAACAGTGACGGCCAAGTAGTGGAGAATTTTTTTTTCTCCAATAAACAAAACATTCCCATTTGGTTTATGATTCATATTTTAATAGCATTAGATATGTACACAAGTCTTAACAGTCAAGGTTTGATGTAAATGTATAACGTATCTACTAGTTTTTCACATATTAACACAGGGCTACATGCTACCAACTTCTCTTAAATTTTAATGATCTTTGTATTTTCTCATCTGTAAGGAACTGTGAATGGCTGCAGTGTATTTATATGGAAATAAATACATATCTATATAAGCCTTGGCTACAAGCAGTTCTGTTAAATTTCAAGACATATTAGAGACAGAATTGAACAGGATTTGTTATTACATTCCCTCTCATATAAAATCAAGTACTTTCTGCAGGTATTACCACAATTCTGATACTGAGTATCAGATCAGTGGCACCTCTAACCTCCTGCAAAACTCTAATCTGTGTAATAGTCATGCTAGTTTGTCCAAATCGCTGGCTCTCTGAATTTTAGCCATTTAGCTGAAGCGAGGTTTTCCCCGAGGCTGTGGCCTCCGCGGTGACCTGTGATCTGAGGGTGTTCGGAGGATGAGTGGCCTGTCAGACCAAAGCCAGATAAGTGCTTAATTGACTGGTCTATCGCTCTATCAGATATCACTACGGGGTCTCGAAAAAGGGCCTGTTAGTCCAGTCGGCTTGGATAAAATGACGCCTAATGACGTTGATAAAATCTTCCTAATGACACACCTTCTCCTCTGATTAAACAGGGGCTTTAGGGCCATCTCTCGTCCAGCAGTAAGACCAGGGACATGGTTAGGAATTTCAAGCAGATCTAGAGTGGGCTGTAACCTTACAGAAAGTGTTGTGAATACAGGATGTGGTGGGCAACAACTATCAGGCTTTTTTTTTTCTTCCTATTGCGGTTCCGTGGAGCTTTCAGTGATTTGATACACTGATAGACAGGAAAATGACACTGGAACGAAATGACTCACACTTTCATATTTAGCATTAGAGGTTGCTAATATGGCAAAATATACTGCAATACTTAAATAGTTCTAATTATAATAAAAAATAAAAAATTAAATAAAAAAAAAACAATAAAACGTATAAAAAAGTGGTTGGATGGTTGCACATAAACGGTAAATAGAGGAGTGTGGGTCAGTATGTCTGTGGATTAGTGTTTGGTGGTCTGCCCTGAGTCTGTGTATGTGAAACGGTGCCTGTCGGTCGAGCAGAAGTTCAGTAGATTGGCGAGCACTTTTCAATCATATTCATTCTCTATGGCAGGGGTATTTAATTACAATTACAAAATTAAAAAAGGAAATTTCCTCAGCCCAGTCCAGATCATCATAATTTCTAACTGGTGCTATGATTCTGAGGTAGCCTAGTATCAGCATAGCATGTCATCAGCAACTGAAGACCATTAAATTACAAATACCGTTCAGTATATTTCAACTATATTTACTGTTTAAATGCTGAAATTAATAAATTACTTATAAAACTTCAAATAAATGTTCTTTCCTTACTTCAAGTTAAAACAAGGGCTACATTAAAAAAAGAAGGCCTTTGGAAAAAAAAGGCTGTCTGAATTAGCCTCGCTTTATTCTCTGACTGCTGCTTCTCACTTTGATCGCTGCACGCCCACATCTGCACAGATCTGATTGGCTGAGGGGCGCCTTACAACGCACATGATTGGTCTGTGAGTTTACTGCGTCGCAAAGCCCGTATACCGTAAAGACTAGAAAAGTTACGAGCACAAGAGGAATAACAAAATAGTTTTTGCAATGCACAACCAAAACAATAATAAAAAAGACCTTGACATGATGGGCTGACATCCTATTACTCAGGAGGTGGTGGTCTTCAATGTGCTCAAGAAAGTCTATTTTGCTGTAACTATGACACCAAGAACATATCGTCTTATCGCCCACACTAAAGCCTGAAAGCTGCATTCGAGGCCAGTACCTGGACATGTAGTGTGGAAGGAAGGGGTTGGTGTCGCTGGCCGACTCCGAGGTGAAAGGGTTTGGTGATCTGAGATCTCCTGAACTGCCTGAGCGTCCTCCGTTGCTTGTCTTCCGTCCTTCTTTCTTTCCCGTCACTCGCTCCAGCAGGCTGACCTTCTCCTTCTTCTCCTTCCGATCTGCCCGGTCCCAGAGCGCCGTCTGGTCTGCTTCGAAGGGGTTGCGGTTGCGGGGGAGCGTGGCATACTTCTGCGGCATGTGGTCGTCGATGTCCGTGAACGGGTCGCCAGCCGCCTCGCCGTCCTGGTAACCAGGTACCTCGCTCTGAGAGCGTCTGTGAGGGGGAACTCCACCTGAGCGGAGACAGTCAGTCCCTTCAAAAGTACACTCAGACAGTTTTCCGTCTTACTGCAAATGTCAGCTGAGATGGGTTTAGTGTCCTTTAGTTTTGTATGGGCAAAACTAATAACCCACCAATAACAATTATGCTTAACACTACCTCAAACTGCTAATATCAAATACTGATTGACATACTTGAGTAATTTCAAGAACAGTACATCATCCAGTTTCAGAAAACTCATAAGCAATGTTTAGCTACATGAACCTCATGGGTCCTTTGAACCAAGGTGATAATAGTCTTGGATTTTTAACTTTAGTTTTGCTTTATTTCGTTGTGACTATTTTTTCTCTAACTCAGTTAGTTTTAAATAGTTTTTAGAGTGGGTTTGCTAGTTTTTATTGGTTATTATTTTTTATTACTGCTTAGGTTTACTTTAGTTCACATTAGTTCTAGTATAAAAGTTTCAGTTTTTTTACACTTTGTGCTATTTTTCAGGTGCAGAATTCCAAAAGGTTTGAATGAAATGCTAAACATTCTGAAGGCAACTCAGTTACATATAGAGCTTTCAGTGATTTGATACACTGATAGACAGGAAAATGACACTGGAACGGAATGACGCACACTTTCATATTTAGCATTAGGGGTTGCTAATATGGCAAAATATACTGCAATACCTAAATAGTTCTAATTATAATAATAAAAAAAAATTTAATAAAAAAAACAATAAAACGTATAAAAAAGTGGTTGGATGGTTGCACATAAACAGTAAATAGAGGAGTGTGGGTCAGTATGTCTGTGGATTAGTGTTTGGTGGTCTGCCCTGAGTCTGTGTATGTGAAACGGTGCCTGTCTTTACATTAGTTCTAGTGTAAAAGTTTTAGTTTTTTTACACTTTGTGCTATTTTTCAGGTGCAGAATTCCAAAAGGTTTGAGTGAAATGCTAAACATTCTGAAGGCAACTCAGTTACATAGTCGTGTGGACAACCCAGTCTCGATAAACGTGTCTACCAATGCATCCTCCTTCCGCTCGCGGTGCTCCTGCATATTAACTAACCAGCAGCTCGGTCGCTGGTGAAAGCAGTCTGTTATGGTTGTTTTCTTCCCGGTGCTACCTGGCCAGGATTTCGAGGGAGCTACTCAGAGAGGCTAGCTTGTCAAGGTACTTGCAATTAGCCCTCTCGTGCAAGTTTCTTAAATGGACTTTGAGATTGAGACTCTGCTGAGACTTCTCCCAACTTTTGCTGTCGCCATTTTGCAGGCTAGCGTGGAGAGCTGAACAGACTGTAAACAAGAAGTGGCATCAGGGTGCCGTACGGCGCCAGCAGCTAACGTAAAACTGCTCGAGTAAAAACAAATCGATTAAATATCAGTCCACAAGGGGCAGTCGTGGCCTAAAGGATAAGGATCCGGTCGGTCGCCGGTTCAATCCTTGGGATCCCTCAGGCCACGACTGCTCCCTGGGCGCCGTGGATAGGGCTGCCCACCGCTCCGGGCACGTGTGCTCACTGCCCCCTAGTGTGTTCACTAGTGTGTGTAAATGTGGGTGTTTCACTGCACGGATGGGTTAAATGCGGAGGTCAAATTCTGCTGTGTGCAAATCACATGTGGCTAATTTTAGTGTCTAAATTCTAAAAAAATTCTGAATAAATTGACAAACATGAAAACGAATGGTATTCTATCTATAATTTTAGTGCGTTATAGTTAGGTTTGTAAATGCATATTACAGTTCCAGTTAGTTATTGTTTTTTCTTTTAATTACCGTTTTTATTTCAGTTAACGGAAATGTTTGTTCGTTTTAGTTAACCCTGTTTTGAACACCCAAGTATCCTGGCTGCTTAACTTAATTTGGGGATAACTGTACGGTGGCCGAGAAGACCCAACGCGCTGCAAACAAAAAACACTTTCATCAAAACAGCAACACGGGCACTACATTTAACAAACGCGCTGGAAATTCACAAACGCTGCAAAACCTTCCAAAACACAATGGAAGTGTTTCCGGAAGACACTTAAAGGACCGTGGGACCACATACGGCGACGCAATGTAAACAGAACCACGCAAAGCCGTGGTAGCGTCTAATGAGAAGTTTAACTATATTTACTAACTATCCAGACTTACTTCTCATTAGACGCTAGTGATGGCCAGATCAAGTTTCTTGAAGCGCGAAAGCTTTTCCTCCAGCTGGTTCAAAACAAGGTTCTTTCTTAAAGCTTAATTTGCACACGACCCCCCCTGCTGGCCAAAACTTTTGTCATTTTATTGTCAGCATGGAAACAAGTATATACATAAAACACCTTAATTTAATTTTCTGTGGTTAATTCATTTGTTTATCTGATCTGTGTTTGATTGTGTGGGTCTGTTAATTAAAAAAACTGCCAGTATGATTTCAGTCAGTTTTTAAATCCAATAGGACGTGAGATATTGATGTTAAAACTGTTGCAGTGGTTTTAAGAGATGGGACAGTGATTATGGGCTGATGGTGACTTAAAAACAATAAAATCACGCTAATACTCAAACCAGGTCCTGAGTCAGCGAGGCTTCAGACGTCATCAGTGACGTCACTCGCCCTTAACGAAGCAAGCCTCCATACGCGCTTCATAAACGGTATCGGTATCATTTGCCCATCACTATTAGACCCTACCGCTTATGTGGTCCCACGTCCTTTAAGTGTCCTCCGGAAACACTTCTGTTGTGTTGTGGATGGTTTTGCAGTGCGTTTGTGGTTTTGCAGTGCGTTTGTTTAATGTAGTGCCCGTGTTTTATTGTTTTGATTAAAGTGTTTTCTGTTTGCAGCGTGTTGGTGAATCTGCAGCGCGTTGGGTCTTCTCGGCCACCGTAGAATTGTGTTAATGTAGGTAAATTTAAACTTCACCTTTAAACCTACAACCAAAACATCTATCCAAAATATGGTATTTCCTAAACAGACATTCACCAGTAGCAGAATTATAACTAGAAGAAGTTCTCTCTTAAGATCTCGCCATAACAAATTCTAAGCAGGTAACAGAAAAGCAAACAAGGCTGTGCACTATCCTTACCACTCTCTTCTATGGAGTTCATGGAGTCCAGTTTGGGCCTGAAGTGGGTTCCTATCAGGTCAGACATGGAGTGCGCAGCAGAGAGTTTCTGAGTTCCTGCCAGAAGCGAGCGCTTGGGTCTGGGCTCCACCGTGCCGGCTGGCGGGTGTGAAGGCTGGTTCGGCAGGCCGTGCGGAAGCTGAGAGTCGGTCTCGCACTGTGCTGAACGGGGCAGGATGGCGGAGGAGGTGTCGGAGAAGGCACTTTCGTGTTTGCGGCCCTTCATCTTGTCCTTGAGCTTGGAGAAAGGCGAACGCGGCTTGTCCCTCATGGAGAGGTCGAACATGCTGGCCGTCATGTTGTTCCTCATGAACTGGATGCTCACCTGGATCTTCCCTCTCTCTTTCCTCTTCTTGCCGGCACGAGAATCCAGGGTGTACCAGCTACCAGAGACAAAAACAGAAAAACAGTTACGTGTACGTTAGAAATACTTCTTATGCTTACTGTGCATTTCAAAATACAGTACAGAGTTGAAATCTTTCCCAAACTCACATTGACGTCAAGAAAATGCAAGAATTGCTCATTTACATACCACATTTCATAGAAACAGCAATAAGCTTTACATAAATAAAGGCAAAGAGAACATCAGAAGAAAAATAAAGTGAAATTAATTAGTGGTTAAGAGTAAAAAACATGATCTTTTGAATCCATACTCCACGCAGTCCGTCCTGCCCTCCAGCACGGAAAGCAATGACAATGCTAACTCTTGTTTTGTTGCTATTTGTGTCACTTGTCTTTGTGTTCAGTGTGTTTTGTTGCTGAAAGCAGGCATGCTTCTTTTTTCTCTGCTCATGGCAGACTCAGTGTTTGACATGCACTCATAACTCTTATTTCTTTATGTTCCATTTATAATAACTGATTATATATATATACACACACACAGACACACAGAGGTGTCAAGTAACAAACTACAAATACTTTGTTACCTTAAGTAGAAATTTTAGTTATTCATACTTTACTGGAGTAATTATTTTTCAGCTGACTTCACTTCTACTCCTTACATTTACACTCTATTATCAGTACTTTCTACTCCTTACATTTACACTCTATTATCAGTACTTTCTACTCCTTACATTTACACTCCATTATCTGTACTTTCTACTCCTTACATTTACACTCCATTATCAGTACTTTCTACTCCTTACATTAACACTCTATTATCAGTACTTTCTACTCCTTACATTTTAAACAGTCTCGTTACTCCTATTTCATTTCACCTTTTTTTTTATTCATGTACATTTATATTCCAGTAAAGGTTATTAATAACATGCCTTTGAAGTTTGGCTATTTGCACCATTACAATACTTATAGACAACTAGTCATCATATCTTCCGCTCCATGAAACACATGTTAATGTTCAGTAGTAACAGATATGCTTCTTTAATATATTTACATTGTACTAAACTACATTCAGGAAGGAACAGGAAGCCTAGTGCATCCCAAATTTATCAATATTAACATTTTAATATAACATTATAGTCTTTATGGCTTTTAGAAGAATGTTTTTTTGGGGAGGTGGGCTGCTACACTATAGACCCCTGTGGTGCGGCCTAAGCTTTTGTCCTTAATGGCATTTTTCCCTTACATTACTTTTACTTTTATACTTTAAGTAGTTCTGAAAGCAGTACTTTTACTGGAGTAAAAAGCTTCAGTTGATACTTCAACTTCTACAGAAGTATTTTAAACCCTAGTATCTATACTTCTACCTGAGTAATGAATGTGAATACTTTTGACACCTTTGTGTTTTTATATATATATATATATATATATATATATATATATATATATATATATATATATATATATATATATATTTTATCTGCATACTTTTCACCTTTACCCTGTTCTTTAATGATCTTGATCCCCCAAAAGGACCACCTCAGAGCAGATAATATTGGGGTGGTGGGTCATTCTCAGCACTGCAGTGACAGTGATGTGGTGGTGGTATATATTTATTCTTCCTGACTTCTAAAGTCAGATCACACCACAGACTTAAATTAGCCAATTACAGTGGAGCAAATGCAAGATCACTTTCAGACCGAGCAGCGCACAGTGTTTCTGACAGAATAAGTGAATTCCTGTATATTAGCACAACACAGTGTGATGACAGCGCACAGTCAGAAACCAAGTGAAGGTCGTTAGCATAATAACATCCTAAACAGCAGCACTGGAGAGGACCGAACAGTGATTTAGCGATGAGAGGAAATGAAAGCGTTAAAGCTTGATAAAAAGAAAATGGAAACGGTCTATCACACTTTCGGTTCCCGTTCTATGACACCAGTGGAAAGTGTCTCTTTCAATGCCTGCTCTGTATGTATAATTCATTAAAAAAGAAAAAAAAAAAAAACACACACACACACACACACACACACACACACACAGACGACAAGGGGGCAATGTGTTTGTCTGCTGAGAAACTCAATTTCACTTCACACAAATCCACAGGCTAGTCCATTTGAAAGCCTTTCCCCTGCCTGAGAACGCATATTATAGCAGGGATAAACATAATTCCCTGGTAACTGCGTTGGTTCGGGACACATAAAGAATGTGAAGGAATACACCCCTGTCTAGGCCATTCCCCAGCTTCTGTTTGCTTAACCTCTACTGCTTTCTCTTCTGCAAGTAATGTGATTGATGCCATAACTCTGTGAAAAGGAGGTGACATTTGCACAAATCTGGCCTTTGTTCGTTCGCGGCTTACACCGAGATTTGGAGATTATAAAAGGAAGAATATTTCTGGGTAGCAACATAAATTACCAGAAGGTATATTGCCATAAGAGCTTTTTTTAAGATGCTGGGAGAGACTTTTTTTCTGATTCAGACTCTTAGTGAATCCCATAAAACACGGTGATGGCGAGAAGCAAGCCTTTTTCAACCCAAAGCGCCGCCAAACACACATGTTAAGTGGACTGAAAAGACATTTACCACTCTGCTATGAGATATTTCGTATGCTCTAGGAGTCGAGCTTTACAGGCACAATGACTTTACCAAATGTGCGAAAGGCGTATACAGGAGTTGACACTTCGGCCACATTTCTTAGGTTGGTAAACGGTCTGCTCTTTATTTAAATTAAATGCTTGTGCATTATTTGGTGTGTTAACCACAGCGCTGTTGTCATTTGCATGTATTGTTAGTTGACCCATGTAAAGGAAGCAAGTAGGTGCTACAAATTTAAATGGCAGAAGCGCTTAAATACAGTAAAGTTGATGGGACACGCAAGCATAGCCATAATTTGCAGGAGAAAGCACCAACTGTGGGTTTTGTTTTTTAACCACCAGCATTTTATGTCTTTAAGAATCAGAATTAAAATTAATTTAACTCAGAGAAGTGCAGAGTTGCCTAAAACCCATATCTAAATACAAGCACTGCCACTTCTGTGACAGTATAAAATAAAAAATAATATAACTAAAAGTACTAATAGAAGTAACAGAACTGTGAAGGTAGTCAAACAATAAAAATAAGTCAAACATTATTATTTATTTTTATAAATGCTTGAAATAAAAATTATATACCTCTAAATTCAGAGGCGTGCCCAATCAGAAAGCTGCCAACATAAGCCATTACTAGCTAATTGTTAATTACTACAATATAACAGAGAAAACAGTCATTCTTAGCATAAAAACACAAATATTATCATTATTAACTGCCCCAAAACTGCACCAATCAAAACTGTAACAGAGTATGTGGAACTAGACGCTACCACGTCTGAACAATTCCTCAACAGCTGCAATTTATTCTACATTATCATCATTCTGTCGTTAGTTTTAAGCGGGGAAACTGAACCTGATACCACAGAGCGTCCAAAACGATGAGTATGAACAAACAGAAGCATCCAAACATCCATGTGCTGTTTACATTACAAAACAACCACAACTAACTGGCAGTTTAGCACACCATGTTCAGCATTCGGTGTTGTTCATGCCTCAAGCCAGAAAACATGGATATGCTGGTCTTCTTGGGCAGGAACTGAAACTCAAATTTATGGAAAATAATCACATTATTTGTTTTGATCATTTGTGATCGTTATTTTAGGTGAAAACACAGCACAGTTTCAACTCCTTGAATCAAACTCGATTATCCACTTTTGTCCTTCCGATACAGGTACCCAATCTGTAAATACGGGCCGAGACCGATACTGACTCTGTCTGATCTAAGTCCTGATATTTATACAATCACTTTTGAAATATATATATTATATTTAGATAAACTCTATACTCTGTAGAACATACTCAGCTTAACTAAAGGGAATTTTTGATGCTTAAAAAAAATCGGTTATTCTTTATTTACTAGGATATTAAGTATTTACTAGTACATAATTAACATTAAGAACCATGTTTAACAACTTAAGTCACTGTGAAGTATCTTCACTGTGTGAAATAAATTAATTAATAAAAAGTTTATAGATAAACTTATGTGTACATGTAAGCACCTAGCAGCTTCTCTGGACCAGCACAAATGGAGTTAAATATCGTTTTCCATCCGAATATATATATATATATATCTCAAGATTTCTGTCTCATGCATACGTCCTGGTTACATGCACGACATCTCTGAGTGTCAGACTCAGGCCGCAGTTTGGAGTAGTGGATACTCTAGCCGGGCTACTGGGCTGATATCCTAGCTAAAGGCCAAGTCAAGCCAAATGACCAACATTACGCCACCGAAAGTCCTTCTGCTCCCTCAATAACAATCTTGTCTAACATCAACTGTTCTTGAGTTGGTTTTTCACATAAAATAGTGCCATTACAGATTTTGCAATGAACATTTTTACTATTTCTACATTTTTACTAAAGTGTTATGTTCCATCTACTGGCGCGCTTGTGTGCAAATAGTTTTGTGGCGACAGTCATAGATAGCGGTATCTACACTGCCAATGCAATTTCCGCCTTTAACTCTCAGTATCTACACAGAAACCAGTATAGTATTCATATCTATGCAACATTGTACAACCTTATTAATGGGAGCTCACTGCCTGAATTAAGGGGATCACCACATTTTGGTTGGTCTGATAAGTGGATCATCCAAGAATGGTCAACATTAACCACCATTTTGCAGTCTAGCACTACCAATAATACATATTCCTTTGGACTAATAATTGCTGTAGCTGCAAAAGATAGGCCTAATAGTTCAAAACAAAAGACTTTTTTAACATTTTGAGGCACCACTTAGACTGCTTACTTACAACACAAAAAATATTGCTATATTCAATATTATTTTTGTGTTTTTTGAGTGCAGATTAAAAGCAAACACTTGACAAACCACACGGTAAATGGTACTGGAATCATATCAGTGTGGGCAGATAATTGCCAAAATTATAATGCTACTGAAATAAATGTTATATTTAACTGTAATTCTAATCCAGGTAGATATTAGGGTTGGGTATTGGCAAGAAACTGGTGATACAATTTGTATCGTGACACAGCAGTTCAATATTTCACAATATATTCAAAACTGCAGGTAAAGATATATATTGTAATTTTTCAAATCCTACTATTAAAACACAACACTATATGAACAGGTTTGCCGATACATACAATAGCATTGCGCTCTTGTGCTGCTGGTTAATGTTGGAGTGGAGCTGAAAATGGATTATAACACTGCCATCTAGTGGTCGGAGGTGTCAACACAACACACAGTGATTCACTGTCTGCCATGAATGTGTGTATCGATACTGAGTTTTTTGAGAATCAATACAGTATCACGAAACATAATATCCCGATATTCAATATTTTCGATCATTTCTTACACCCCTAGTAGATATATAGTAGATATAATACTAGCGTTGGCAAATATGTACAAGAAAATTATCCAACACTGGTATCAACTCACTATATATATATATATATATATATATATATATATATATATATATATATATATATATATATATATATATATATATATATATATATATATATAACAAACACAATACACATATAACCAGTTTTTCCCTATTCATTAGGTTTAACTTGAACAGACACAATTAGTGCTACATTAAAAACAATACTATCTTTTTAATGCACTTCACTACATCCAATTAAGCAACTATTGAACTATACTCAGAAAAGCCTTTTGTCACACTAATCACACTAATGATTACCGTCATATTACCCACCCCTAACATATACACACACACACACCACTTCTCCAGCCATGAAGTTTGACATCCCGCTTTATATTCAAGCCAGCATTACTGTAAACATTAATTCACTCTCCGCCAGGGCCACCGCAGCCTGCCACTGTGTGACGTGCCACAGTCAGCGAATGGTTCATATCCATTTATTTTTTAAGCCCATCCGCACACAGGGCCGCCACATAGAACAAAACGAGGGCTATACCTTGTTTCGGGCAACCCCGAATGGAGAGGGTTGAGTAGAAGCCCGGCCCCCTTCTCTTAGCGTGGCCTTCAAGGCCAAGATAAACCTCCCTGGGCCCAGATTCACAACACGCTCCCACTCAGCGCGGACCGCTGGGAACCTCGGCACAATCAACAAACACAGGTGTGCGATAATTAGGGCCTGTCGAGCCTGATGTCAAAACGGACTCGCGGTATGTGTCGGAGAGAGGAGGGCCAGCGTGGGACTCCAAGTCTCAAGTTGAGGAGGGGCTGCGAGAAGATTTGTGCACACATCAAGCCGGCGTTCGCTTGACTTACGGTACGACTAAAGCCCCCCTAGGTGTGCTTCCACGAACTGCTTGAGTAAATAAAATACACGGCTGGCAGTGATTATGACATATCGTGCCACTGTCTCTCCGGCTATGGGGAAAGGCTCTAATGTGCTGGAGAGGTGATGATGTAGCCTATATGATAATTACCAGCAGATGGGACTCTAAGCTCCACTCTGCAATGGCTTGGAGGTAATTCAATTGCAAACTTCTGCATGACTGACAAACGGCCAGATTATGCCACACGGGAGATTACAGTGTTCCATCAGCCAGGGCTTTCCGTCTCTAATGCACTATAATACACTGTATCGAATTCAGATTGGCCAGAATAAAAGGTGTTAAAAGGCTCTTTGGATGATGGAGGCTATGTGTTCAAACCTGCTCCCTTTAGTTCTAGGACAAAACTTTACAGTGTCTTTCTGAACTGCTCAAAGCAGCACCCCTTTTCTTAAGAGGCCCATAACACTGAAAAAAGGAGAGAACAGAGAGTTTAACGGAGCATGTAAACACCTGTTAAAGTACAAAAACAAAACACTTCTAAACTAACCTGGGAGTAAAAATAAAATGGCTGTTTTGAATTTACATATATAACACACATATACATACATAACTCTTCAGTACACAGCAGTTACTGTTGCTCTGCCCATTCATGTCGAAGCTATAAGGAGTGTTTCAGCCTGGAGTGGACTCTCTATAAGGGAGAATACTAGAGATGGAAGGATTGATCGGCTATGTATCGGTATCGTCCCATTTTTTATCTAAATATGTGATCGGCCAATATTTCTCCAATTTAATCGATCCTAAGAGCCGATCAATGGCGTTAAATGAGCTTCATTTCTTTATTTCCAGCTAGTGTTTCATTGAAACCCCCTCCGGTCAGGTCCTTGCAATTCCTATCTGAACCGCTAGGTGGAAACACATGACAGAATGACTAAAGCGGCGCGCCTCGCGAGAACACTTTGCGTTGAGTCCGTCTGGCAGCTTGTTGGCAGGGCGTTTTTAAAATCTGTAAAATTAACCGTGTCTCGTTGGGGAACCAAGACTAAGACATTTAACACTACTAATCAGTGAGTGTCAGCAAATAGCAGAGCTAGCACGCACAGCTAGCACAAAATAAACAACCCAGAAAAACGTGCAGACCAGATCTGACTGGTACGCACAGAACAGCAGCAACAATTCAAGATCTACATTTAATGATTACAGTTTTTTGTTTAAAATAACCAGAGTCTGCATTTAATGACTGTAGTTTTGACTGCATTTATTTAATTAGCTAAAATTAGCTACATTCATTAATTATGGTATTGGCGATATTTGTTTGATTTACTTTGTTTATTTACTGATAATTTTGTTAAAAAATATCACGCTGTTTCACGTGAGATCGTTAACAATGGTAATAAACAAGTTTAGGACACGTTTCATGACTTGCTTGCACTAATAACTACATGTAGCCCTGCCGCGGCATATAGCCCTGCCCTCGATCGGTATCGGCTATCGGCCGATCGTTTTAAAATGTGACCGGCGATCGGAATCGGCCTCAAAAGTGCTGATCGGTCCATCTCTAGAGAATACAGTGAAGCCAATCAGAACAGAGGCCATATAGAAACACATCTACTTATCTACTTAAGTTAACTAGCCAGCCCCAGCTCTTGCTGTCTTTTAAAACCACTTTGTACCTCAAGACATAACAGTGAGTCCAATATGAGAGGACAAAGAAGTAGTGCTGCTGCCCCGCCAGCATATTCTAAACTGTGGTCAATCATGTTAAAGCTGCTGCTACCGATTAGATCCATTAATAAAAAGGTGGCCAATGAAAGCAAAAGAGTAAATTCAATGATGGCTGAAGCTTTTGACAAGCGACCATCATCAACAACACCACGACCATCATCAACAACACCGCAGCCATCCCCTCCCCTGTTCAGCAGAAAACAAAAGTAGTGCTATAAATAGAAGCACAAAAGAGGTAAACACTGGTGCTGCTGGAGACAGTTTTGGTAAAGAACTTGAAACATTTCTTCTAGACTGGGGTGACGAGGCAGGAGGATAAATCTGCATTTCCATGTTTGGTGGATAAGAACATTTTCTGGTGATACACTGTCCAGTATGTTTGGAGCATGAATTCGACATGTTGCGTTTTTTCAAACTGCTCCTTTAACAGCCTCAGAGACAATACAGTATTATATAATTAAGGGCGTGACTCACAATTATTCAACTATGCACGAGCACAAAGAAAAACTATAAAAAGCTTCCGACAAAGAAAGAGAATTACAAACGTCTCCTTAGTTCATTTAGTTTTAATCACGCTATCATTGACCGGAATGTCCAGTGACTGGAACAGACCACCAAGCATTTCCACTAGAAGAAGTGGAACAAGTCCAAAGCTCTAAGTGAACCGTAGACTCTGAACAGCTTGATATCAAGGTGAACTAAAAAATGTAAGGCTGACAATACATACACTGTAATGTATAAACCGCCAGCACTACCTCTACCACTGAAACAGGAAAAAGGCGAGCTGTGCAGCTGTGTGACTGCTTGACTGAACATGTTTCTAAAAGCTGCTGTGGGCTGGGTCCGGTAAAACAGGGCCCACTGGGCAAAATGCACCTGTTGGTCACGGAGGCCAGACAAACCAGAAAGGAAATCTGATTGCATGTAATCGTCCTCACCAGACTCGTTCATCTGCTTACAGGCTTTTCCACAAGAAGGGCCTGCTCTGAAGTCACACGCTATCTTTTCATCTCATTGTTTCGTCCATACACCGCAGTCTGACAAGAGCATAGATTAGGGCAATGCTGTTTTCCACTGTTGGTGTTTTCTATTACACTCATTCTTGGAAGATCAAATATGTATACCGCTGCTGTCCAAAGGAAAACAACTGGCATTTCCAAGTTTGTCGATTTTTATTTCTCTACAGCATTTAAATCAGCAGCTGTATGGAAAATTCATGAAGAATGGACCAATGGAAATGCTCCAAAATAGCTTCAAAGAAATCTTGTTCCATTGACTTACATTAAAACTAAAGACTCTTTGTTTTCTACTGTAAAGTTGCCATTTTTCTTTGGACAGTGACAATATATTCCAATTAAACACTGTGCAAAGATTGCACACGTTAAGATTATGCTTTATAGGCAGGAATACTTCCATCTGGATTATACCAAAACAGTACAAACTCTACTAGAATATATCATCGCTTGTCGATTTTCATTTGAAACTTTATTTGATTATATGATGAATGAACCAGTAGAAACGCCCCAAAATCAAACCTATTTACATTAACTCACACTGAAAGTAAAGAATGTTTTTACCCTCTCATCTTCTGCATTTTTACTAACAGGTTTGAGAAATTTGAGGCTGCCCCCCTGAACTCTAGGGATATAATTTAGTTAATAATCATAGCTTATTAGGAAAATATTATATATAAATATAAAGGCACATAATTATTAGTGTAGATGGTAAGCATTAAAATGGTACACTATGACAGGCCAATACAATTAAAATCAGGCTGGTACTCAAAGTTTCAATATCATTATTGGAAAAGAAAAAGTAGTACCATCTCAATTTCTACATGGAGTGCAGAACAGGAGTCCCCTAAAATGTTATGGGGTTACAGGAAATCATAACACTGTACTGTAAGGCATCTTTCTTATGATACCTACATCAGACTTTTATGACAGCTGACAATATACCTACGTAAGTGTTAACAAAAGCTTATTCCAAGAAGCGTCTGTGGTAATAACATTTTCTGGGGTGAAATTCCCCCCAAAAAAAGCAAGACAAACTGTAGCAAGCCTTATAAAACGTGGCTGATGTCAGATATCATAAAGGCTTCTGTAGGTGTCAAGCAGTGCTATGAATGCTGCCTTTCAGTACAGCTTTACCAAACTCAAATAAGAGCTCCCTTCAACAAGTTGAAGGCTTCATTTCAACAAATGTCAAGAAAATTAACTTAACGCTGCTGCGGACAGCGGTTTAACCTAAATTACTGGACCAACATTTAGGCCAAAATAATCTTAAAGCTTAGTATTCTTATAAACGTTTGCCATTCGCTTTCGGGAATGACTTAGGGGTTGCCAGTTGAGACACACAAAACTTCCTTATTGCGTTAGTGGTCTGCTGTTGACAAATCGAGCATGCTGCTATTGACACAGGATGCTGCAAAGAGAATATCTGCAAGAGTGAGGCGGTCAGCCTACGCGCTGCATGTTACCGAGACCCACTATGACTACGGAGGGGAAAACACACTGATTCAGAGCAAGCATATGACTGAAACATGGGTGGGGTGTAGTGCCTGGAATTAATATAGCGTATATAGCAAGTGCATGCATTAAACAGGGTTTAATATTGTTTTATAAAATACACATATACACACATGACTGCACTGTTCCAACTGTGACTGTGATCATTAAGCGTGAAACAGAATGCACATTTAAACGTATGTCACACAGCAGAGTGTGAATCCTTGCGGTTTGATAGTATAGTATATGAGATTGGTCAGCAGACGCAAGTGAAACTGCTTAATTTGCTCAAGTGTTTAAAGGAACGCCTCATTTTGGCACAGCAGGATCAACATGGAAAGAATCAGCAGCGATCTTCTGCAGTCAACTAGGAAGGAAGAATTAGGATTTAGATTAAGGCACAATTGTACAGCCCTACACAATTAGGCTAGTCATGTCAAGAACACCCCTGGCACGGAGTAACCCAGTCCAGCACTGACCTGAGCGTCAGTCAGTAAAGGGATTAGCCCGCTGGATTTAATGAGATTACTGGACTGACTACTACGGCACTGACTTCTACTAATATGGTCCACACTCCCCTTCTACTCGAACATGAGGAGAAAAGTATTTATTTTTAGAAGTTTGAGAAACATTCCTTCATACCTTTCATGACTCTCATAACTAAAGAGACCAACTTACTTGATTTTTCGTCGCTCCTTGTTGTCAAATATCTCGTTGAGGTTGATGCTCTTCTGGCCTAGAAACTTGTCCATCCCCACCAGAGACCTGTGCATGACTATGAGACACAGTTCATAAATCTCTGGGTTGCCTTCCATCAGCAGCCCCGGCAGCTCGAAGGAAGCTTCCTCCCTCCATACCGGACTCAAGGTCTTCTCCGCCACCGACGTGGAATATTTCTCCTTCCCGAGCTGGATGATGGTGTATGCGTCGTTGGTGCCGTTCTTGCCTTTCGGCTGGAGGTCGGCCGCCTGCAGGACCGTCACTTGCACGTGAGTCGGGAACCACTTCTGCGACTGCTCGGCTAGTGACATTGTGCTGTGCTGTGTTATGGACAGGCCCTATTTCATATGAGAAAGCACCTCAAATCACTGCTTCATTCTCTGATCAGGTCTTAGAGGGCTGCATGACTCTACATCACTGGAAAAGACCAACAACATTAGGTAGACATGCTAAGGGAGGGATGTAAGAAGTGTGTGAACATTTTTCCTTCCTTGGCACTTCATTCAGACCACAAGAGATGAGTTAACATCCGGGGAATCTCGTACATCCACCGTGCATCTTCCACACAAGCAGCCTGACAAGGAATGAAACAAACAGAAATTTGAGGCTTAAATTAAACTTAGGGATAAAATTAATGCCTCGCTCGTTCAACTAGCTGTTTAAACCTAACCTCAGCATCTTAGTCTGTCAGAATATTCAATTATTAACAGAATATTTTTATCAGCTAGCACAGGATGGTAACGTCAGTTGGCAAACAAGGCTAGTTACTCACGACACATTCATAAAGCATAATTATGTGTTTATATATTAAGTTATCTCACACCACAGGACTGTTTTGTCAGCAAACAGAAGCGATGGTACTGTCAAAACATGAAGACGTTGCTAGCTTTTACCTCACAGTCATAATTTCCGTCCAAAAGCAGCGAACAAACTGGCTGTGGAATAAAGTGCTGCCTTCACACTCTTCCCTCTTCGTCTACCGCTCGTCTTAAACGCCGTATTTATGTTAATTTAGGTTTTAAAAACAGATAAAAACCAGCATAAACAGCTGAGGTCTCCCCCAAAAATGTGCCCGTTAAAAATCTGCCCTTCTCTCCGCTTCCTCGTGCCTCACTTCCGCCGACGCGCGCTGGGGGGCGGGGCCTGAGCGCCTCGCCCGTTGCTGTGGTAACAGGCAAGTTGATGTCTGCAACTTCAGCGGGCGCTGAGCGCGTGACAGCCATGGGCGCGTGATTCGGACACTCAATCAAAGACGAAACAGACTAACAGCCTAAACACATGCATCTTAAAACGTATTAACAGCAGAGCTTCATTGTTTATGTATGTTCAGACTTCATTCACTGTTAGTGTATGTTTATTTCTACATACTATATGTATGCAGTGATTCTATACACTATATGCATGCAGTGTATTTGCCTTTATACAATATATGCATGCAGTGTTTTTGCCTTTATACACTATATGCATGCAGTGTTTTTGCCTTTATACACTATATGCATGCAGTGTTTTTGCCTTGATACACTACATGAATGCAGTGTATTTGCCTTCATCCACTATATGCATGCAGTGTTTTTGCCTTTATACACTATATGAATGCAGTGTATTTGCCTTTACACATTATATGCATGCAGTGTTTTTGCCGTTATACACTATATGCATGCAGTGTTTTTGCCTTGATACACTATATGCATGCAGTGTTTTTGCCTTTATACATTATATGCATGCAGTGTATTTGCCTTAATACACTATATGCATGCAGTGTTTTTGCCTTTATACACTATATGAATGCAGTGTAGTTGCCTTTATACATTATATGCATGCAGTGTTTTTGCCTTTATACACTATATGCATGCAGTGTTTTTGCCTTCATAAACTCTATGCATGCAGTGTTTTTGCCTTGATACACTATATGCATGCAGTGTATTTGCCTTTATACACTCTATGCATGCAGTGTTTTTGCTTTTATACACTATATGCATGCAGTGTTTTTGCTTTTATACACTATATGAATGCAGTGTTTTTGCCTTTATACACTATATGAATGCAGTGTAGTTGCCTTTATACATTATATGCATGCAGTGTTTTTGCCTTTATACACTATATGCATGCAGTGTTTTTGCCTTCATAAACTCTATGCATGCAGTGTTTTTGCCTTTATACACTATATGCATGCAGTGTTTTTGCCTTGATACACTATATGCATGCAGTGTATTTGCCTTTATACACTCTATGCATGCAGTGTTTTTGCTTTTATACACTATATGAATGCAGTGTATTTGCCTTAATACACTATATGCATGCAGTGTATTTGCCTTGATACACTATATGCATGCAGTGTATTTGCCTTTATACACTATATGCATGCAGTGTTTTTGCCTTCATACACTATATGCATGCAGTGTATTTGCCTTAATACACTATATGCATGCAGTGTTTTTGCCTTTATACACTATATGAATGCAGTGTAGTTGCCTTTATACATTATATGCATGCAGTGTTTTTGCCTTTATACACTATATGCATGCAGTGTTTTTGCCTTCATAAACTCTATGCATGCAGTGTTTTTGCCTTTATACACTGTATGCATGCAGTGTTTTTGCCTTGATACACTATATGCATGCAGTGTTTTTGCCTTGATACACTATATGCATGCAGTGTATTTGCCTTTATATACTATATGCATGCAGTGTATTTTGGTTTTTTTATACTGTATGCATGTAGTTTATTTGCTGTTCTATGTTTTCTATGTAGTTTATTATAAGCATGAATGCTGTTTATTTTATTTTGTCTGCTTTTTCTGCTGTATGCTTGCAGTTAATTTCCTAAATGTTTGTGCTGTATGCCCCTCTTTTGCGTTTATATACTATATGCATGTTTGTTTGCTTGTGTGCTGTATGCATGCTGATTATTTGCTTTTATACTTTAAACACATTCACTTTCTGTGTGTGATGTTTTTGCTCTTCTACTCTGCATGCTGTATATTTGCTCTTATGATGCACACATTTACCTCATTTACTTTTCAAGTACATTATTAAGCTCGCAATTCATTTGTTTTACACTTATATCATATGCATGCTTTTCATCTACACTGTATGTCTAAAAGCATCCTGACATGCCTTCTAATTAGTGGACTGAACTACTTTTACATGCACTTAATGCTCACACTGTTGTTAAAATATGCACACACAGTCACATAATATGCACAGAAAAGCACAGAATATGAAATAAGGTTCACTGGAGCAGCTGCACATGAAGCTAAGGTCACCATGCCCAACGCGAAGGGTCACCTAGAGGTGATTCACTTGCTGGTAATTGTATAAGGAAGCGAACGTTGTTGTTAGGAAGCAGAATATCTTATTTCTGCCATAAAACTGCAGTAACTATTTAAAACATCATCACAACTGAGAGAACTGATCAATCAAAGTGATTAATCAGGACAACAAGCTAAAGGCTGGAGTTAGCAAAGTAGCTGGCTATTAAGATACCACTTTTTGGCTTTTTTGATTCTGGGTTAAATTAACTTGCCTCTGACTTTCATCTTGTGCTGAATAAAGACAGAAAAACTGTTTTTAATACAATTTTGTTCAATGACTGAGGTAGTATTGCTAGTTTAGTTGTGTTTGTTAGCATGTGGATCAGTGGCTAGGCTAGCAGTCAGGTCCGGTTGACACCACAGGGATTCTCAGTAACTGATGTGTTTGTGTAATACACAGTATTGTAGTCAATAAAATTGTACAACATTCTGTCACACACATGTGGCTAATGCTGCCCTACACACAGTTGTGTGTGGTTCTGTATTTAGTTGCCTGTGTTAGCAACATTAATAGTGACTGTGGTACAAAACCACATGTGATACAAAACCCCTGTACTCAGCGCACAGCAGTATTAGCCTACACATAGCAATAGCCATATGTCAGCTGCCTAAAGCAGCATTAAAATGAACAATTTTACCTTTAAATTAAAATTTTTAATCATTTTATCATTTGTTATTCCTGCCACAGGCCTAGAACACCTACTAGAGCTCTATTTTTTTATAACTTTTGAGAAACTTCTACATGACCTGTCACATCACACACCAGCAACTTTGCCTTTTTTTATGCCGTTTTAGTACACTACCAGCCAAACGTTTTAGATACACTAACAGTCAAACGTTTTAGTACACTACCAGTCAAACGTTTTAGTACACTACCAGTCGAACGTTTTAGTACACTACCAGTCAAACGTTTTAGATACACTACCAATCAAACGTTTTAATACACTACCAGTCAAACGTTTTAGTACACCACCAGTCAAACGTTTTAGATACACTACCAGTCGAACGTTTTAGATAAACTACCAGTCGAACGATTTAGATCACTACCAGTCAAACGTTTTAGATCACTACCAGTCAAACGTTTTAGATACACTAACAGTCAAACGTTTTAGATCCACTACCAGTCAAACGTTTTAGAACACTACCAGTCAAACGTTTTAGATACACTAACAGTCAAACGTTTTAGTACACTACCAGCCAAACGTTTTAGATACACTAACAGTCAAACGTTTTAGTACACTACCAGTCAAACGTTTTAGATACACTACCAGTCGAACGTTTTAGAACACTACCAGCCAAACGTTTTAGATACACTAACAGTCAAACGTTTTAGTACACTACCAGCCAAACGTTTTAGATACACTAACAGTCAAACGTTTTAGTACACTACCAGCCAAACGTTTTAGATACACTAACAGTCAAACGTTTTAGTACACTACCAGTCAAACGTTTTAGATACACTACCAGTCGAACGTTTTAGAACACTACCAGTCAAACGTTTTAGATACACTAACAGTCAAACGTTTTAGTACACTACCAGTCAAACGTTTTAGATACACTACCAGTCGAACGTTTTACATACACTACCAGTCAAACGTTTTAGATACACTAACAGTCAAACGTTTTAGTACACTACCAGTCAAACGTTTTAGATACACTAACAGTCAAACGTTTTAGATCACTACCAGCCAAACGTTTTAGATACACTACCAGCCAAACGTTTTAGTAACACTACCAGTCAAACGTTTTAGATACACTAACAGTCAAACGTTTAATAACACTACTAGCCAAACGTTTTAGTAACACTACCAGTCAAACGTTTTAGATACACTAACAGTCAAACGTTTTAGATCACTACCAGTCAAACGTTTTAGATACACTACCAGTCAAACGTTTTAGTACACTACCATTCAAACGTTTTAGATACACTACCAGTCAAACGTTTTAGATACACTACCAGTCAAACGTTTTAGTACACTACCAGCCAAACGTTTTAGATACACTACCAGTCAAACGTTTCAGATACACTACCAGTCAAACGTTTTAGTACACTACGAGCCAAACGTTTTAGATACACTACCAGTCAAACGTTTTAGTACACTACCAGTCAAACGTTTTAGATACACTAACAGTCAAACGTTTTAGTACACTACCAGTCAAACGTTTTAGATACACTAACAGTCAAACGTTTTAGATCACTACCAGCCAAACGTTTTAGATACACTACCAGCCAAACGTTTTAGTAACACTACCAGTCAAACGTTTTAGATACACTAACAGTCAAACGTTTTAGTACACTACCAGCCAAACGTTTTAGTAACACTACCAGTCAAACGTTTTAGATACACTAACAGTCAAACGTTTTAGATCACTACCAGTCAAACGTTTTAGTACACTACCATTCAAACGTTTTAGATCACTACCAGTCAAACGTTTTAGTACACTACCAGTCAAACGTTTTAGATACACTACCAGTCAAACGTTTTAGTACACTACCAGTCAAACGTTTTAGATACACAACCAGTCAAACGTTTTAGAACACTACCAGTCAAACGTTTTAGATACACTACCAGTCAAACGTTTTAGTACACTACCAGTCAAACGTTTTAGATACACAACCAGTCAAACGTTTTAGTACACTACCAGTCAAACGTTTTAGATACACAACCAGTCAAACGTTTTAGTACACTACCAGTCAAACGTTTTAGATACACAACCAGTCAAACGTTTTAGAACACTACCAGTCAAACGTTTTAGATACACTACCAGTCAAACGTTTTAGTACACTACCAGTCAAACGTTTTAGATACACTACCAGTCAAACGTTTTAGTACACTACCAGTCAAACGTTTTAGATACACTACCAGTCAAACGTTTTAGAACACTACCAGTCAAACGTTTTAGTACACTACCAGACAAACGTTTTAGATACACTACCAGTCAAACGTTTTAGATACACTACCAGTCAAACATTTTAGTACACTTCCAGTCAAACATTTTAGATCACTAACAGCCAAACGTTTTAGAACACAACCAGTCAAACGTTTTAGATACACTACCAGTCAAACGTTTTAGATACACTACCAGTCAAATGTTTTAGATACACTACCAGCCAAACGTTTTAGAACACTACCAGTCAAACGTTTTAGATACACTACCTGTCAAACGTTTTAGATACACTACCAGTCAAACGTTTTAGTACACTTCCAGTCAAACATTTTAGATACACTACCAGTCAAACGTTTTAGATCTCTACCAGCCAAACGTTTTAGTACACTACCAGTCAAACATTTTAGATCACTATCAGTCAAACATTTTAGTACACTACCAGTCAAACATTTTAGTACACTACCAGTCAAACATTTTAGTATACTACCAGTCAAACGTTTTAGATACACTAACAGTCAAACGTTTTAGATCACTACCAGCCAAACGTTTTAGATACACTAACAGTCAAACGTTTAATAACACTACTAGCCAAACGTTTTAGTAACACTACCAGTCAAACGTTTTAGATACACTAACAGTCAAACGTTTTAGATCACTACCAGTCAAACGTTTTAGATACACTACCAGTCAAACGTTTTAGTACACTACCATTCAAACGTTTTAGATACACTACCAGTCAAACGTTTTAGATACACTACCAGTCAAACGTTTTAGTACACTACCAGCCAAACGTTTTAGATACACTACCAGTCAAACGTTTTAGATACACTACCAGTCAAACGTTTTAGTACACTACGAGCCAAACGTTTTAGATACACTACCAGTCAAACGTTTTAGATACACTACCAGTCAAACGTTTTAGTACACTACCAGCCAAACGTTTTAGATACACTACCAGTCAAACGTTTTAGATACACTACCAGTCAAACGTTTTAGTACACTACCAGTCAAACGTTTTAGATACACTAACAGTCAAACGTTTTAGTACACTACCAGTCAAACGTTTTAGATACACTAACAGTCAAACGTTTTAGATCACTACCAGCCAAAGGTTTTAGATACACTACCAGCCAAACGTTTTAGTAACACTACCAGTCAAACGTTTTAGATACACTACCAGTCAAACGTTTTAGTACACTACCAGCCAAACGTTTTAGTAACACTACCAGTCAAACGTTTTAGATACACTAACAGTCAAACGTTTTAGATCACTACCAGTCAAACGTTTTAGTACACTACCAGTCAAACGTTTTAGATCACTACCAGTCAAATGTTTTAGTACACTACCAGTCAAACGTTTTAGATACACTACCAGTCAAACGTTTTAGTACACTACCAGTCAAACGTTTTAGATACACAACCAGTCAAACGTTTTAGAACACTACCAGTCAAACGTTTTAGATACACTACCAGTCAAACGTTTTAGTACACTACCAGTCAAACGTTTTAGATACACAACCAGACAAACATTTTAGTACACTACCAGTCAAACGTTTTAGATACACAACCAGTCAAACGTTTTAGAACACTACCAGTCAAACGTTTTAGATACACTACCAGTCAAACGTTTTAGTACACTACCAGTCAAACGTTTTAGATACACTACCAGTCAAACGTTTTAGTACACTACCAGTCAAACGTTTTAGATACACTACCAGTCAAACGTTTTAGAACACTACCAGTCAAACGTTTTAGTACACTACCAGACAAACGTTTTAGATACACTACCAGTCAAACGTTTTAGATACACTACCAGTCAAACATTTTAGTACACTTCCAGTCAAACATTTTAGATCACTAACAGCCAAACATTTTAGTACACTACCAGTCAAACGTTTTAGTACACTTCCAGTCAAACATTTTAGATCTCTACCAGCCAAACGTTTTAGTACACTACCAGTCAAACATTTTAGATCACTATCAGTCAAACATTTTAGTACACTACCAGTCAAACATTTTAGTACACTACCAGTCAAACATTTTAGTATACTACCAGTCAAACGTTTTAGATACACTACCAGTCAAACGTTTTAGTACACAATCAGTCAAACGTTTTAGATCACTACCAGTCAAACGTTTTAGTTCACTACCAGTCAAACATTTTAGATCACTATCAGTCAAACATTTTAGTACACTACCAGTCAAACGTTTTAGTACACTACCAGTCAAACATTTTAGATCACTATCAGTCAAACATTTTAGTACACTACCAGTCAAACATTTTAGTACACTACCAGTCAAACCTTTTAGTACACTACCAGTCAAACGTTTTAGATACACTACCAGTCAAACGTTTTAGTACACAATCAGTCAAACGTTTTAGTACACTACCAGTCAAACGTTTTAGTACACTACCAGTCAAACATTTTAGATACACTACCAGTCAAACGTTTTAGTACACAATCAGTCAAACGTTTTAGTACACTACCAGTCAAACGTTTTAGTACACTACCAGCTAAACGTTTTAGTACACTACCAGTCAAACATTTTAGATACACTACCAGTCAAACGTTTTAGATACACTACCAGTCAAACGTTTTAGATACACTACCAGGCAAACATTTTAGATACACTACCAGCCAAACATTTTAGTACACTACCAGTCAAACATTTTAGTACACTACCAGTCAAACGTTTTAGTACACTGCCAGTCAAACGTTTTAGTAGACTACCAGCCAAAAACAGTTAAACAGTTCTAAAACATTCATCTGGTAGTGTTCTAAAACCTTTGACTGGATATGTAGATATAAGAAGAAATTAGCTCAGTATTCCCAGCGTGAACATCATGGCAAGAGAGTGACCAAGCTAGTGATTGGACAAGAGTAGACCTTAGAGTGAATTTTATTCGTTTGCGCGACCTAAAAGAATGCAGGACAGTCTCACTGTTGGCTGGAAAACAATGGACTTCCCTGCTAGCGTTTTTAAGGAATGATTGCGACCTAGTTTATAACCTTGTGTCTCACAGTCTCAGTTTTGTAGTTTTTTTTTTACATGCCAAAAGTCGAAATCAAGTAGAGAAATCAATTCTCACACCAAAAATTTTGGCAAATCTTCGTTCGTCTCACATCAAATAAGCCTTAAAAGGTCAAACCTCCTGTAATATTACTTTACCTTGTAGGTTCTTCTTTGCCAGTATTGTTGCAAATTTCGACATCCCAACAGTATCCCACTATTTTTTACATGTATGTGCGTCACACAGGCCACTGTTTACACTATTATCTGAAATTGTGAGTATAATCTGTACCACCTATAAGCCTGCAGAAATCAGATCCTGTATATTTCAGCTCACTACCAAATGCTGATATACTGCTGTTCATGAGGTGGGCTTACGGTGCGATTTGTATTCACGACAGTGGTGTAAATGTGGAAGGCACTTTACAACCGTAGGGGGACCCCAAGACTACCAAAAACTACCAATTCTCACATAAAGCTGCTTTAACTCGCTCATAATTTACAGAAAAGCAGCTCCGAGGTCTATTAAGGTCTAGTTTTAGGCCGGAATGGCCCTCCTGTCATTACTCTCTCAGTGGGTCTACCCAGTGAGGCGGGTCAGCTTTTGACAGTGGTAGGTAAATCAGACGGTCATGCTGAGTGATATGTTTCTTTAGCGAGGCCACTGAAATGTAGATAAGTGGTTCATTTGAATAACACGCCACCCACTTGACAAGTACATGCTAAACCAAACACACACTCAAGCATACACACACACACACTATCCTTTCATTCTGTTTTTTCTCTCTCTCTCTCTCTATCAAGCCTGCCCTGAGTGCAGATTGTGTGTACATACCAGAGTCAGAGGCATGAGCTCGGCCCATCCGTCACACATAGATTATAACTCTTATCTGGAGTGTATCTCCAAAAGAAAATGGGTTCGGCTTAGTGAAATATTAGGTCATATAAAATGTGTTTCAGACAGTTTAAAATAAGGAGGAGCCTCGCTCTGCGCCATTTTGAGTCAAGCCCCATCTCAAACGCCAGAAAACAGCTGGGGAACCTCTCTGGAAGAAAAAAAAGATGGTGCTCTTATGAGCTCATGTGGATGAGGAGAACGTACAAGCATATCTTATTGTAGCGTGGGGCTGTTATACAGACAATAACTCTTTCCCTCTCTTTAGCCCACAATTTATTTCTCAATTTTTGCGCGGCCCCGTTTTGAGGAATCTCGCCGAGTGAAATAGTGTCATTGCTCCGAGCGGACAGCGCCAGGGGTCACGGCCCCCATCCTTAATTTGACAATTTGTCAAACACTTTCATGTATTACCTTCTAAAACCATAATATGCCTCTCTGCCTCTGGAGTGGGATAAAAAAAAAAACATAAAAGGCTCTACATTCCAACCTCACCTGCTTCCTTTTATTGTTCCCTTCTGATAGAGTATATAAAGGGGGAGGAAAAAAGAAAAACTCGAGTCATAAATTAGCCCCCGAGTAACGTATGGCCGCGGTCCACTTTCCAGAGGAACGATGTTGGAGCCCATAAACTGTGCAATATACAACAGGAACCTGTATTGCATAGCAGCGGGGTCCACATGTTGGGCAGCGTTAGGCTACATCCGTATGGGCCGGCGTCGTCGGCGAGACCACGGTCAGCCAGCTGGTTCTGCTTTGGGCCTCTTTCTTCAACACTATATAGGTTGTATTACATTTATTAAACACTTTTACGCATCTCTGGCCGCAAGATTGCCCATCTGTTAGCGCAGGACGGCTTACGTGATCGGCGGGTGAAGGAGAGCGGGAGAAGAGGAGGGAGAGGGGGACAATCGGGCCCAGGGACGGGCGAGATTGATTTAAGAGGCGGCACTTTCAGCCGAGAGGACGTTTAGATCACAGTCGAAAACGTAATATGAAAAAGGAAGGAGAGAGGCACACAAATCAGCCGGTGGTGGGGCTCTGAGGAATGCTAGCCTGTGCAGGCCTTGCTGATATATTGCTGGCTGCAGATGTGCGAGTGGCCAGAGCTAGCAGAAGGGGTGCTAAGACGCAGGGGGCTGCTGGAAGGCCTGTCGTTCGGGACCCATGTTTGTCCAGGATGGCACCTTTAATCTCAGCTAGTGATGATGTATATATATATATATAGAGCTTTAACATACATATATAACATACATATATATATATATATATATATATATATATATATATATATTATATATATATATATATATATATATATATATATATATATATATATATATATTGCTCAAAAGTTTGGGATCACAGTGAAATGTTCTTGTGTTCAATGCAGTATCTTCTTCCTTAACACACTGACAGACGGGTCTCTAAAGAAAGTTGTTTCTTTCTGGTCATTTTGAGTCGGTCAGCAAGCCATCAACTGCTGATCTTCAGATACTAAACTAACCTAGAATGTTGTTCTCCATTTTATACTCACTTATTAGTAGAATGTTTTTCAGCTGTGCATCACAATTGAGCAAGAGTGTCCTAACAACCAATTAGTCCAATAACATCCTTAACTTGGATTGGCGGCCGTACCAGGAGATTTAGACAGAGGACTGAGAATTGCTGATAATAGGACTATATGCAAAATAAGCCTCTATACAAAAATAGACTTTAATACAAACATTTTTATTCTTTAAAAATCATCATATACACTTACATTAATTGTGAAATGGACAATATTGTTTGTGAATTGCATGAAACGAAATTATAAAGTGATATGAATAATGAATGAAGTAATTAATCATTTCCCAGCCAATCAGAAGGCCAATATCTTTGGCCCTGCACATGCCAGGCCACCTGACCTCTGTTCCTTCATGCACTGCTTTATCTGTGTGTTTGGTTGTCCTTCTATCCTTCATTCATCCACCATCAATCTGGACGTCTGCTTATCTATGCCATTTTCCATTCAGTCAGCTTCACATATAAACTAGATAATGATGTATGATGGGGCGGAGCAGGCTAGGAGTGTTGGACAAAGGGCTATCAATCAATCTGCTTATTAGCCACACCCATACAGATTCTTAGATAGGTCTGATCAATGGTTATAAACCATGTTCAACCCTATTTACTATCACACAAACATTTGTAATGCTATACACAGTGTTCCCTGGGGCTTTAACATACTGTACTATTAGAGCCCCTAGGTGGGCTAGCAGAAATGACCATTATTAAAAGATGTCCTTTTTCTGGCCAAACTGAAGACCGAGCTCTACAATTCACAGTTCAGGTGCAAAATATATGTGGTCTGTTGGTTTTGCTCACACAGGAGTTAGCAGGCACAGCAATTATGATAATATCAATAAGTAATATGGAATTTGGTTTCCTGCCTCAAGTGGAGGAGTTTAAGTACCTGACCGAAAAGAACGAGATCACGGATACAAGTGGCCGAAATGAGTTTTCTCCTTGGGGCGTCGGGTCTCACCCTTAAAGATAGGGTGAGGAGCTCGATTGTACAGGGGAGGCTCAGAGTAGAGCCACTACTCCTCCACATTGAGAGGAACCAGTTGAGGTGGTTGGGGGCATCTGGTTAGGAAGCCTCCTGGACGTCTCCCTGTGGAAGTCTTCCGGACATGGGGGAGACCCAGGACATGCTAGAGGGATTACATCTCTCGGCTGGCCTGGGAACGACTCGGTATCCTCCCAGAGAAGCTAGAAGAGGTGGCTGGGGAGAGGACGGTCTGGGCTTCCTAGCTTAGACTGCTACCTCTGAGACCCAGACATCCAGAATAGCGGCAGATGATGGATGGATGGATGGGATATGGAATATATAAAAGAAAGAGTTGTAAAGAGTTAAACAAACAACAAAACAAACATGCATGTGTCTCCATTTTTGTTGATTTTGAGTTTTCCACATCATTTGAACACGCCAATGGTTGTTTATATTGTGTGATAATTTAATAAAGAATGGACCAATAGAAATGCTCCAAAATAGTTTGGAAAAAATTCTGGTTCCATTGACTTCCATTGATAGTAAAGTACGTTTTTGGTCTCTCCTGTAAAGTTGCCATTTTGAAGATACTTGTTTTTCATTGCACAGCAACGATATAAAAAGAGTTAAACAAAATGATATAAAGAGTTAAACAAACAACAAAACAAACATGCAAATTGTTGCTGTGCAATAAAAAAAAACTTGTGTCTCCATTTTTGTTGATTTTGAGTTTTCCATATCATTTGAACACGCCAATGGTTGTTTATATTGTGTGAAAATCTCATGATGAATGGACCAATAGAAATGCTCCAAAATAGCTTGGAAAAAATTCTGGTTCCCTTGACTTCCATTGAAAGTAAAGCAAGTTTTTGGTCTCTCCTGTAAAGTTGCCATTTTGAAGATACTTGTTTTTCATTGCACAGCGACGATATATAAAGAGTTAAACAAAATGATATAAAGAGTTAAACAAACACATAAGCACGGCTATGATAAATAAAAACAATGCACAGATTTCAAAGTTACCGGCTGCCCTTTTCATCTCCGTATTAAAATGGGACGCGGCACGGATCCTCCCGCCACTCTCCCGCTTGCTGCTTTGTATGCCGGGGATGCGGTGCGGACCGGGAATATGACAAACAAATTAAACAAATGAGAGTGATTAAAACAGCTGGATCCACAAATTGCATGACCAATTCGGGCAATTATGGAGCCAAATGCATGCAATTATAGCAAATGAGATACACCCACTTTGCGGCACTCAGATGTTGCATTAATTTCAGGGGCCTGTGTCTACGGAGCAATTTATAGCACATTAAATTAGCAACAGAGTCCCCCGCGTCCCCGCCGCTGTAATTCTGCTCGAGTGTTCTCCTGCCTCTCTCCTCCACACAAAATCAGCTGTTTCATCAGCCGGACTCCTTCCTGCAACGCTCCCAGTGTTTTAATTCCCAATATTCCAAGGCGGATTGGAAGAATGCAGTCCTTGGCATGAATCTGGCTTGTTAGATTTTATCTTCATCATTTTAGCACAGTTCTAAATTGAGACCTAGAGAGTTCAGGAGTTCTATAAAAAAAATTTAAGAAATCCTTTCACTCTTAGAGCAAATGTAGGTGATCAGTCAGGACATGTTTGGTTTATGAAGCAAAGTTTAGCCTTAATGATGTTTTCCATAGAAAAAAATAAGCACTACTATGGACCTCTATGGAAAGTTGTGTTATGGTATATATGTGTGTGTTTATATTTGTGTGGTATGTTTGTGTGTTTATATTGTGTGTGTGTGTGTTTGTGTGTGGTATTAATACATTAAATGTATATTTTTAACTTAATAGTAGTGTTGCAGTCGGTATCCATACTAACTAAAAATTAATTTATCAGAAATGTTTCAGAACACCGTACTCTCAGACAAAACAGAAATAAAACAGAATCAATAATAATAGTAACTAGAAAAGTGTATTTCCTGAAGGAAACGTAGGATAGTTGTGCAACTACAAATAGAGGAGTGCAGGTCAGTATGTCTGTGGATTAGAGGTTAAGGATCTGCGCTGAGTTGGAGGCTGCAGGTTCAACAAAACCATGATGTTTGGGTTTGGCCAAAAATGAATTGGATTTTGGGAGGAACAAGGGATGAATAAATGACAAATAGACGAATGCAGGTCAGTATGTCTGTGGATTAGAGGTTAAGGATCTGCGCTGAGTGAGTAGAGGCAGTTTGGAGGCTGTAGGCTGGATGAAACCATTTGGCTGCGCTCAAAAATGAATAGGACTCTATGGGGAAAAAAAGAGAGATGAAAAAAATGACAAGCAGATAAGTGTGGGTCAAACCACACTGCAGTCATGGTCAGGGCTCTGCCCACCACCAGTGTATGCGAAATAGTGTCTGTCCATTGAGCAGAAGTTCCTCAAATCCTAGTGTAAATTCCCGTCCTATTCATTCTCTATGGAATCCGTTTTCTGGAATCCGTGCATCCAATCAAAAGCTGTAACAGACCCGAATCACGCAATCAGATCACACAATCTGAAGGTGGTACAGAGTTACAGGGTAAAATTGGGCAAAAAATAAAAATTATAAACAGAAAAAATGAGAATAATATGCCACAAATTATATATAGCGCAGCAACAACAACAACAACAACAACAACAACAACAAAACAACAATAATAATAATAATTATAATTATAATAATGAAAAGAGATGAGAATAATATGCCACAAATAACAATTTAGCACAATAATAATAATAATAATAATAATAATAATAATAATAATAATAATAAAGAAAAGATGAGAACAATAAACCACAAATAACAATATAGCACAACAACAACAATAATATTGAAGAAGAAGAAGAAGAAGAAGAAGAATAAAAAGAAATGCAGTACATAAAATAATTATTGCAATTATTGCATATGGACATTTTATTATACTTACACTGTATTATTATTATTATAATTATTGCATTTCATTCTGAGATACTTTACTCTGAGATACTTCACTTAATTATGAGTTGATTGATCTGATAACTTGCATTGCTGCCCATTTCCTGAACAATATCAGCTGCTAGCTGCCAAATTAACCAAATACTGTACTCCATTACTGTTTTATAGCTGCTACCTCAGTGTCATATACACCAGACTGTCTGCTAATACGTCCCAGTATGTTACATCCCTCTTTACACACAGCTCTACATACTCTCAGCAGCGTGGGCTGTATCTGACCTGTGTACCGTTTAGTATTGATTGTATGTCTGTGTACTCTTTTGTCTAGACTGTATATACTGTATTGTTTTTGCACTTGTGTTTTTGTGTTGATCCATATGGTCCTGGACAAACACTGTTTTAGTTCACTGTGGTCTTGTGGCAATGAAACCTCTTGAACTTGAACTTGAGCTGGAAATAGAGCCTCTGAACACTGGCAGTGAAGTACGAAGGTGGAAGAGAAATAAATGGAGCAATGAACCAGGATGATTTAATCTGGTGAGCAGAGCTGAAATAACTTGGTACTGGCTTCTAAAAACTGTGCTTGCATGGCCTAAAACCCCTTTAACATTTATAGAGGATTATGAAACTGCAAGTCAATCAGAGGGACCCTCGGACCCTCGTGGGAAATGGAAGACTGTTTGCTAAAACTGAACCACAGTGCTGTAAAAAGCTAATTGCTTCTACTGTAGACATCCCGAAGCTGTGATTGCCAACAAGAGCTTTGCAATATGGTAGTAAATTTTAATACATTTTAAGTTTTAATAAATATCTAATAAATATCTATCTAACCTCGTCTCTCCAAAAGGACAAGGAAAAAAGCATGCTTTCATTTTAATGTAAGTCAATGGATCAAGGGTGTAGAATTAGCACGGACACAAATGACGTGTCCCCACCAACATCCAGCGATTACTTAATTGTCCCCATCAATAATTTGATGGCCTCCAAAAAAACCCTGATCTGTCAACGTCTCATGAACCTAGAGGTGCAGAAAGGGTTAAATCACATTCTCTACTCGAGTCCTACATCCCCGTAACACATATGGCCAGTGTGATTGGCTTAATCTTTCTCTGTTGTTACGTGAGACTCTGTAGCTACGGTTGGTTGTTAGCGGTGCCAAAACTGGAAGGAAAGCTTTCCAGTCATATGAGACTCACTGTGTAAGACCCAGGTGCAGCGCGGGAGACACATGGGTGTAAAAAGCGAGTGAGGATGGCAGTAAAGAAGAAGAGGGTGGAGCTATTTTTCAAAGAAACATGTAAGTTACTCAAAGTCAAGTTCTCTAATTAAATGAGTCCATGGTAATAATGTTAACGGTGATGCTAGGCTTTGGCGCTCAGCATACAGCAGGCTAACATCGTCTGTAGTTGAATAACATGGTTTGGAAATGAACTGCACAGCAAACTACCAACTGTCAGTTCTTTTACCAGCATGACCAGCATGTCTAACACCGGTTAAAGCTCTTTCTGTCAGAGATCTGTTTCATTTGCACTATGGCTGATTTAAAGTTAATAAATCTTTAAACTCCCTGTGTACTGGTTTGAACCTGGCTAAACGAGCCTATGTTATGTAGTTGAACTGATTTCATTGTTTTCTGGGATTGTTACTTTGGTTTTGTGAACAACAGCACCAGGTTATGCAGTGCTCCATGTAGTAACCATGGTGTATGAGTCCTGATTCATTTACACTATGGCTAAAGTAGAGTTAATAAGTGTTTAGCTGTAAACTCACTGCTGATTGGTTTGAAAGTGGAACAATATCTGGATGAATGTGTCTTGTACTTTGATTGACACACTGAAAGAAATTGTTTTTCTGTGATTGTTACGTTGTTGGGTTTGTGGAGATTATGCAGCTCCATCTACTTTAACTACTGCTGATGTGTGAGAGCTGTTTCATTTGCACTATGGCTGAACTAAACTGAAGTCTAAACTGCGTCTTTGTCAGTCATTAGTTTATCATTAATTTAATATGATATAATTCAGGAATTAAATAAGGAATTGCTATTCAGAATAGTTTAAAAGCATGTAGAATAGCATATGTAGTATATCAGTCCTTTATTGTTTTGTCACAAAGCAAAGAGAGAACAACAACAACAAAAATAGGAAATGGAGGGGAGGGGTGGGATTCATAGGTCAAGAGCAAAACTGTACCCTTGCAATGGATCCAGACCTTTTTGTCTTTTAGTCACTTATGTCTCGAAACCTAGTGAGCTCCAACATAGGCAGCATTTTACATCATAGTATGCGCTCCCGACATGTAGACTGTCCCAATACTTACATACCTTAAACATGCCGTCTACTGAGAAACCTTATTTACACCTGATTTTAAGAAAGCATCGAATGCTTCCTCAGCCGCTAAGACAATCCCATGATGCAACACAGGCAAATCTACGAGCAGTAAAGTGGTTTTAAAATGTGAGTTATTTTGATTCTCTCTGGAGTTTTAATGTGTTTCTGGTCATATGATCGCACAAAACAGTATTTTATTATCAACTCTGTAATGAGTCCTTCACCATTTAGCAGTTTTATACTTGAGCCATTAGCATTTATGCTAGCGGATTTTTAAGGCTATTGTTTTGGATGGGGACAGTAACTTAGCAACCAGCTAAACCACCGGTCGCGTGCTGCAGTGGGCGGCAACAAGCCGTAACGCAGTCTCTCTCTAACTAGAGTCTAATCTGTTTTATGAGGAGAGATGAGGAGAGAATGCTGCTACTTAAACAGCTGCCTAGCTAGACAGCCTACTTAGACACTCACTAGGGTTTGAGACAGACCCAATATAGTGGGTAACCAGTGTTTTTAAATTATACCAAAAGCTAAACATCACAAAAAATGGTGGTACAAGGACAGAACTCATGGTGTGCTTGTCAGCAGAACAAGCATATCCTGGGTTATGGATGCTGGTCAACCAGCATAACCGTCTTTTGCTCAGCTGGGTTTGCTTACGTACATACGGTTCAGTTCATATTTATAAGTACCAAGTCTAAAGATATCAGACCTCATGACGGCCAAAGCATTCCATACACATGATTAGACTAGTTAGACTATCAGTCTCAGTCTGGCTAATATCAAACCAGAGGTGTGCATGTAAACATAACCAGACCCCAGAACGTGAAGCAGAAACAAAGCAGGAAGCTTTTGACGGAATGATCACAGCGCGAAGCATCTACAGTGGTCCATCAAAACAACATGTTACCCAGACTTCTTTTACAGGCCTCGTACGAGCCCAGACCGGCCTTAACCCCCCGCGCGTCAGGGAGCAGCTTGGCGCTGCCATGTGTTGAGCAGGCGAGATGCTGAAAGATTGACAGCAATGCGCAGCAAAGCCCTTTCTTCAGGGGGAGAGCGAACAGGTGTCCCTCCTGCCTGCAGTTTAAAGCAAATCTTGAAGGGAAAGAGGGGAAAGGCCCAGATGTGTGTGCCCCGCGGTCCCTTTCTGTCTTTCTTTCCCCCTCTCTCTCTTTCTCTCTCTCTCTCTCTTACTCGCTCTCCGTAACAGTTCTGAGGAGGTATGCAGCGCCGCAGTTCACACACATGCTAATGCACCCGCAGAGAAAGAGTTGGGGCTTCAAGGCCTTTGCAATCAAGGACAAGCGTTCAGAGTTTGCGGACAAAAAAGATATTCAAATTACAAGCAGAAATGGAGAAAGCCGCCTACAAATGCAGGAGACAAAAACATTTGCTGCGAAACATTTGCCATGAGCAATGGCTGTCACGGCAAAGCTACTAGGCTAATGTAGCTAACAATTAATGGAAGCTAATGGCTGCTAGTTAGCGTGCCTAAATCATCACACCTTCACTAGAAATCAAGTTAAGCTGTTAACAAATCACAACTAGACCTATTTATGTGGTTTTTAACAAAGAGTTACATTTAAAAGTGGAGAAAAGTGCATAGCATGGCTAAAAGCAGTAACAGCTGCTGGATATTTCTCTATTTTGTTATACAGTTTTCTGTTATACTGTATATACTGTACAGTTTTTCTGGTTCTATTCACCTGCTGTATTTATTAATCTTGTTTTCTTTCTCTCTTTTGATGTAATTACCACCCAACTGGGGGTTATCTTACGGCCTGCCATATGGGGATTCTCTCCCGATACCCCCCTCCGAGAGGTGGAGAGGGTGAATTTCTATATGTCTGTATGTAAATTCTTTAACACCTCAAGGGGTGTGTTTTTTCTGTATATAACCAATGTGTTGGTAAACTAATGTCTTGGAAATCTACACTCCTGTATTCTTCTTGAAGAAACCAGTGATTCTCACTAAACAGAAAACAACACTGTACTTTTATCACAATGTGTTTCAATTTAAGAATATGCTGCCATGTAAAAGTTTCATTAAAGACATGCAAAATGCTGAAAAAAGTTCTTTCTATACCGCCACAAAGTTTTAAAAGATTGTGCCTAATTAATTCATTTAAATCCAAACAGCCTTTCAGAGTGGTATGATATAAAATGCTCAGCACTAGAGATACTTACACAATAGAAATCTGTTACCAGCAGTGGTGATACTGTAGGAACCAGATATCTTAAAGGTGCAGTTTGTGAGATTTTTAGTTTAAATATTCGAAATGTAACTCAAATTGTGAGCAGAAAGTAAAGAAATAACATTTTTATTTATTTATTTGATTTATTTATGTTTTGCACGGTGAACAAGAGATGGGAGCAATCTAGGAAATACAACAATAGTGGTGAGTATTAGTATGTGCAGGGAAAGTAAAAAAAACCCAGACGGGCTTGTAAAGTACAGTAGGTCAAAGGCATGTATGTATCGTGCTACAAAATAAGATAATATAATCCTTTATTAGTCCCACAGTGGGGAAATTCACAGAGTTACAGCAGCAAAGGGATAGCAAGATGTACTGAAGTGAACATGCAAATCAACTAACCCTTGTAATACCTCTTTGCACCTCAAGAGGTGATAGTAAGTTACTAGTGAGTCAAATAAGTCCAACATGAGAGGATGAAGCAATAGAGCTGCTGCCCTGACGACATAGCAATGATGGCTGAAGCTCTTGGTAAGAGAATATTATCCAAATATAACAGCAAACAGAAGAAGTGATCAATAGTAGCAAATTAGTTAAAGTTGTTTTTAAATATTGGCACTGCTTCCCATTACTGTAGATCTCAGAGAGTGAAAGGTTAAAGGTAAATAGCTGTTACTGCTAACATTGAGGAGGAGAAACTGTGCATTTCCTTGTTTCTTATGAGAAATGTGGGTGAACAACACAACTCTCTGGTAATAAGTGGCCCCTTTTTGTTTGAATTATGAATTTAACAAGTTGCGTCCCCTCACAAATTGCTCCTGTAAGCTCTACAAGCTCCCTCACAGAATGTTATTACATGAAATGGTTATGAATTTGCTTCCACATGTCTGGGAGGTTGTTTTATTGGAACAAAATAATAAAATATAAAAAGTCAGCTGTGCCGAAGTTACACACATTTTATGTTTTATGTTCTGTTTTCTTTCCAGTATTGTATTTAAATAAATAAAAAATTATTTTAAAAAGGTGACAATATTTTTATGTTGTTATTTAGTTAAGGTGTATTCAGTTAAATGTGTTTAGCATTGATTTAACAGATTTGTCATATATATTAAATTGCTACAAATCATAGTATATTTTTGGTTTTGTACTTCATTTATATAATAAAAAAAATATTTTTTAGAATAAAATTATAAAGAAAACTATAAAGAAAACTATAAAGGGAAAAATTACTGTGCTTTTAGTTTTTATTTTCATCCATTTCTTTTCTTTTTCTATCTATCTATCTATCTATCTATCTATCTATCTATCTATCTATCTACCTACCTACCTACCTACCTACCTACCTACCTACCTACCTTTTTTACTATCAATGTAAGTCAATGGAACCAGAATTATTCCCAAGCTATTTTGGAGCATTTCTATTGGTCCATTAGTCATGAAATCTTTACACAATGTAAACAACTATTGGCATGTTTAAATGATGTAAAAACTTAAAATCGACAAACATGGAGACGTATAAACATGGATATATATATATATATATATATATATATATATATATATTTATGCGCACTATCCATTTGTATCTACACTCATTGTTTATTTTATCATCTCCTTTATCAAATTATATGTGTGCATAATATTCAACAGCAATTGAGTCAAAATGGAGCCACCTGCTGTAAATACTGACTCTAAACAGCTCAGTGTGCAGCACAAATACTCAAATATCATAAGCTAATAAGAAGCTGCTCTTCAAGCCAAAAGCATGAAAACAAGCAGCGAATGATTTTACTATTAGACAGCAGTGCTGCTAGAGTTTACAAACACTGTGTCCACTCACTGTCCACTCTATTAGACACTCCTACTACTTGCTGGTCCACCTTGTAGATGTAAAGTCAGAGACAGTAGCTCATCTCTAGTCCTTCATCAGTGGTCACAGGACGCTGCACAGAGGACACTGGTTGGATAGTTTTGGTTGAAAGACTATTCCTAGTCCAGCATTGACACTGACACTGTTTACAAACTCCAGCAGCAGCACTGCTGTGCTTGATCCACTCACTCCAGCACAACACACACTAACACATCGCCACCATGTCAGTGTCACTGCAGTGCTGAGAATGACCCACCTCCCTAATAGTACCTGCTCCGTGAGGGTCCTGACCTTTGACGAACAGGATAACTATATAAGTGTGTGTGTGTTTATATTATTATGTGTGTGTGTGTGTGTGTGTGTGTGTGTGTGTGTGCGTATGGTATAAATAACAAAATAACATAACCGTAAAACATAATATTGAAGGTAAATGATTCCAAACTTCTGAAGAGTAGCGTTGCAGGCGCTATCCATCCTAACTGATCTGTTTTCACTCCATCTGTCATTCACTGACATGCTGCTTTAGTTGCTAGTGACAAACAGACAAATATAGATAGATCCCTTTATCACACTTGACTTAAACGGCTTGAGTGACAGGAAGTCACACGCTCCACCATATCACACTACATGGCAGCAAGCCGCTCGCGACTCGTTTACTATCAGTACATGAGACGGAATGAAGAGTGCTTTACCGGATCTGCTGGCACATTAAGAGTTAAATCACAGCATAAATTATGGCTGATGACACAGACGGAAACAGACACGTCTGATTTTACAGGGCAGCGGATTTTACAGGCCATAACATTCCTCTGCTATTTTACAATGTATAATTTGTGTTTTAGTATCATGATAAGAGCCTCCGCCTGTAATCTGCTCCGCTTTTATAGACTCAGCCCCTCCAGCATCCACATACCAGCAACAAGCAGTTCATCTTCAGAGAAACTCTCATAGACACAGAATCCCATTTATACACAAGCGTGTCTCATATTTACAAAATCTTCTCTAAACTTTACAGAGTCTTTTCTCATTCATACCCAATCTTTTCCTATCTTCACTGAATCCTCCACCACATTTACATCTATTATCTTTAGGTAATCTTTTCTTATCTTAGAATAATCTTCAATTATCTTTATAGAATGTTCTCGTCTTTGAAGAATCTTATCATTATCTTTACAGAATCTTATTCTTACAAAATCTTTCATATCTTTACAGAAACTTGTCTTTACAGAATCGTCTTTTATCTTTACAGAATTTTCTTTTATCTTTACAGAATGTTCTCTTATCTTTACAGAATCATCTCTTATCTTTACAGAATCCTGTCTTTGCAGAATATTCTTTTATCCTTACATAATTTTCTTTTATCTTTACAGAATGTTCTCTTATCTTTAAAGAATCTTCTCTTATCTTTACAGAATCTTCTCGTATCTTTACAGAATCTTGTCTTTGCAAAATCTTCTCTTATCTTTACAGAATCTTCTCTTATCTTTACAGAATCTTCTTGTATCTTTACAGGATCTTGTCTTTGCAGAATCTTCTCTTATCTTCACAGAATCTTGTCTTTACAGAATCTTTTCTTATCTTTACAGAATCTTGTCTTTACAGAATATTCTCTTATCTTTACAGCATCTTGTCTTTACGGAATGTTCTCTTATCTTTACAGAATCTTGTCTTTACAGAATGTTCTCTTATCCTTACATAATTTTCTTTTATCTTTACAGAATGTTCTCTTATCTTTAAAGAATCTTCTCTTATCTTTACAGAATCTTGTCTTAGCAAAATCTTCTCTTCTCTTTACAGAATCTTCTCTTATCTTTACAGAATCTTCTCGTATCTTTACAGAATCTTGTCTTTGCAAAATCTTCTCTTATCTTTACAGAATCTTCTCTTATCTTTACAGAATCTTCTTGTATCTTTACAGGATCTTGTCTTTGCAGAATCTTCTCTTATCTTCACAGAATCTTGTCTTTACAGAATCTTTTCTTATCTTTACAGAATCTTGTCTTTACAGAATATTCTCTTATCTTTACAGCATCTTGTCTTTACGGAATGTTCTCTTATCTTTACAGAATCTTGTCTTTACAGAATGTTCTCTTATCTTTACAGAATGTTTTCTCATCTTTAAAGGATCTTTTCTTTGCAGAATCTTCTCTTTACAGAATCTTGTCTTTACAGAATGTTCTCTTATCTTTACGGAATGTTCTCTTATCTTTACAGAATCTTGTCTTTACAGAATGTTCTTTTATCTTTACGGAATGTTCTCTTATCTTTACAGAATGTTCTTTTATCTTTATGAAATGTTCTCTTATCTTTACAGAATGTTCTCTTATCTTTACAGAATTTTGTCTTTGCAAAATTCTTTCTTATATTTACCGAATCTTCTCTTATCTTAACCGAATCTTGTCTTTGCAAAATCTTTTCTTATCTTTACAGAATGTTCTCTTATCTTTACAGAATGTTCTCTTATCTTAACAGATTTTTTCTAATCTTTACAGAATCTTCTTCCATCTTCATATAATTTCATTTCATCTTTACAGAATCTTTTCTAATTGTTACACCTTCTTTTATCTTTACAGAATCTTTTCTAATTGTTACATATTTTATCTTTACAGGATCTTTAATTAACATTATCAATAAGAAGATTACAGAACTTTGTCCTTACTTTACATTATCTTCTATTATCTTTAGATAATCTTTACTTATCCTTAAAAAAAATCTCATATTTACAAAATCTTCTTCCATCTTTACAAAATCTTTCCTTATTTTAACAGTGTCTTCTCTTATCTTAACAGAATCTTCTCTTATCTTAACAAAATCATTTCTCATCTTAACAGAATGTTATAATAGCTTCTTCCATTTTTACCAAATCTTGTCTTATTGTTACTAAATCTTCTTCCATCTTTACAGAACCCTCTTCCATGTGAAGTATATTCAGCGGATCGTTACAGAAGATAATAAACAACACATGTTTATAGAATCCTACTTACAGAATCTTCTTCCATTGTTGCAGAATACGCTTCCATCTTTACAGAATCCTATCTTTACAGAAACGTCTTCCATATTTACAGCTTATCTGTTCCATCTTTACAAAGTTTTCTCTCAAGCTATCATATTGGCCCTGCTTGCACCTGATTAGTTCACATGACTAATATCTGAACTGTATCCTGATCCTGTAGCCAAATGCATCTCCAGTAAGTCGTATCTAATTGTGCTTGCCGTGTGGGATGGAATGTGTATCAGGGCGCATGAAGTGATAATAAATATATATTTATATATAATAAATAAAACAGCGAATTCAGCCAAAAGTACGCATATAAATTCAACCAATACAATATTTACGTAAAGTCATTGTAATGCTAATTGTGTAAGTGTGCACACACACCATACACGCATATATATATATATATATATATATATATATATATATATATATATATATATATATATATATATATATATATATACACATGCGCTTCACATTCATACAATGAGAGGAAACTATTTACAAGCAATAAGCAAAAAAATGAAAGCACATTCATCTATTATTTAGCACATACGCATTTATTTGAGTCCTTTGTGTTTTTTTGTCTGTGCACAATTTTCTTTAAATTACATCTAAGAACGTTTCGGCTTGAAAAGAGAGAACCTGCCGTTTCACAAAAGCCCCTGCGTGTTTTTTTTTTTGGCCTACTTCATCAGGATTTTCAAATTATTATTCCACAGAACTGTGTATAGCCTGAAGTGGGGAATGATGTGGCTTCTCCCACCGTTCCCTTCCCTTCCCTTTGCCTCCATGTAGGAGTGAAAGAGGTGCTGTATTTGCATAGCGGGGACAGACTTAAGCTGTATTACATTGCGGGGAAAGTGTTACAGGGAAAGCGGCTATACATCTAAAGTGATGATGTGTTTAAAAATGTGCGAGAAACAGACTTAGCCCCGGCATGGAAATACGCGTCGTGGGATCATTAAAGTCTGCCTCTGCTTCAAAGTGCAAAAAAAAAAAAAAAAAAAAGCGGTCCTGAGAAAGCCTATTAGCAGTCGCGGGGAAGCTGAACCCTCCACTAAACGCTGTGCTGTTTTCATGTCTCCTTTCACCGATAAAGCCATATCCATTTTAAGATGCTGGCGAATAGCTCATATTGAGCGGCACGCTTCGAATAAATTAAATAAACGCAACGCGTAAACATAAACAGAAGTTCATGGAGTTTAATCACGTAAACAAAAGAATAGGTGTTGATCGGAAAGGCAGCGCTTAACCTTTTCCATCATATTCATCAAAATTCCATAATCCAAACATTCCACAAATATTCGGCCCTGAGCACCTGATTCCTGTGGGATTGTTTCAGGTTCTGTTTGTGGCTCTTATTATTTATAATAAATTCCCAATTCATACCAAATATAATTGATCAGCCAAGACTTTTAGTGTCTGAACATACTTAGCATTGCTTTGGAGCTGCATGGCTAATGTAGCTAACAGGTAATGAATATAATAGCTCCTATATATATATATTCCAGATAGTATTACACAAGTAATGTAGCTGACAGTGGGTGCCTGATAATGCACACATTATTTTAACTGTATAAAACAGCTCCTGTTACCTGTTAGCTATAATAGATAAGCCAGTTAGCATTAAACAGGCTACTGTAGCCAACAGGTAACAGAAGCTAATGTGTACATGTCAGATAAATCAGAGCTTCAGTCACTATAGTACGCATGTAGCTTAATGCAATTGCAAATATGCCTGTTTGCAATATACAGTGTAATGTAGCTATTAACCTGTGTGTGTATATATATTTATATATATAATATATATAATATTGTCCAATTAATGTAATTTTTAAAGAATAAAAATGTTTGTATTAAAGTCTATTTTTGTATAAAGGCTTATTTTGCATATAGTCCTATTATCAGCAATTCTCAGTCCTCTGTCTAAATCTCCTGGTACGGCCGCCAATCCAAGTTAAGGATGTTATTGGACTAATTGGTTGTTAGGACACTCTTGCTCAATTGTGATGCACAGCTGAAAAACATTCTACTAATAAGTGAGAATAAAAGGGAGCACAACATTCTAGGTTAGGAAGGTAGTATATATATATATATATATATATATATATATATATATATATATATATATATATATATATATATATATAAGTTACAAGTTACAGAAATTAAGGTAAACATTAGCATTGTTGCTGCAATGCTAATATATATATATATATATATATGCCACTTTATACACGCTAATATGGGCTAATTTAATATACAGACTAATGTAGATAATAATAATGTAGATAGTAAGTAATAGAAGGTAATGTATGCATTTACACATGTTACAATGTACATACAGTCTAATGTAACATTGTCAGATCAGATCTAACGGGAGTTTGATGAACCATACAATCTTTCATGAACCATACAAATCATATATCTTTATATATTTATGTCTACTAACAAATTTTGTCTGAGTTCTCGTTGAAATATATTGGCTGAATTCATCACATTCATCCACTGGAAGAAGAGGACAAATGGAAAAGCTCCAAAATACCCATGTCAATTGACTTACATTAAAAGTAACAAAAGTTGTTGCCCTCTCCTGTAAAGTTCAGTTTTGAAGATACTTGGGTTTTTTTTATTTTGGAAAGTGACAATATAGAACTGTTTACATGCTTACATGATTCTTCGCATAGTGAAATGGTTCTTCAGACTGATGAAGAATGTTGGTTAGCACCAAAAAGAGGATTCTGCAATTCCTACAAGTTTGACATTGTAACGATAGCAGAACCATTTTTGGTCCAATGTAGAATATATGTTTTTTGATCTAGTTTATTTCATTAGGCAAGCAAAAGTGGTTCTTTACCTCACTGCGAATAAAGTTTAGGGGTCCGGGTGGGGTGGAAGAGTAAATGGGGCAATATTAAATACTTTATATATTCAACTTCCTCAATGCTAATTGGTGACTATGCTTTAGCCATTACTTATATAATATTATATTATATTATTATATTATTATATTATTATTATTATTATTATATTATATTGTAGCCTTTACTTCTTAGCTACATTAGCTCCTTAGCCATAGAGCAAAACTATAAAAGCAAGCTTCAGACCCCAAACATCTTTTGGCTGACTAATTACATTTGGGTTGAGAGGGAAAACTGTATGAATTAGATTTTTCCAACGTTCCACTTTAACTAAGTACAGAAGTAATAGAGGGTTATGTGTACTTTGCTCTTTCCAGTATTTTCTCTTAGTTTGTTCCATGCCTGCTCTTTATACCAATCAGAAACACTGCTGCATTGACAAAGCATGTCCTTAAACCTGCCTATGACTCAGAAAGCAGAGAACAGTATAGGATCTGCCCATCTTGTTCCACCGTGCCAGTCTCTTTATGTGTTTAGTGATGCTGACACTGATGTGAAGAAGTTTGATAGTAGTCCATCAGACACATATCTTTAGCCTTTAATGTCAGCACCGTGTTCTACTGGATCGCCTGATATGTCTCGTCTTTCCACCAATGTTTAGCTAAACTGATGACCTTTTTGTTGATTGGGTGCCAAAGGTCAAGACACCTTCACTCCCTCACTGGGAGGTGCTCAGCAGATAATGGTCAACTTGACCTCCCAGTCACGTCACAGATGTTCCAGCGTGCTGGGTGATCAGTACTGAACTACTAGCAGTAAAGCAATAAGATTTTTAAGTAGAATGCTGTTAGAATGTAAGATAAACAAGAACATGAACTGTAGGCTCATAAAATTAGAGCACAGAGCAAACAGCTTCTCTGTAAACACTTAAGTTCCTGTGTTGACTAATAAATCAAGTGATCAATTATTAATATCAGTGTTACTGAGTTCTGCTAAAGTCTGAGTAGACTGATAGATCAATGTATTGAGCTAAAATCTTGAGCTCCAGTTTGAAGAACAAAGTGTAGTTCCAGATTTCTCCTGGACGTCCCAGACATTGTATGAATTCAGTTCCCTCAGCAGCAATCTTGATTTAGCTTAATGAAGTACTGAGCAGGAGGTATTAGATGAGAACTGTAAACAATACTGGGTTGTTTCCACAAGGAGAAGCTTGGAAAGGGTTGATGTATCTCCAAAATCACAACTTTACTGGAGAGGCCAACAACCTAGTTTACTTTCAATGTAAGTCAATGGAACCAGGATTTTTTCCATGATATTATGGAGCTTTTCTATTGGTCCATTCATCATGAAGTTTACACACAAAGTAAATGCCAGCCGCCGTGTTCACATAAATTAAAAAAAATCGAAATTTTCAATATTTCAATAAAAATTGACAGAAATGGAGATTTAAGCAGAGATAAAATGGAGATAAAATGGATATATATATATATATATATATATATATATATATATATATATATATATATATATATATATATATATATATATATATACACTGCAGTATTTACTTAAACTTACAAACCTAAGAAAATAGTTCTGCAACTGTATAGTTTGTTTGATTTAAATGTATTTTTTAACCTTAAATGTTTGAGTCTGTTTGACTCCATGTATAAATATGGTTGGGCTTAAAAACATCATTCATTTGAGGCAACAAGTTATCTCTGATCTCTGAGTTTACAGTTCTCTGAGTTTACAGTATACAACCTTCCAACTGTGCCTACAGTCCCAACAAAGAGCTCAATACAAGAACACTCATGCACACACTGTCTGTCATCAGCCCCCTACAGCACTAATGAAGTCATCTCAACAGCCTTAAAGCTGATCTTCACACCGCTGCCACTTCAACAGCCCTTCAAATGCAGACTTTCTGACGGCGGATCAAACGCTTCATTTGGTGAAAAAGAAATTTGTGTGAAAAATTGTAAAAAACCTGCTCTTTTCTCTGTAAATGTTATGACTGGAGAGGAAAAACGTAACAAGTAATTCATTAAGTATTAAATCGTTGTATTGTTGTTTTTTTTCTTATGACCAAAATCGCTTTCCATGCCTCATTTATTCAAATTATAGCAGACGGAGGAAAAAAAACAACAACAATAAACGGAAAAATCAGTCTGTAACATGATTAGGCTCGCTATTTAAAGTAGATCATTACTTAAAACAAAGGCTGGGTGTTGTTCTAGGCTACTCCTGGCAGCCTCTGCTGTCCCACAGGTGATTATGACCATCAGCAGTAGCGCAGCAGCGGCAATAAAAGTCCACTCTGCGCAGGTGTCCCAGGGGTCCAAGCACCGAAGGGTCAGCGAGCTGGAACTCTGCTTCACCGTCACCATCACTCTTCGTCCCCAGCTGGACGGGACGTGTTAGTGACCCTACAGAACACAAAAAAAAAGCTCTCAGTCATATCAGCCCGGCAGAAACACAAATGCTCTTTCCAGATGTTCCTTCACAGGCCTGATGGATCTCTACCGTGAGCAGATCCCGCTACCTTGTCCTCTAGATTATGTGCTTTGCCTCTTGCACTCGTTATGGAGGCAGTTTATAACCTCCGCAGATGGGAAGCGACAGCGAGTCAGCGCTCTGCGCACGATGGCGGGATGTCAAGGGACGTCTATCGCAACCTAATTACAATCATTTGTTATGTAGTTTTTCGTGCCACGGCTACACAAAGGGCATCTCTCATCGGAGAGGCGTAATCATTAGGGAAACAATGCTGCGATACTGTCTCGCTTTTTTGATATTGTACGACTTAAAGGTTACCCAGATGACATTACGCTTGTTGGACATGTTTGATTGACACCCGGAGGCTTGTGACCTTTCCGTAGCATCAGTGCTCCTGAAGCAACAACAGTATCGCTAGTTTTTGCTAAAGGTAGGAAGTGTCTGGTGTCACTGGAAAGCACTGGATTTACATCCACGTTGTTTGTGCTTGTGTAAATAGATGTACAGTAAACTCTCAGAAACTACTACTATACTGTCACTACCCTGCTTGTCTCTGGGGTGGTCTCCTCAAAGTACCTCTTTAATACTTTGAGTTGGAAGGTTATTGTATGATTGTAACAAAATCTATTGCAATTTTATATATATATATATATATATATATATATATATATATATATATATATATTATATATATATATATATATATATATATATACTACAGTAAGTAGTGCTTTTACATATGTCAGTGTGTTTATGTAACTCTTTCCAAACTTTTTCAGATTGCTGCTGAAGGAACTGATTACATTTATACAATGTCTGGGGCGTCCAGGAGAAATCTGGAACTACACTTTGTTCTTCAAACTGTAGCTCAAGATATGATCTACTCCTTCACAGTAAGATATTCAGAACACTTAGTATTGTATTTATGCTTATTTACATCTGTTCTAATGATTGAATCATTGATTTATTAGTCTACTCATGCTTTAGCAGAGCTCAGAAAACACCTAAAAATATGGCTCCTTAAGAGCTCTTTAGTAAAGTAAAAGCTTCTATATATTGTTATAGATGCCTAAAAGGTTGCATGATGAAATTGTTCTTCAGATTGAGAGAGAATGTTCTACAGCACTGCAGAACCCTTTTTGGTGCTGTATGGAACATATCGTGTTGAAACTTTTCCCCCGTAATCCCTGAAAAGTTAAGTCTACTCAGAATTTAGTTGGAAACTTATTGTCTCAAATGAATTTAGTTTTGAAACTCAGCTAAAGTTATTTATAGAGTTAAATTCACCCAAACAAAGTGTAATTACACATCATACATATTTTAGTGGTTGAGAAACTTTAGCTTTTAAGTTTAGGTAACTACATCAGTATTATTTTCTTGTAATTATAACAATCACAAACTGAAATGTGCAAAAAACAAATACTTACATTAAGAGTATTCAGCATTGGGTAATGCAATGTCACTGTTAGAGGAGATGTAAAAACTACAAAGGTGTCAAAAGTATTCACATTCATTACTCAGGTAGAAGTATAAATACTAGGGTTAAAAAATACTTTGTAAAAGTTGAAGTATCAGCTCAAGCTTTTTACTCCATTTTTTACTTTCATAATGAATCGACCAGTGGAAATGCTTTAAAATAGCTTAGAAATAATTGTGGTTCCATTGGCTTACATTAAAAGTAAGGAAAGTTTTTGGAGATTTTTTGTTGTTCTTTATATATGTTCTTAGGAGATGGGGAGCTTTTCCAATATATATATATATATATATATATATATATATATATATATATATATATATATATATCATCAATCATCCAATCATCCAATAACCATCAATAACCATCCAACATTGCATGAATGTATTCAGTTCCTTCAGCAGTAATCTTGATTTAGCTTAATGAAGTACTGAGCAGTCAAAGCAGGTATTAGATGAGAACTGTAAATAATACTGGGTTGTTTCCACAAGGAGAAGCTTGGAAAGGGTTAAATAAACACACTGATGTTTTATTCAGTAAAATAAAAAATGAACAGTACAAACTACCTGCCTGGATGGAGTGATATCAGCCAAGAGTAGGAAGATCAGCAACTGTAACTTGATTACTTCAGCACAAATACCACCAGTAGCATTCCAGTGTGAATTATCTCCAGTACTTCATGACCATGTTGACTGGACGTTGACCAAATGACTGTCATTAGGTGACCAAACGAGGTTCTTCTGCTGCCCTGAGAACCTTTTCTTGCACCTTTATTTTGAAGAGCGCAGGTCCATTGATGCGCTACAAACCCCCCACCCCCCAAAAAAGAGACAAATGCGGCTGCAAATGCGGCTGCACACACGGCGCAGCGTGCACGTTTTCAGATTGGCGAGCACGCACGAATTCGAATCCGACGCCTGTAAAGCGAAGTCAGTGGTTGTTAAGGTCATGTGTTGACAGAATCCATTTGAATTACTTTCAAGCATCGGGAGCTACCTGTCAAAGCAATTTGATTCCCGGCGCTGCGGCGTGCCGTGACGCTTGGTGGGGCCACGTTGGAGGCTCAGTGAAGAAAAGGCAGAAGGCGTTAAATATTTTTATATTTTACTAATCATTTAATTATTCCACCCACTCGCCCAACGGATTAGACCGATCCTGACAGTGAACATAGCACCTAACCACTTACCGCTGTATGAGACAAAAATGATATACATTAAAGAGAGCACTTGGCTGCGCGCTACGCCGGGCTGATACTGTATTCCACTGAATGGCTAATCCATGCAAGTGTGTAGGTGGTGTGATTAACGCTCACACAACCGCACGGAGAAGGGAGGGAAAAAAAAGAGGAAAAAAAAAAGAAAATACATTTGCTTTGAAACTCTGAATACGGCATGAATATGAAACTATGAATAATTGGCAGAGAATGGGAGCTGGCTTGGATTAGCAACTCAAAATGCAGTTTATGACTAATTGTGTTAAGTGAAAATAAACTGGCACTTTTGTTCCCGGGATAATTAGCCTTTTAATGTTTGCCGGAGTGATTGTGGGAGCTCTGCTCTGGCGCCTGTTCTTTTTTTTTTTCAAGTGAGCCCTCTAGCTTTCCCAAGGGGAAGCGAAAACTCGCTGTGTGTGTGTTTGCCTGTGTGTGTGAGTGCGTGGAGGGGGCCGAAGGAGGAGAGTTTAGGAGTTTTATTAGTCAGAAAGTCTTTGTAGTGGAACGTAAGCCATGCACACTGTAAATTTGTTTATTTGGGCTTCTTTTTGATTACATGCTGGAGACTCAATTTCTGTATGTAAGTGAAGGAAACTGGAATAACTTGTAGTTTAATAGTCTTTTCTGTTGGTTCATTGTTTGAGCATATTTAAGGATCTCAGACTCCACAAACGGGAACATTACATAAGTCAAGTCTTGCAGTGATTTAGTTACAACAGTAAGTGCATATGTGTGTGTGTGTATATATATATATATATATATATATATATACAAAGGTGTCAAATATATTCACATTCATTACTCAGGTAGAAGTATAGATACTGGGGTTTAAACATACTTCTGTAGAAGTTGAAGTATCAACTGAAGCTTTTTACTCCAGTAAGAGTGTAAAAGTACTGCTTTCAAAACTACTTAAAGTATAAAAGTAAAAGTAATGTAAGGAAAAAAATGCCAAAAATAACAAAAGCTTAGGCCGCACCACAGGGGTCTATAGTGCACTAGCCCACCTCCCCAAAACCCCCATTCTTCTAAAAGCCATAATGACTATAATATTATATTAAAATGTTAATGTTGAAAAATTCGGGATACCCTAGGCTTCCTGTTTCAGTCGCATATACGCCCTTTGCAAAACTCAAACATCAAACACATGTTATCATAATCAATAATTATTGGAATGTAAATGTACATAAATGAAATCGGAGTAACAAGGCTATTTTTAAAATGTAAGGAGTAGAAAGTACAGATAATGGTGTGAAAATGTAAGGAGTAGAAGTAAAAAGTCATCTAAAAAATAATTACTCTAGTAAAGGTAACATACTTTGTTACTTGTCATCTCTGTATATACAGAAGTGCATACATACACTCTGTATCTCCTTTTTTGTCAATGAGGATTATGATCATGATTTATCATGATTTAAATGCACCAGATACTGTTTACATTGTGTGACAATTTCATCATGAATGGTCCAATAAAATGCTCCAGAACATCTTGGGAAAAACTTCTGGTTCCATTGTCTTGCATTAAAAGTAAAGAATGCTTTTGGCCTCTCATGTAAACTTTGCCTTTTTGTAGATACTTGTTTTTCTTTGTATATATATATATATATATATATATATATATATATATATATATATATATATATATATATATATATATATATATACAGGTATTTTGTGCTATATACACCCATATAGAGCCATGAAACATTTTTTTTATTAGTAAAGACCATATTTTTTAAGTGTTCCCTTAATAGAACAAAAATTGTTTTAATGGGTTTTTTTTTATGTAAAGTCACATAAGCCGATTGTTTAAAAACCTTTACCTTATAAGTGTATAAGTACACGATAAGTGTATTCTCATCAGATATCATTACAACAGATGTAAATAATCATTAATACAATACAAAATCATATTGTGAAAGAAGTTAATCATACCTGAAGTACTGAGCAGGTATTAGATGAGAACTGTAAATAATACTGGGTTGTTTCTATGAGGAGAAGCTTGGAAAGGGTTAAATAAACACACTGACGCATGTAAAAGCACTACTTACTGTATTAATACTTTACTGGAAATATTAATATAATAATGTCCACAAGTGCCTGAAACTTTTACACAGAACTATATATATAAATGTACATAGTATGATCACTATTTGGAACATTTGTTATTTATTTTTTAATCATTTGAATATATAAAATGCCATTTATATTGTGTTAACTTATTTCTGATTAACAGAATGCTCCAAAATGAGTAAGAGAAAATCTTTTTTACATTCATTTTTGTTAAAAGTAAAAAAAAATAGTTATCTCAAAGTAATAACGGTACAGAAGAAAAGAAATATATTTAACTTTTAATGTAAGTCAATGGAACCACTATTTTCTCAAGTATTTTTGGGCCAATTATTTTTTTTATTTTTTGGTCCATTGAAAAGAAAATTTGCACACAGCATAAGTAACAGGTACTTTTTAAATTATAGAAATAGGCAGATAGAAGTAGCCTAATAGCTATATATAGAGTACACTGTGTATATCTATCTATAGACAGTATGTAAGCAGCAACAGTTATTTGCTGAATTCTGAAAAAATGTATAATAAAAATATTCAAAAATAAATCTGACCTCCTTCAACGTATGCTTTGCAGTGTAATTGAAAGCTAAATCACTGCCTGGAAAACAGGTAACTCAGACTTTTCCACCGCCAGTTCTCTGCTTGTACTAATGACGGGCAGTTTCAGCAGGTTGTGGAGGTCAGAGAGGAGCTCCCACCTTCTTTCCCTCCCTGTTTCACAACCTCGGCCTGGTCTTGGACCAACACTCTCTCTCTCTCTCTCTCTCTCTCGCTCGCTCGGTGCCAGGCCATGGGGTAATTGGAATCAGTTATTCAAAACATCTCTAAATGTGATTTAAATGGTGAGGATTTATTAACATAGAAGGAAACCATTAAAAGGGGGGTTCGGAGCAGGGAGAGGGGAATTCCGTTTTAGGAGAAGAGTTGGTGGTGGGGGGGTGTAGTGCGCGAGGAAGGGAGGGGAAAGAGAGAAGTGGGGGGGAGAAGAGAAAGCAATTACTGGATGTAAAGGCCACGAACAGAGCTCCCGCCGTCACTGAGAAATCAAATCTGTCAGCAATTAGGAGGATCTGAAGGGGCCAGACGGACCTCGCCGCTGGACAATAGGGGTGCTGGGACGCTGGAAAGGAGAAAAAGGGGGCCGGGGCAATTATGAGAGCTGATAGAGTAGCTTTATTTATCTAAACAGCGGGTCACTCTCGCATTCTCCCCCTTTTGTCACTTGTTGCGCGAGTGAAAGGGGCACCACTTGAGCCGAATGGCGTTCGACCCAACTCTTATTGTCCGCGCACTCGGGCCCTGAAGTGGCCTTTGCTTTTCACTGTGGCCTGCTCAGTGGCTTGATCTCATGCTCTTGCAATGCTCACCCTGAAGAGCTGATCTCTGTGCGCTTTACATCTGAAGCTATTTATTAAAGCAGGGGCCAAAAAAAAAAAAGAAGAAGAAGAAGAAGAAGGTGGGGGCGCCCACTTCTCCTACATGTACTCAATATCAAAGGCCAGTGGCTCTTTGAACGGGTCAAAAGGTCCTTGTCGAGAACAGAGGATGAGGAAGAGGATTAGAGGTCGCTAGTGTTTAGCCTTAACATAGGTGGCTCTGCTAAGAGCCGCGCAATGACGTGATGTCGTGAAGTTCCGTTGCACAAGCTCTCTCGAGGAGGCGCATTATGTTTCGAGACGCCTTGTTTTCTTAGACCGGCGGGGCATTGAGGTGCATAATTTGTAGGCCTTCCTGCTTCGTTACCTGCTGCGGCGAAGCTAAAGCGCAAGTGCTGCTAAACTGTCGCAGGACTTGAATGGGACCCCTCCTGAAGTCTGTAACTCTTGACCAGGTCTCATTGTGAGCCTTAATTAGTTTGCTAACTGTTTATTTCTAACTACGAGCACTAGGAAACCACATACTTGGTGCAAACACTTCACTTTTTCCATTTACAAGCAAATCGTCAGCCCTAAAATTCCCATTTAATGACCTTTCTTTTCCAAAGGCTCGTCACATTTCAACGTGAATATAGAAACTGTGCCCGCTTTCTGGTACAGATTAATCGTTCAATTACATGCAGTAAAACTATTAGGAAATCAAAGGACATTTCTTAAGCCTTAAAAGCAATTTTCATTTAGAGCTAAAGACAACACCGAGTCAGGCCGGATATGGTTCATTATCAGAATGCTGACACATGAGAAAAAAGAAAGTGGGTAATAAAGGGAATAAAACTTTTCATTAGTGCTTATATTAATATTTGCTTATAACATTGACCGAAAGCAATATATCCGTTTAAAAAGTACAGTAATTTCCACATGCTAAATTATTAGTCTATTCCTTTTTTCAGTTTGGTTTATTCATATTAACTGATAGGAAAGAGATGAATAGAAAAATAACTCCACTGCCAGTCAAAAGTTTGGGCACAGTTCTTTTTACTGTTTGCCTGAACTGTGTTCTTCAGCTTTGTTGAAAAAAAACCTCCTCGTCTGCTCAGAACAGCTATTAAAAAAGAAAATATATATATATAGAGTGTTATATATGGCTTGAATAAAAGGTTACAAAATGACTTACATTAAAATTAAAATAAGAGAATTTGTTAAGCAACAACATGCAACATAGTCGCTGTCCAAAGAAAAACAAGTATCTCCAAAATGGCAAAAGGAGAGAGGAACAACCTGCATTACTTTTAATGTAAGTCAATTAAACCAAAATTTTTACCTAGGGATTTTGGAGCATTTCTATTGGCCTATTTATACTAGTTCTCTTTGGACAGCAACAATATATGACTTCTTATCTTTACAGTTAGCACTATATATATATATATATATATATATATATATATATATATATATATATATATATATATTTTTTTTTTTTTTTTTTTATTTATTTATTTTTTTTTGTGAATAAAACGAGAATGTTTTAGTCCATTAATTATGAAAATTTCATAATTAATGGATTCAAATGACGCAAAAAAGCTTGTTTTTCTTTGGATAGCGACACTGATACACACATGAATTGGACAGAGGACCTTACACATTAGTGACAGCCCTGTGTAACTTTATGTTGGTAGCAAATGAACAAAGCTTTAACAGTTGTTTACTTGTTAAAGATTAAATAATCACAATCATATACAAAGTTCAACTTTGTATATACTGAAAATAAACAAAAGAACACACGTCTGCATGTTTTAATGTACAAACTTATTCGATGGAATATGAAATAAACCCTGTGTGTTCTTTCCAATATGTTACAATAATTCTAAATTACTCACTAAATTTTTTAGAAAACATTTAGAGTAGATCATGTGTTAACTTCAGAAATAGCGTTTTATATATATATATATATATATATATATATATATATATATATATATATATATATATATATATATATATATATATATATGACACTTCATATTTCAACATTTTGTGCTTCAGTTCAATGCATGCAAAGTCAGTTGGAACGCACTCAGCTGGCCTAAGCTCAAAGGCCCATTTTACAGATGCAAATTAGGCCCAGTTTAAGAGGGAAAAAAGACTTTTAGTGAAGAATTCACTGAATTTAGTCCAAAACGAGACTTAATTTGTGTTTGGAGTAGAGGCCCTAAAATTCTCTGACATTACTGCTGCGCTGCAAGCACGAGCAAGGCAGTAATTAAACATAATTTGCTCGTTCCGAATCAAAAATATTACATAAGTTTGCTCGCGGATTAATGATAATTGCACTTCCATTCACAAACAGACTCACGTGTGGCGAGAGCTTCGTCAAAACACTGGGAATGTCCGACGAGGGCCGAGCGAGTCCTCAAATGAACACCAGATGTTCGAAAATGAAATCCAATAAATTATTGTAGGTTGATTATCAGGCCCCATCTCGGAGCTGGAAAATGCACCAGGACATCACTCATAGTGCTAAACAGATATTTTCCAGAGATTACAGGGCCTGCATAGTTTCTAAGCAGTGCCAGCCGTGATGTGGTTTTCAGGCCGGACCCACAGTAAAGACACTAATAAAGCCCGAGGAGCGGGACTCCGTGCCTTTGAGCGGGCACAAAGACATCGGGACGTTTCTCACACATACCAACATGTGTTTTTTGGCCACCGCGAGCCGTCCCGGGCCGGAGGGGGCATCCTCGCCGAGACGGGCCCCGCTTCAACAATACCCCAGTGAGCGCGCCTTTCTTTCTCCCCCTGCTAATCATCACCGGGCTCTACGCACGGGACAAAATGATTGGGAACATTTATGCTAGAATATTTTGGTTCATATGATCTGGTGGGTATAACCCCCATCTCCCCCCGCACCCACCCCCCTCAACCACCACCAACACACACACTTCTCATATTCCAATGACAGACAGCGTGTGCTTAAAAATACTGAAGGAGCGGCGGGCTACGAGCAATCATGCTCGATTTCAAATGAGAAAATTGTTCTCTGGGACCAGCTGATAGAGCGGCCCTAATTTTCAAGGTTCGACTTTCAGAATATTTTATGAGGCGCACAGAGTAAGTCTTGTCAAAGTGCTTTCACAGCTTAAACAAATTTAATCAGAGCCAGTTTGAGTGACAAGAGGCAGCTCGCTCACAATGTCGTCTTTCTGCAAGGCTGGAGAGAGAGTGAGAGAGTGAGAGAGAGAGAGAGAGAGAGATGGAGAGAGTGAGAGAAAGAGAGAGAGAGTGGGAGTATAAAAAAAATTGTTTACCAATTCCTAAAATATACAGTGTCCAGGTCTTGTGCACTTGTCTAGCCGTATTTATACACTTGCTTGTTTATTGCAATCCTTGAAGAACATGATTATTAGTAATGAGAAGCTGATTGGAGGCGAATGTTTTATAGTCACTTGTGGACGTTATTATATTTACAAAGCTATTGTATAGTTTTTATTTGCTCAGTGAAACAGTATTAATACAGTAAGTAATGCTTTTACATACGTCAGTTATTAATATTTAACCCTTTATCATTTATATTAGTTCTCATCTAATACCTGCTTTGACTGCTCAGTACTAACCCTAGTGTTGGAGTTAGTTTTGGAGTTAGAGTTAGGGTTAATGTTGGAGTTAGGGTTACAGTTAGGGTTAATGTTGGAGTTAGTGTTGGAGTTAGAGTTAGGGTTAATGTTGGAGTTAGGGTTACAGTTAGGGTTAATGTTGGAGTTAGTGTTGGAGTTAGAGTTAGGGTTAATGTTGGAGTTAGGGTTAGAGTTAGGGTTAATGTTGGAGTTAGTGTTGGAGTTAGTGTTGGAGTTAGAGTTAGGGTTAATGTTGGAGTTAGGGTTAGAGTTAGGGTTACTGTTGGAGTTAGTGTTGGAGTTGGTATTGGAGTTGGAGTTAGGGTTAATGTTGGAGTTAGTGTTGGAGTTAGAGTTAGGGTTAGTGTTGGAGTTAGAGTTAGGGTAAATGTTGGAGTTAGGGTTAGAGTTGGAGTTAGGGTTAGTGTTGGAGTTAGAGTTAGGGTAAATGTTGGAGTTAGGGTTAGAGTTGGAGTTAGTGTTGGAGTTAGAGTTAGGGTTAGTGTTGGAGTTAGTGTTAGAGTTGGTATTGGAGTTGGAGTTAGTGTTGGAGTTGGTATTGGAGTTAGAGTTAGGGTTAGTGTTGGAGTTAGTGTTGGAGTTAGAGTTAGGGTTAGTGTTGGAGTTAGGATTGGAGTTAGTGTTAGAGTTAGACTTAAGGTTAGGGTTATGTTTAGTGTTACAGTTTGTGTTAGGGTTAGTGTTGGAGTTAGTGTTGGAGTTAGAGTTAGGGTTAGTGTTGGAGTTAGGGTTAGGGTTGGAGTTAGTGTTGGAGTTAGAGTTAGGGTTAATGTTGAAGTTAGTGTTGGAGTTAGAGTTAGGGTTAATGTTGGAGTTAGGGTTAGAGTTAGGGTTAGTGTTGGAGTTAGTGTTGGAGTTAGTGTTGGAGTTAGGGTTAGAGTTAGTGTTGGAGTTAGAGTTAGGGTTAATGTTGGAGTTAGGGTTAGAGTTAGGGTTAATGTTGGAGTTAGTGTTGGAGTTAGAGTTAGGGTTAATGTTGGAGTTAGTGTTGGAGTTAGAGTTAGGGTTAATGTTGGAGTTAGTGTTGGAGTTAGAGTTAGGGTTAATGTTGGACTTAGGGTTAGAGTTAGGGTTAGAGTTAGGGTTAGTGTTGGAGTTAGTGTTGGAGTTAGAGTTAGGGTTAATGTTGGAGTTAGGGTTAGAGTTAGGGTTAATGTTGGAGTTAGTGTTGGAGTTAGTGTTGGAGTTAGAGTTAGGGTTAATGTTGGAGTTAGGGTTAGAGTTAGGGTTACTGTTGGAGTTAGTGTTGAGTTGGTATTGGAGTTGGAGTTAGGGTTAATGTTGGAGTTAGTGTTGGAGTTAGAGTTAGGGTTAGTGTTGGAGTTAGTGTTGGAGTTAGAGTTAGGGTAAATGTTGGAGTTAGGGTTAGAGTTGGAGTTAGTGTTGGAGTTAGAATTAGGGTTGGTGTTGGAGTTAATGTTGGAGTTAGGGTTAGAGTTAGGGTTAATGTTGGAGTTAGTGTTGGAGTTAGAGTTAGGGTTAATGTTGGAGTTAGTGTTGGAGTTAGAGTTAGGGTTAATGTTGGAGTTAGGGTTAGAGTTAGGGTTAATGTTGGAGTTAGTGTTGGAGTTAGTGTTGGAGTTAGAGTTAGGGTTAATGTTGGAGTTAGGGTTAGAGTTAGGGTTACTGTTGGAGTTAGTGTTGGAGTTAGAGTTAGGGTTAATGTTGGAGTTAGTGTTGGAGTTGGTATTGGAGTTGGAGTTAGGGTTAATGTTGGAGTTAGTGTTGGAGTTAGAGTTAGGGTTAGTGTTGGAGTTAGAGTTAGGGTAAATGTTGGAGTTAGGGTTAGAGTTGGAGTTAGTGTTGGAGTTAGAGTTAGGGTTAGTGTTGGAGTTAGTGTTGGAGTTAGTGTTGGAGTTAGGGTTAGTATTGGAGTTAGTGTTGGAGTTAGTATTGGAGTTAGAGTTAGGGTTAATGTTGGACTTAGGGTTAGAGTTAGGGTTAGAGTTAGGGTTAGTGTTGTAGTTAGTGTTGTAGTTAGTGTTGGAGTTAGTTCTGGAGTTAGGGTTAGAGTTAGGGTTAGTGTTGGAGTTAGTGTTGGAGTTAGTGTTGGAGTTAGAGTTAGGGTTAATGTTGGAGTTAGGGTTAGAGTTAGGGTTAGTGTTGGAGTTAGTGTTGGAGTTAGTGTTGGAGTTAGATTTAGGGTTAATGTTGGAGTTAGTGTTGGAGTTAGATTTAGGGTTAGTGTTGGAGTTAGTGTTGGAGTTAGATTTAGGGTTAGTGTTGGGGTTAGAGTTAGGGTTAGTGTTGGAGTTAGAGTTAGGGTTAGTGTTGGGGTTAGAGTTAGGGTTAGTGTTGGAGTTAGAGTTAGGGTTAATGTTGGAGTTAGGGTTAGAGTTAGGGTTAGTGTTAGGGTTAGAGTTAGGGTTAGTGTTGGAGTTAGTGTTGGAGTTAGATTTAGGGTTAGTGTTGGGGTTAGAGTTAGGGTTAGTGTTGGAGTTAGAGTTAGGGTTAGTGTTGGAGTTAGGGTTAGAGTTAGGGTTAGAGTTAGGGTTGGAGTTAGGGTTAGTGTTGGAGTTAGGGTTAGAGTTAGGGTTAGAGTTAGGGTTAGAGTTAGGGTTAGTGTTGGAGTTAGATTTAGGGTAAGTGTTGGAGTTAGTGTTGGAGTTAGATTTAGGGTTAGTGTTTGAGTTAGATTTAGGGTTAGTGTTGGAGTTAGTGTTGGAGTTAGATTTATGGTTAGTGTTGGGGTTAGAGTTAGGGTTAGTGTTGGAGTTAGGATTGGAGTTAGTGTTGGAGTTAGAGTTGGAGTTAGATTTAGCGTTAGTGTTGGAGTTAGTGTTGGAGTTAGATTTATGGTTAGTGTTGGAGTTAGGGTTAGAGTTAGGGTTAGAGTTAGGGTTAGTGTTGGAGTTAGAGTTAGGGTTAGTGTTGGAGTTAGATTTAGGGTTAGTGTTGGAGTTAGGGTTAGAGTTAGGGTTAGAGTTAGGGTTAGTGTTGGAGTTAGATTTAGGGTTAGTGTTGGAGTTAGTGTTGGAGTTAGTGTTGGAGTTAGTGTTGGAGTTAGATTTAGCGTTAGTGTTGGAGTTAGTGTTGGAGTTAGATTTATGGTTAGTGTTGGGGTTAGAGTTAGGGTTAGTGTTGGAGTTAGGATTGGAGTTAGTGTTGGAGTTAGAGTTAGGGTTAGTGTTGGAGTTAGGATTGGAGTTAGTGTTAGAGTTAGAGTTAGGGTTAGTGTTGGAGTTAGGATTGGAGTTAGTGTTGGGGTTAGAGTTAGGGTTAGTGTTGGAGTTAGGATTGGAGTTAGTGTTAGAGTTAGACTAAAGGTTAGGGTTATGTTTAGTGTTACAGTTTGTGTTAGGGTTAGTGTTGGAAATAAAGTTAAAGTTAAAAGTAAGGGTTAGTGTTGGAGTTAGAGTTAGAGTTAAGAGTAAGCATTAGAACTAGTGTTGAGAGAGAGAAAGACCCCACCATACCTGATCGACCCCCCATGATATATACATATACATACAATTATTTGTTACACATTTTAAATAAATTAGAATGATAATTATTTTCTTAAACAAAAATATCTGTTGCTGTTCATGATGTCATTGTTTTACTGTTTTGCCAAAACAGTCTCTAACACAGTCTTTAACAATAAAGCCTTACTGAGTTAAACTGTATGGAGAGAGAGAGAGAGAGAGAGAGAGAGAAAGAAAGAAGGAGAGTGGGAGAGAGAGAGAGAGAAAGAGAGAGAGAGAGAGAAAGAGAAATGTGTTTATCAGTCACTAAAGCTGTATGCTATGACCCTGTACTCACTGGTGTCAGTCATTAAAACATTAGGCGGTTATTTATTGCCGTTCTTGTAAAAAGTGATTAACTGGAATAATTACTCTCACTAATCAGTCCTGTTTGATTATTTTCAGTGCTCATATATATTATATGAGTTCAGTAGATCATATATATTAACCACTCCTGAAATGTCAGTACTGAGAAACGGAGTGCTTGTGTAAACTCATAAGAGATAAAAGAGCCATTAAAAAGAAGCAGAGATGGAGGGATATGTGCAGAGAGAGAGAGAGAGAGAGAGAGGGAGCACAGGTGGCGGAGGCCCAGGGTGCCTCT